>SRHC01003203.1:304101-532111 GCA_004794325.1 Pomacea maculata
GACAGAATGTTCAGATAGAAGTCGTTTCGCATCAACGCTCAGACCCTATCGCAAGTACTGCGTGAGGGAGATGATTTATTGCCATGCTAGTCGGCAGTGCCTGTGATGTCCACCCAGCCTTTTGTCCGGGTAGTAATTGAAGACGACTGGCCGATGGCAGTCCGCACCTCGTGTACTCCTACCTTCCCTCGCACGGGCGATACCACTCACTTCCCCCCGGTGGGAAGATATCAGCCTTTAGTGGAACTCTTCTTGGTAAGGGAAAACAAACTCAGTGCAAGGGAAGTTACTCTCGCCTTGCAGCAGACGACAACAATAGGTTGGTCTACGATGTCAGACACTACACCTACCCAATTTTGTATCTGTTCTTCGCCCAAATTTGAAGGGGTCCCCTGGGACCCCATTGATGAAAATTGAAGGGGTCCTCCGAACTTTTAATGCGTACTGTACGCAATTTTCTGCGTAATCAGAAGCCCTGGTGGATGTATATTTTATCCTAAGCTTGTATTGCATCTGCAGGCAGTGACAGTTATAGTTCATATCCAACACTAGTGTATTGGTATAGGCTGTCCGCCCATGAATGTGTGTGTGTGTGTGTGTGAACTCAATGGCAGCCTTGTCTGTGATGAATCATTAGAGCTTTATTTACTGATTTCACAGTGATTCTCAATGATAGGCCTGAGACAAGGCTGCCGTAATATCAGAAAAGTGCTGCTATGCTGTACTTTTGATTTCACATAGATTTCCAGTGGTAGGCTTTAGAGAGGGCTATTTTGTTTTCTGACATAAAAAAGGTAACTGTTGGTCAACTACCTTTACAAAATGAAGAGTAGGATTTAACTCCACTTTGATGCAACTGATTTAAGTCTTGAGGTCTAACGACTCCTGAAAATGATTAACACATTGGATGTATATTTAACCTAAGCTTGTGTTGCTTTTGCAGGCAGTGACAGTTATAGTTCATATCCAACAGCAGTGTATTGGAATAGGCTGTCTGCCCATGAATGTGTGTGTGTATGTGAACTCAAATGCAGCCTTGTCCGTGATGAATCATTAGAGCTTTATTTACTGATTTCACAGTGATTCTCAATGATAGGCCTGAGACAAGGCTGTCGTAATATCAGAAAAGAGCTGCTGTGCTGTACTTTTGATTTCACATAGATTTCCAGTGGTAGGCTACTAAAAGGGCTGTCTTTTTTTCTGACATAAAAATGGAATCTGTTGGACAAATACTTTTACCAAATGAAGAGTAAGATATAACTCGCTTTGACGCAACTGATTCAAGTCTTGACGGCTAACGACTTCTGAAAATGATTAACACACTGGATGTATTTTTATCCTAAGCTTGTGTTGCATCTGCGGGCAGTGACAGTTATAGTTCATATCCAACACTAGTGTATTGGTATAGGCTGTCTGCCCATAAATGTGTGTGTGTGTGTGAACTCAATGGCAGCCTTGTCCGTGATGAATCATTAGAGCTTTATTGACTGATTTCACAGTGATTCTCAATGATAGGCCTGAGACAAGGCTGTCTTTTAATATCAGAAAAAAACATTCTGTTTGAATTTCACAAGACAAAGATTTGATGACAAACAGTTGGTGCCATGTAAGGTGAACTAATGCAAGTTTGTCCTCTCAGTCTTGCTGATCTTCCCAGTACTGTTTTAATTCTAGCAGTGAATACGTTATCTTTCACTTTGTATTTTTTAATAACTTTATGTTAAAAAGAGCACAGACATTTTATTAGAAAGGACAGGCAAACTTGCAGCCTTGCCTGAAATTTTGGTGTGTCGGTGGACATTTATAGCTTTAGTTGATAGCCAGCAGATAGATAGTATGTTAAAAAGAAATAATATAATAAAAGTGACGACTCTTTCATAAGCCTTGTCTCTGGTGACTGATTCCTCAGACTGATACTTATTTCATAATGATTTTCAAAGGTAGGCCTTAGAAAATATTTTTTTTAGAATTCGCTGGTTAAGAGTAAAGCGTTATGGTTTTGGCTAAAAATTTACATTTCTAACTACTGACTGGTAACATGATCTGACCTCTGGTGTGAGCTGCACATTTTCATTTGTATCCATATTATGCTCAGCATGGATCAAATTCTAGCTCTCGTAATGTTTAGATAGGAAGCATTATTCTTTACTGTCACATTATTTCTCTGCATAAGTAAAGGTGCATTCTTCAAGCATTCATTGATACTACTTTTTGTGCATTTTACAGGGAGGAAACTGCAGCATCTGTTTGTAGACCAAATAGCTTTTTTTCATATGTTTACAGTTGGTCATTGGTGATTATTAATATTCAAGCTTATGCTATCAGTAAAAACCTGTTGGCTTTTTATTTTTGCAGGTGATGGTGCTGGTGTAGGCAAGGGTCGAACAGTTGCTGGAATAATTTATGAAAATTATCTTTTGGGTAGAAAGCGTGCTCTCTGGTAAGTCCACTAAGAATTTAAAGCTGCTTATATTTCTTGAAATAAGAAATTAAACAGAATAGCTTTAACTGTTGTTTAAACACCATCTTGGTCACTCATTGATTTCTTTAGATGTTTCTGTTGTACAAATTATGAACCTGCTAGTGCTGCATAAAAATTTTTTTGTTGACCTCATTGATGATGACACATTTAGAGCCAAATACATGATTTTTCTCTGATCTGTAATGATAGGCCTGAGATGAGGTTCAAGAATTTGAATGAAATTTTCTGGAATGAATTGATTGTAATTTTTTTGGAGCTTTACAAATGCAGCGAGTGGCTTGAAGCTTACTAATGGCTGTTATTGTGGAGTTCTCAGGACTTGTGTCTGTTGTTTGCACTAAACATCTGGACATAACAAGGTTTTAAAATTTGATTATTTTGTGCACAGGCTGAGTGTTTCAAATGATCTTCGAGTTGATGCAGAACGAGATTTGCGAGACATCGGTGCTGGAAAAATTGAAGTCTATCCCCTGAACAAAGTAAGAATTACAGGCACAATGCATTCTCTACAGTTCTCTGTATTCCCCTGTTTTACACTTAGGAAATTTCTGTACATCAGTTTATGAGGAGGCATTTTGATGAAATAAAGACCAGTAACTGATCACATTAATTTTTCATCTTTGTAGTTCAAGTATGCAAAGATTTCATCCAAAGAGAATGGAAGTGTCAAAAAAGGTGTCATCTTTGCAACATATTCCTCACTGATTGGAGAGAGTCAGTCAGGTGGAAAATATCGTACCCGTTTAAAACAACTCCTGAAATGGTGTGGAAAAGACTTTGATGGTGTTGTATCCTTTAATTAAAAGATGGAATATTGTAAAAAAAAAATTCCTCTTTCACCCTTATGCATACCATTTTCATATGATATTCAAAATCCAACATTTGCATAACTTCGGCTAAGGCGGATATGATTCTTGCTCATTCAGATAGAGCAGTTTTGAAGTATAGATTTCAAATATTTTTAATGAGCATGAAGAGTTTGTTTCCATGTATCATTTCTGTAAATGAAAATTAAAATGGAGGACAAGTAAGTGGAGGGAACTCTAAACACAGTTGCATGACTCGTTGACTTTTACAGCATCATTTTTCAAGCGTATCATTTTAGTCATTAGAATAACTTTATTGAGTAGGAAATAGTCTTTAACAATTGAGGAAATACATTGGTTGATACATCGCTCATTGATTTCTTTAGATGTTTCTGTTTGTGCAATAACCATAATATATTTTTGAGGAAAGTAACTGAAATATGTCAGCATTTTCTTCCCTTATACAGTTAGTGATTCCCCAGTTATAAAACATTGGTTCATATTTTATTTGTAAGACCACTTGCAGAGCATTGGGATGTGACATGGGAAACTAGTAACAGTCTTTCAGGTTATTTAAATTTGTAACTTTTATCAGTGCAGATTTGAAAAAAAAAAAAGTATTGTGTGACAGAGTGTTTGTTTCTGAAATTATTTACCTTTTGTAACATTTTCTTGTTGGCCTTGACTTCAAAGATTGTGTTTGATGAGTGTCACAAAGCCAAAAATTTGTGTCCAACGGGATCCAGTAAACCTACCAAAACAGGGCAGACAGTATTAGAACTTCAGAATCGACTGCCAAAAGCTCGTGTTATCTATGCCAGTGCCACTGGTGCTTCTGAGCCAAAAAACATGGCATACATGACACGCCTTGGTCTCTGGGGTCCTGGCACACCCTTCAAGGAGTTTAATGACTTCATTCAGGCTGTGGAACGTAGGTATGCACCTTTTCTCATTGCCATGCCATCGTGGACTTGTTTGTTGCCAGAAAATTCCATGTCGTACTTTAGTCATATATCCATTACTTAGAACGCAGCAGACAGAAAAAAAGGTCTTAAATCATTGCATATACTACTGTTCTCTTGCTGACAAAGTTTGATTTTATACATGTTTTCAGGAATGAATTAATGATGAGGGAGAAATCCTTTTTTCCTTTTAATGGTGGGATGGATGTTGTTGGCTGAGGACAAATTTATCAGAATTAAAAGATCTGATGGTACCTTGTGTGCAGGGGAGTTGGTGCCATGGAGTTGGTTGCTATGGACATGAAGCTCCGGGGCATGTACATTGCACGCCAGCTTAGTTTCCAGGGAGTTACATTTCGCATTGAAGAGATTCCACTGGACTCTGAATTCAAGAAAGTGTATGATGATGCGGCCGAGTTGGTGAGTGTCGAAGAGTGTGATCTAACCCTCTGCTTGTCAAGTGATCATTTTTTAAAGTATTCCTGAAAAAACCCATCTTTGTGGGACATTATGTTTGGTGATGTGAGCTGTTAACTGTATACCTTTGGTTTGCTGGTTTTGCTTGTTGGTTTGTTTTTTTGTTTGGTTTTTTTAAAGTAAACTGAAAAATGTCTCACTTACAGTGTCTCAAGCACATACAATGTTTGTATTGACAGTGGATGGAGGCAAGAGCGATGTTTCAAAAAGCTGCAGATTTAATTCAAGCCGAGCATCGCATGCGAAAGTCAATGTGGGGCCAGTTTTGGTCTGCTCATCAGCGGTTTTTCAAATACCTTTGCATATCTGCTAAAGTCTCACATTGTGTGGCATTAGCTCGGGAAGCTGTCAAGGCAGGAAAGGTAATGTCTCTGGCTTGGATATAGACTTGGTAGAGAGTGGTGGAGTTGTTCTGCAGTCATGGCATTAATACCATGTCTTTGTTCGTGACATTTCATTATTTTTCACAGGGTACTTGACAAAAATGATGCAATCCCTCTCCTAGTCCTGACTTTGTGAAAGTATCAAACTTCAACATAAACTTTGTCATAGGGTATATTCTCTGCCATTGGCATAATCTTTAATGGTGGTTCTTCAGTTCAGTTTTTTAAAAAAAATATATTTTAAGCTAATTCTATTTTTCTCCCTTTTCTTGGTGTACAGCTCAGAGACAAGGTGTTTAAAATCATTCATTTTATTTGTTTTTTGTAAAAGAGATAAATAAGTCATGTCTTGCATATAAGAAAAGGAATAGCCGTAGAATAAAATAGTTTACTAGGTATCTGATTTCCTACTCCCCTTTTTTTTGGGGGGGGAGGGGGACTATACCCAACAGTTTATTCTTCTAAGAAATATGTCTTTTTGCATTATTTTAATTTGCAAGGTAAATGAGATCAGTATTTTTAATTGGAAAAACTTTAAAGGCCATATTGGTAGCATATATTGCTATTACTATTAATATTACATTTTAAATACTAGCTTGAATAGAAATCTATTCTAGTGGGCTGTTCATTGAGGAAGAAAGGTTGTAGACGAAGCTGAAAGAAAGTCACCTCTGTTGCAGTGTGTTGTTATTGGCCTGCAGTCAACAGGGGAGGCAAGGACTCTGGAGCAGGTGGAGGAGATGGGAGGAGAGTTGAATGACTTTGTGTCCACAGCTAAGTAAGATTGTAATTCTCTCATTGATTATGTTTCAGCTTATTGTTGCCATGCATACCAGGAGTCATTTTAAAACAGCATCTGAAAGACTTATTTAAGTGCAGAATTCCAACTAGTAGGTTAAATTTATTTTTATGTGCTTGTTACTGAAATTTGAGAGAAAAACTAGTCTGTACCATATACAAGATCCAGCATTTTCTGGGGCTGAAAAGATGTCACAAAGTTGGTTCATTGGGCATTGTTTATTAAGAATATACCCAAAAGAAGCTGCATCCTTCATTGCATTGAATTCAGATCAATCATCTTGTAAATGTCAGGAAAAATAATTTAAAATACATTTTTGTAAAACTAGTTCACAGTCCTGTAGTCTTTAAGATAGCCTTTAAAGGTATTAAGCTTCTGTACTTAAAGATAGCCTTGCCAAAAACAGCAGCTGTTGGCCAAAGTACATTCTTTTGAACTAATGCTCTTAGTGTGGGTTATCAAACTCCAGCATTAGACCAAGTTGATCCTTCCTTCCCAAAGTGACTAAAACTATTCCTTTTTCTGTTCTCAGAGGTGTTTTTCAAACACTGGTGGAGAAACACTTTCCTGCCCCAGATCGTCGCAAGGCATTTGACATGTTAGGGCTCAGCAACTATGCTCAGCGTGACAATGCTGAAAGCCTTGATGGCACAGGATTTAAAAGGAAAAGAGGTCAGTTCTTTTTCTTGGTAATCCAACGTACATTCTGCACAACTACACCCATCTTTTGGTGATAAAAGGGTTAGAATTTGTTTATGTTATGGTATCCGTCACATTCATATTAATGCATTAATTAATAAATCAAAAATCACTAGAAAAAGAAACAATACATTTAGAGAGGAAACTCTTTGCCACAAATAACACAGATTGCTTAGATAAACAGGAAAAGGTTTCATGACTGCATTTCAACCAAGTAGGTTTTAGGTTTATTTCTTTTTTTTAATTTAATTACAAAACAAATTTAAAACAGGCAGAATTATGTGCTACTCTTTCCTTACCTCCTCACACGAGGCGGTCCGGTGGCGTAATGGTTAACACCTGTCACCAATACACTGAAGGTTGGCTGTCATGGGTTCAGCTCTCATCTCGGACATGCTGTTCTTTCTCTACAAGTGACATCTGTTTACAGGGCTGGCTGCCTCACCGTGATATAGCCTTAGTTGCTGGCTCGGCATAAAACACCAATTTCCCTCCCTCCCCCCCCCTTACCTCCTCACACACCTGTTAGGTACATGTAAAGACTATTTGAAAGTCAGAGCTATTTAAATAAAAAAGTGGTGTAGATAGAAGTCTTTAAAGTGTTTTTGTCTCTCAAACAGAAAGTGATACTCCAGCAGCAAAGCGCCAGAAAGTTCAAAGCAGTGACTCCAGCGATTCCAGCTCCTCAGCTTCAGAAGCTAGCGACTTTGACTTGAGTGCAAATTCTGACTCTGACAGTGATGATGATCATAATCCTTTTGGTCACGGTGGTTCTGATAGTGATGATGGTGAGTTACTAGCTTAAAAACTTTTGTTGATTCTTAAGTGGTTTGACTGTGCATAACTATTCTTAAATAAAAAGGAATTTGATTTTGTTGCTGATTAATGAGGTGGTGTATTTTTTTAACCTATCCTTTATGCTTGGCTTTGTTTCCTGGTTTTGATATTTATGCTTGTTATTTATAATTATTTTTAAAGATCCATGGTTGAAGAAATCCAAAAAGAAGACTAAACCTCCAAAAAAGAAGAAAGAAAAGAAGAAAAAAGTGAAAAAGTCATCTTCAGATGAAGAAGATAATCAACTTGACAAGGCTCTGGCAGCTGCTGGTCTCTTAAAAAAAAGCAATTCCTATGCTGGCTTCAGTGATAAACTAAATGGAAGTTCTTCTAATGAGCCTACCAATGGTAAATATGATAGTATTTGATCAATTCTGACACTAGGGGAGCAGTCTAATGAATTCTTGCACTAGGGAAGCAGTCCTTGAGGTAGTATAGCACTGGGGAAGCAGCATATAGTATCTGCAGTAGTTAAGGAGAGGATGGGGAGGGAAACATATATGTTTTAGGTCAATCCAACAACTAAGGTGAAAGAAACGTACTTTTTTTTAAAGTTTAAAACATGCCTCCATTGTCAGATAGCTTAAAGTGCATTTTTCGTTTTCAAGGTATGGATGTGTGGGAAAAGGCATTTTCTATGAAGTCTGAACTTCTAAACCTGATCGAACGTCTTGGTGAGAGGCTGCCACCTAACACATTGGACCAGCTGATTGACGAACTTGGTGGCCCAGACAATGTTGCAGAGGTTTGTTGCAGCTTAAGGTTACAAGTTACAGGTTGCCTAGTTGGAATAACTTTTAAGCTGAAGGAAAATAATTTTTTGTGGGTAGAGGGGAAGCACATCAAGTTGCACTGTCATATCTAAAGGATTTGGGTTGGTGAATACCTGCAAAATAACATTTTATCTAGTTAGATGTTTATTGGGACTTTGTGAACAGTTTCTGTACATTGTAGAGGTGGGTGATTTGTATCCAATGATTTTTTTTTTTTTTAGTAATGTCCAAAGAAGTGATATATCTTATTCCTGAAAAATATTGTACTCATACATGTGTTTACTAAACATCAATTTGTTTTAAATGCACTAAAGCATTGCAATAGTAACATTCCCTGGTAACTCGAGGCATGAACTGATGTGAAACTGCAAGTAAGTTGGGCTTGTTGTTTTTTTAAATAATAAAAAAAATGTTTCGAATGTAGATGACAGGTCGAAAGGGACGAGTTGTTCAAGGAGATGATGGCATTCAGTATGAATCTCGTAGCGAGGCTGATGTTCCTCTGGAAATTCTTAACCTTACAGAGAAACAACGATTCATGGATGGTGAGAAGGTAAGCATCAGTATTGTGGTTAAGAGAATTGGTAAGGAAGGGAGTTGGGAATGTTAAGGCTAACTTTGCATTTTTATCCTTTTTTTTTTTAATATAAATCCACATAATATCCAATTTGCAGAAAAATTGCTGCACCTTATGACTGAAATAAATCTGCTGAAATAAAATAGAAGATGAAAAGAACATAGAGTAAGATCAGAGCTGACAATGTAAATGTTGAAGTTTTCAGATAGTGATAGGGTAGAAACAGAGGGCAGCCTAGAGTTGTTTGAAACATGCCAATTCTTGTTGCCCATTAATGCAGAGAAATTGCCAGAAAACATACTTCATCTCATTGTCTGCCTTAATGTGGTTTTATAGCTGCCATAGCTGAAAGCTGATGTTTGTGTTTCAGAACATTGCCATAATATCTGAGGCTGCTAGCTCTGGTATCTCACTTCAAGCTGATCGCAGAGCTGTTAACCAGCGTAGGCGTGTTCACGTCACCCTTGAACTGCCATGGAGTGCAGACCGTGCCATACAGCAGTTTGGTGAGCTCTCATTTGTAATGCAGTTTTTAAAAAAAAAGTGCTTTCTCTACTGGCTGCTGGCCATACAAAGCATTGTTGCATGAGTCATGATCTTGTTATTGCCTTGTTTACAGGGCGAACACACAGATCTAACCAAGTGAGTGCCCCAGAATATGTTTTCCTGATTTCGGAGCTTGCTGGCGAGCGCCGTTTTGCAGCAACTGTTGCAAAGCGTCTGGAAAGTCTGGTATGTATCAGAGGAGCTAATAAACTAGCATTTAAAAGTTGCTAGGCTTTTTATTACCAAATCCATGAAGAACAGACTAGAAGTCATCTGTACCTTGATGTTTTTCATTAACTGTACATAGTGCAGAGTTGGAATGCTGTACTTCATAGATGCGAATTTTTCAGTTTGCTGTTTAAAAATTATTCCATGTGATAAAATATGGCACAGTTGATAGTCTCCCTTTTCTAGGTTATGGATCTCTGTAAATTCCAAAGCGTTGAAATACACGATAGAGTACGGGAGAGATCATAGCTGTTTCTGGCTACCAATTCAAATGGAGTTTATTTGCGCTTCAGGGTGCCCTGACTCATGGTGATAGGAGAGCCACTGAGAGCCGTGATCTTAGTCGCTTTAACATCGATAATAAATATGGACGAGCAGCGCTCGATTCTGTCATGAAATCAGTCCTCAACCTGAATGTAGATCAGCCTCTTGTGGCACCTCCAGCATCCTACAAAGGCAACTTTTTGCAAGGTCAGTTAAACATGCAGTGCTGTTTCAAAAGGATTTTTATGAGTGTGTGTCCTCATTATATTTGCTTGAAAGAAAAACAAAATCTGTTGTTCATCTTTAAAAATTGTTCATTGCCCTTTACTGTTTTGAATGCTTAAGAAATCTTGAGGTGCAGATTGCAGGATGTATTTGTTTCCTGGTTGTTATTGCAGACGTGAAGCAGTGTCTCGAAGGTGTGGGTCTAATCAGCACTGATGAACGCACGGGTATCACAGTTCTTGAAAAGGGTGTGTTATTGCAGTTTCTGTCGTAGTAAATATGTTAATAACTTAGTCTTGAGGTGTGTGTTTTATCACAAATTTGTTTTCTTCTGCATGTTTTCAGCAGTTTTTTTTTTAATATGTCCTATTACCATATGAGCAAAGATTTTTAAAAATTAATTTTAGACAAAGTGATCACTGTCTATCATCTCAAATGGTGGCTTTGATATTTTCAGATTACAACAACATCAGTAAGTTCCTAAACAGACTACTGGGCTTGCCAACTACTGTACAAAATGCAATGTTTGACTACTTTAACACAAATCTGACAGCCATTATCTTGGAAGCAAAACGCAGTGGACGCTGGGACATGGGAATTTTGGGTAAGTTTGCTGACGTTTTAATTAAAAATGAGAAGTGATCAGCAGATTCTGCATCTTGTTTCTTTATATTAATATTTAGAAAATTCAAGTAATTTACTTGTAGTTAGAAACTAAGCACTGATCAGATCGTCCAATGAAAGCATTTTAGAGGTGCATATTCTGCTGGCTACGCTACAGTGCTGCATTTAAAGGATGGGGGAACAGTTAATAAAGCTCAGTTATTCATTCAGACGTTGGTGAGAGGATAGATAAACTACAAGAACAAGCTTTGTCTTTTAAAATTGGAAATTCTTTCTGACAGAAGCTCCGATAGATGGTTGGCCTAGTTTAGCTGGTGAGATAAGTCTGACAGCAGTTGCATATCTCCAAGCTATGAAAAATTTCTCTGTCTTTAATGTTTTAGTATTTAAAAGAAAATAGTTTAGGATTAAATCACTTGCAAGCTTATTTTTTTAGCCTGAAGATATATTTAAACAGCATTACTGAGCTTATGACTTTTTGCAGACTTGGGGTCCGGACAGGAACAGGTGAAGCGGCTGGAGACACGAGTTTTTGTGGGCAATACAGCTACCAACACAGCCAAGACAGAACTCGCTGCTGTAAGCAATTTGAAACATTTATGTGACCTTTGCTTACTTCTTAATAACAAGTGGTGGGCAGTATTATGCAGTAAATAACTCTGGCGGTGTGGTGAGGGCCACTGTAACTAGCCACAACTTGTTTTGGTGGCGCTCATTGTGTCAAAGTTTAGCCATATTTAATAGAAAAATTCATAGCAGTCTTTCTACAGTAGGCATCAAAGTTGAAGATATCTGATGTCAGTCATGTCAGGGGATAGCTAGAAGACTTACAAGCATTTATCCTTATTTCACCCTATATCATGGACGTATTTATGGGATAAAGCATGGGTCTCTTTTGCCTTTGTGAATACACTGTCTATTCACTGGGTTCTACCCTGTACTGGTGTTTCTTGGCATATGTTTATCGCAGTTTCTTTCTATACATCAAATACTGTGCAACATGATTTTAATTAAACCTTTCCTTTGCTCTCCCTCGTTGACTCTATCAAAAATTTGGCAAAAAACATTTAGACTTTTCTTGTTTTTGCATGCGCAAAAGGTACAAGTTGAGAGGGGTATGTCTTGGACATCTGCCATGGAGCTATGGCAACGCTGTAAAACATTGGAAGAAGGTTTCTACAATTCACTACAGGTATTCTGCATGGGTATCAGTTTTTATTTTTTAATTTGAGAACACCCAAAGTGCTTGAAATATTATGCATCCACAATGTAACACTGAGAAGACAAAGAAAGGGTGGTGTAACATTACTCAAATAGATGTGTTTTATTTTTTTCATGTCAGGAACGAAATTGCAAGCACACTTCAATTTTGATCGTGCTACAAGGCAAGAACAAGAAAAAAGACAAAGTGTACAATGTATATCGGCCAAACACAGGGCTGCAGTCAAGAGTAGAAACTCTGGAAGAAATAAAGAAAAAGTACAAGCGAGTAAGTCTTTTAGGAAAGCATGATGATGCAATCCTTTCGGAAACTAAGATGGACTTTGAAAATCAGTATCTAGACTACTGGCATTTACTTGATTATTTCAGCATTAATTGCAGTTTTAGAGTTACCTTTTTTATCCTCAAGTGATTGTTTTGCTTTTTGCATTTGCAGGTAGTCCCAGATGAAGCGCGGGCCTCTTGGGAAGATCAATATTTTGCTTCTGCTCATGTCTGCATCCATGCCTACTGGTAAAAAAAAAATTGTTTTGGATAGGGATGTGTTTAGATTTTTTTTATATTTTGTCTTGGTAAAAAATTAAAAACAGGTTTCTTGTGCTTATTTGAGCAAGTAAACATTGTCACTTTATAAAAGAGAAAGTAAAGTAACAAGTGACGGAGAATTCATGCAACTTTAATGTTCAATGCAGGAATGGTCATTGCAAAAAGACAAGTCTTGGACTGAATTGTGAAATTGGGTTACGCACACGTCAGTACCACGTTCTGTCAGGCTCGGTGCTGTCTGTCTGGAGTCGTGTCGAGAGTGTTTTGACTTCATTGCCAGGTGGCACAGCCTCCAAAATGCAGATCATTCGTCTGCGTACTGATGATGGGCAGAGGATTATTGGTAAGAGCCCTGTTGAGTTGGGGTGACACTAAAATTTTGAATCCAGTGTGGGGTTAACAGGCTAATGTATATAACAGGCTTTCTATCCGTCTACAACCACATCGGGCATAGGTCTTTTAAGCTAATGCAAATGATGATCTTGTTATTAACCAGCCAGTGTATTCATGGGAATGCTGAGGATGTTAATCTGGGGTCTTCTTAACCTGACATATTGAATATGTGATCATTCTGGGCATGTTATTTATATGGCCATCATGCAGATATTTGCCAGTCATGTGTCGGATTAAGGAAATCTTGTAAGAAATGTTAAGATGAGAATTGTGTTGGTAGAAAGAATATTCATAAGTACATAATGCAGGAATTTTAAGATTTTTAAATTTGTTGAATTGCCATTTGAACAATAAGTAGCAGACTGTCACTCCAAAATGTTTCTGTGTTCAGGGAGCCTTATTCCGCCCAACTGTGTCCAGCCTCTCTCCAACGTTTTATCACAAGATTCTGCTCGCACCTACACAGAAAAACACCATCAGTCTCTAGATGCAGCAGTAAACGGCTTAAGGGGGCTGGCCCCTACAGCAGCCACACACCGCAGCAAGGTTGCTGCTGAGGCTGTCAAAGCCAGTGCCATGACTAGCATGCAGTCTGTCACCTCATCTGAAGTGAAAGAAGCCAAGGAGGCTGTAGAGAGCAAGACTTCTCCTCAGGAGCCTGTCTTAAGCATGCCAGTCTTTGACTTCTTGTGATCTTTCTGAAGGGATTAGGATGTAGCAGACATCTTTATTTTGTGCTTGATAAACCATTTCATATGGTTTGGTCGTTTGATGTGTGATACGAAAAACTGATGCCAAATATCAGTGCTTTTTCTTTCCTTTTTTACAATGGAGAAATTGAATAGCTTGAAGTGTGGAGAAACTAAAATATTAAACGAAACTTGTATATTGATTTCATCATATTGATGAGAAGGGTTTGTGGACCAAACTCAGCTTTAAAGGAGCACAAGGGGATTTCATCTTGTTCCCATCTTGGAAGATGTAACTACCCACAAAGACTCCTTCCCATATTGGAAACATTTTCATTATTGCCTGGCTTGAACCTTCAGAAGCCTGGAGTACTGTGCCGGATGACAAATGTGCAGAAGCAGCCAGCACTCCATGTGACCTGCAGCTAATTGATGTCATCTCAGGAACTACACCATGCTAAATTTAGCAATATGACAAAGAGAAAAGTGTGTGCACCTTTAAGACTTCTCCCAGGTAGAAGCTATGCACTTGACAGATCCCTGGTTATGTAGCCAGGTTGAGAGCACTTTTTTTACTTTTTGGTTTATTTTTGTGTATGACTGACTATATACCACTCTGTGATCAACCAGCTCATAGTGTTTTGAAGACAACATTACAAGAGGAGCCAAAACTGATTGCATCTATTCCCCTTCCCCTCAGGTTTCTACCTGTTAGACATGAGAAATTCTTATGTCATCCCATCATGTTGTGAGTAACCGAATTACCAAAAACAACTATTCATCAGTTTAGAATTTCCTTCCTTCTCTATGTGTGGACCCAACTGTGACTTTGTGAATACAAGATTTCACGATATTTGGGAGAAAAAAAGCAACTTGCAGATTAAGACTTCTTGCCAAGAATACTAAGATTTCTTGCTGGACCAGTGCCACAGACAGCTTGCCTCAAAGATATAATGGTAGTATGTTGATGTGGAAAGTACAAGTTTGTTCACAGCATGAATGTTTATGCCAGGTTCAGCATTTCATGTCTCTTTAGGTTGGGGATGGGTGGGTGTGTGCATTCATCTTTATATATATTTTTTGTGGGCAAGTGTATGCATGCTTTGTGATGGCATTCTTTCACTTTCTCTTGGGGGCCATCAAATGACTGTGTTATTTAAACAGTTACGGCCTAGTTATTACGACTTGGCATTGTGTTTTCTAGAAGTTGGTGAAGAGCTGCTATGATAGCCTTTTTTTAAAAAAAAATGACTGCCAAGTTTATCAACTCGGTTATTTATGTAGTTTAGTTTAGTCCTTGTTACTCCTCGAGGAGCATAGGGCTGCAATTATTCGTGTAACAGCACGAAAATTTTCATCAATTCGAAAATACTCTTCTTTCATCTCCAAGAAGTTAAGTAGACATTAAAAATTGTAATGTTACATCTTGTCAGGTGTTCATGTTTCCAGGTGATATTTCTAAGCATCTCATTCGAGCTTCAGTCTCATCCTGACCCAGAGATTAACGAATGTATGCTGTACCATATATCCTTTATTTCATAATTCATCTGCTGCTGTATTTAGAACTTGACAATCATTTCAGAATTGTTTGGCTCTTTTAAAATTACACATAACGTTTGAAGATGTAGAACATGATAATAAGAGAAATACATGAAGATATCCTAATGACAGATACTATGCCATGCGAAATCCGTTATCTGACAGGATGGGCTGTTCTTACACACTTTTCCAGCCCATGACTTTTCCATCTTTGTATCAAGCATTTTCAGTGCCAATTTATTTATTAATCAGGTGCGGTCCGACCTGTTTTCTCTTTCCATCAGCTTTTTCTCAATAGCCGGGCAGCCCAGTGAGGGTTGGCTCTCTGAGTTAAGCTCTCATCTCGGACATGCTGTTCTTTCTTAACATGTGTTATCTGTTTACAGGGTTGACTTGTCATAATACAGCTTCAGCATAAAACACCAATTCCCACCACTACCACCTTCTCACTGTCCTGTAGCCATAATTCTAGAGAAATAATGTGCAAACCTGTTGCCCTGCTATTTTAGTGATATTAATATAATCATGCCCTGCCAAAGTGAGGCATGCCAAGTGAAATTTACTGTTAGGTGCATTACATTTTTTATTTGATGCAGTTTTCTCTTTTTCACCTTCTTTTCTTGCTCTGTGCTGGAGCACTTTAACAAAGTTGGGATTGGGAGAGGGGACTCATTATTTCTGTCAAGTACCCTGTGATGAGTAATGAAATGTCATGAACGCAGAGATAATGTTATGACTGCATAACATCATCTGTGCATTTGTTGCTTAGTAAACCTTGAACAAAGATTGATATGTGATGCTAACATGGGCACAGATGCCCATCTTCCACCATTCCTGCTTGTACAGCTCTGTGAATTCCATTGTTGTGGTTTTTTATGCATGTGTGCATGTTCGATCAGTTATTTTTGGAAGTAAACGTATATAGTGTAAAGAAATAAACTTGACCACATTTTCACCTTTGAGGATCACATTTTACAGACAGTAAGTTGTTCTTTGTGTGCTTTTGTAGAAATAGAAACTTGACATTTTTTAATTATTTGTTTTTTGTGGAGAGTTGATTCAGTTGCTGATAATCTGAACAGTTATGTGATGCAGCTTGACCAACAGGAATGTAAAATGAACAGATGCAAGTGCCTGTTATGCATAAAGCACATTAGGCACCCTCTGGAGTCTGATGTTGCAGTTAGTACTTTATTTTTAGAAACTTGGGGTCAGGGGTAAGAGAGAAAGTGAATCAGATTTTTTTTTCTTTCTTTTTGCAAGCTTAGGCATAAGTATGCTATTTCAAAAAACATTAATGCCTATTTCATTAAGTGCACTTAACATTGTACTTTTATGTAAGGCACTTTTATTAAATCTGCATCAGAATTGAACAACATTGTCAGCAGAGGGCATGCTAGACAAGATTTGGAACTATCAGATTTGCTACCAGATACAAGTGTACAGGCCCTTGTAGTTCCTATCTTGATGTAAGGATGCGAGACCTAGATTCTGCTTGGTGATAGGGGAGTAGGGGGGGGGGATTGAGGCCTTTCAAACAAAGCACTACTGTCAGGAGTCAATTACATGTCCTTTTTGTTTGTTGATGGGGGGATTGCCTTATACTTGCCTGCTGTTCACTTCTTGGCCACATGCCATTGCAGTATTTTCATTAGAAGTGTGTGCTTTATGTGGCCAAAAAGAGACTGCAGAATTCTGGAAATGCTATTTTTGTCAAGTGTGCACTTGGTTCATTTTTTTTTTTTTTTCTGTGTTAGGAATGATGACCCATGTCACAATTGTAACTTGCCCATTGCAAAATGTTATCAGACATCATACAGTGAGGGAGATGGTGTGGAAGGCTGTGAAATGGAAGACAAAGTGCTCTGTAATGTATTCTGTTACTCGAGAACATAAGTGTTCAGCAGAAAGGACAGAGTCCATTATTGGTGCTATTTGTATATTTATCTGCAAGATGTACAGAAGATAAATTTGTTAACTAGGAAAGGTGTTAGCAGTTTTGGGGGTTTTTTTTTAGTTTGGGTTGGGGGTGAAATGTGTATTGCCCACATTTACAGTTGCAGAAAAGACATTTTAAAATGGTTTGTACTCATTTAAGATAGCATAATATTCACAGCAAATTTATACTTGACCTGTTCAGGTCTTTTATGTGTACAGTGTCTTGTGGTAGGTACTCCAGGACAGTTATTTATTTCACATTAGCTGTAAATCCATTAGGATGATATTGCTTTGCATTTTGCAAACAGAAGATGGTGCAGGGTTGGATCATTTCCTTAATGTACTACATTGTCCATTTTGTCATCTGCCAGTATGAAGGAAATTCAGTGTTCTTCAAACATTTTTGTAGTCCATTACAATTTTCATTGACTGCAGTTTGGCAGCAAGCTGTTTCAGAGCCATATGAAAATTAAAAGCATGTTCTTTGAGACTGCTCTGCCTGTTTAATGTAGCAGGTTACAATCATGTAGAATTACTCGAATACCCATAACCTTAAAATCAAGAGTTCGGCATAGAATGTTTTTTCATGTTTTTTTTTAATTCAGCTACCTTTCAAATGCTGCAGTTTGTAGTTTTGGGGTCCTTTGGGTTTGTCTTCAGTAGTTCTAAAAGATTAGTTTGTCAGATCCCAAAAAAGTGTTGTACATCTTGAATTCTGGAAATTGTAGTGCAGTCTTGTTCACATCTGTACATAGTGATTGCTCAAATTATGTTCTGTCACCATTCATAAATCTTGTGTCAGACCTTGTTGCGGGTCCTTTCTATCATAATTGGATGCATGATAAATATTTGACCTTGTTCCTTTAACATTGTCTTTCACCCTGAACTCAGGGCAACTACTAGCATGTTACACATTCTAGGCTGTAAGCAATGGTACTTAAACTTTAGTATGAATGGAATAGTATTTTAGTTCAAAGTTGCCTCTTCCCTTGCTGCTGCCCTAATTTGTAGATTTTTTTTCCCATCCTTGAGTCCCCACCCAAAAAAAAATTGTTGTGGCAACTAAAAGGTATGTTTTGTACAAAACTGGAATGAGTGGATCAAGAAGAATGGTAGATGATTGTGTTGGTAGAAGTTTGCACCATTGTTTTATTTGTTGTTTTTTTTAATGAAAGTGTTTATTATTGGTTGCACGAATTGCTTTGAAAGAGGTGGATAAAGCAAGCTTGAGTACATGGTTGTTTCACAAACGAATGAAGTGTAATAAAATTTTGTGCAAAGAGGAATAAAATGCTCACTGATGCATTTGTGTGATGTGTTCCTTTAACATCATGCTCGGGCAGTTTACCTCACAGTTCAGTTAACAACCTAGGTGGGAGATGGTTCACCAGTGGTGTATTTAGTGCATACACCGCTGAATGGACTCATGTAGGTGTATGGTATTGCAGACATACATCACCAGATGACCTGCATAATAGCATGGGAAGTGGGTGACAAAATATAGACTGACATTAACCATACATCCACCCAAATCTCAAACCACCGAAAGATTCATGTAAACAAGCATAGTACAAACTGGATAACATCATCCTTAAAATGCAGTAAAAAACAAAGCAAACTTTGCCGTAAACTGATAAGAATGCTAACCTAGAATAACCATATAATCATTTGCAATATATTCTATCCATCTCAACCATCAAAATTCTCATCTGCTCATTCATTCTGTCTAGACTACTGCAACTCTCTTCTTGCTCTTTTCATTGGCTACCAGTTAAAGCCAGAATAGACTACAAGCTCTCATCTCACCTTCACCCACATTCACAACACATTTACATCATCAGATGACCCATCAATTTCTAGATGTGTGGTGACAGTCCACTTTAAGGGAATTGTGTAGTGTGCACTGTAAAGTACATTCATATTCATGAAATAAATAGAAAAGGTTATTGCCCAGAAGCGCATTTGCCTAATGAGAATATTTATTTTTCATGGCAGATGAACCATAACAGTATTTCTTGAAGGACAAAACAGATATCAAGTTCTGTAAATTTGCACTAACTCAAAATGAAAGCTGCTTATCTTTAAATAAATAGCACATTTTGATGACTGTAATTACAGTGAGGTCAAACATCTGCAGATAGAAAAGAAACATAATTTGACTACTGCTACATAACTAAACACAAATAATGCTGTATACGTGATTATGGCACATCTACTGATATTTCACACATTTACACCGATCTCTTTAGAACATTCACCTTCAACATGAATCATCCCTAACCATAAAAATCCCATTTGTAAGAACTGTAGATCACACCTCAGTTTTAACTTTCACATTTACTCTCAATCTTATTCAATGGGTTAGTTTGAGTGCCTTGAGATGAACCAGCACTTAAGCAATCTAACACTGCTTCAAGACACCCTTGCACAGTACAAGAAATGGCGCCTAACAAAGTCTGTTATTTGACAACTTCCAATGACCTTCAGACTTCTAATACCTAATCATTATATGTTAGGACCATTATATAAAAATTATTTCCTACACACAATAAAAATATAGCATACAATCATACAAGACAGAGACCTAGTATTAGAATAATGAATGTGTATATTATTGAATACAAGAGTTCTGCAAAGTGTAAGCAGCCACAGCTTTTAAAACAGTTTTAATAGCAGTGATCAAAATTAGTTGCATAAGTGGAATGAAATCACATAAGTTTTTCTAAAAGGCAGCAACAATAATATGAAGTGTACATATCTGAACCTCTGAGCTGCTCCACTGTATTAAAATTAAGATAACCAGCTGTTGGAAATGCACGAGAACGAGAACTAATGGACTTCTGGATGTGGTATGAAAACTCAACAATAATTTTTCTTTATTAAGGGATTACTTCAAAAAATTGGCTAAATTAAAATCTAAGCACCTCATGCAAGGGAAACTGAAAGAAGTGTAACTACTGCCTTCATTAGCCTCTTTACCATCTATCATGACTGATGGAAGTAATACCTCAACCTGCACGCTCCAAATTTTTAACACTGAGGTCACATTTTTTGTCAGATTAGGACATAAGCCCTGTGAATAACACATCAGACTGATCTTGAAAATAAACCACTTCTTTCAAATTGCCAAGCGTTTCTAGACTCAACGGTTGATGTTGAAAAAGACCAGAATTGTAAATAGGAGCACAATTTATAGCAGAAAGAGTAAATGGGAAAAGGGCTTATAATACTATATGCCAATCAACTGCTCATCTGCATGCATGTCACCTGCCAATTAAATAGAATTCCATTTTGATGGCACTCATCTTTGATCAACAGGTAAGACATGCAAAACCCAAGGCCTCGTGACCTAGCTTGATACAAACACAAAAATGTGTGCCTCTTTCACAAAACAAATAATACATGATCCACAGCTGTATCCCTGTTAGAAGCTTCTTTTAAACACATGCAACACACAGATCATTTTATACTTTAAACATGAATCTGTTCTGTGAAACTGTGATGGCTGTAAGGATAGGAACAGCTGCCATGAATGTGTGCTGGAGTCAGCAGTGCTGTTGACATTTTCCTCCATTTCTGATCAAGATCCACTGATGACTAAATACGACACGATCAGTACTTGTCCCTATTCATGTGCCACATATGCTATAGGTCAGACCTGGGCAAAGGCCGGCCCGCGGGCCGGATCCGGCCTGCCCGCTGGGCTGGCCCGCCCACCAGTATATATACTATATATACAGTATTGGGTAAAACTGAGTTAACTATATTAGTCCGGCCCTCTAAAACATCCCAATTTCTCATGCGGCCCCTTGGGAAAATTAATTGCCCACCCCTGCTATAGGTAGTTTACTAATTTGCGGCCCTATGCTCCACTGGAGGTGAGTAGGAACAAGAGGTTTACTAATTACATTACATCAAGTAAAGAAGGAGAAAAGAAGCTTTTGCATCTTATTTATTTCTTCAGTCAGAATGATGGAGGAAAGAGGGCTGCAACAAGAAGTGCCCTTCTCCTGTTTGACCATATTTTATTCCTTGCTGTCCTCCAATGCTATCTTCACCATGGCTACAACGGTAGTGCTCTATTTTTACAAATTTTGTTTACACGATGCATGGCTGACCCAAAATGAGGACTGCTGCTTTTTACTCTCTCCTAAACAAAAAACTTTCAACAATCATTTTATGAAACCGCACATGGATACGCTGACAGAACACCTTGTTATCAACATAATCTCTAAGGTATGCAAACAGCCATAGTGGAGTCTCTGTAAGCATGATGCAAATAAACCAAACAAAAACAACACAATCCAACATGTCTTATAGCAGGCATGGGTTAAAGGCCATCCATGACTAGCTCTGCCTTCACCCTGGTTGGCTACATTTTAACTTCAGCTATTTCCAAATACATTGCATACACATAAGCGTCAACACCCTTCACCAAAGGTATTTACTGTGTGTAAAGCTGCATGTCAACTACATTTGACAGCTGGAGCCATTGTGTTAGAAAGTCAGATGAATTATGCCATAAAATGTCCCACTTTTAATATGCTAGTGAAGTATTGGCCAATTTCCCATAGGAATAGTTTGCCATAAATTAAGCCCACATTCAGAAGTAAAAGCATACAAATCTTGTAAGGAAATAAATGTTGTAAATAAAAACTAGAATATAATGATAAAAATTATGTTTTATCCTTTCACTCCTCATGCAAATGCAGTATACAATACTTCCATATATGCATTTTATTTCCCCACACCCATTCCACTCACACACACATTTTATCGCTCTATTTTGTCTTGACCATAAAAGAATAGTTCATTAAAGGATCTGAAATCAAATTTACATCCTAAATAAAACTATCAAAACCATATAAATTTTTATCTCTGCTCCTCTGCTTTAAAATCTTACCACAAAAGTATGTGATCTTTAAATTGATGGCCTATTTTAGATTGTTAACAAAATTTTACTGCAATTGCTGACCGTTAAGTTTAAAAGATTTCTGAAAAAATTTCAAAGTTGACCAATTACTGGACAGCAGGGAATATAAAAGAATGGGGTGTGAGTGGGAATCCAACAGTTTTGAAAGTTTGGAAGCATTCACCTCTTTCACAGTCACATATACATCACATCACAAGGTACTTTATCTACAACTATGCAATACAGTCCTGAAATAAGACAAAAGCAACAGTATGCATTTATCACAGTTTTTTGTTTGCAGACTGGTCCCTCAGCATGTCTCAAGCAGAACAACAGCTAAGTTCTCCCACCGTTTTCATATCACATTCAAGGGCAACAAAGTTTCACCGTTTTGTGCACAGCATGGGAAATGTCTAGCCACACTATATTAATGTGAACCTTCTCGGAGAGACAGAGTGGGGCTGACAGATTTGACAGCTTCCTTTCTGAAATCTGTTGATCTTGTGTAGATAATTTTGGAATCCACAATGCACTGGTTGGCATGAATAAAGTTTCATGAAACCAACATCCCTACAGCAACATGAAAGACATCAGCTATGTTGTGATGCAACAGGTGTAAGAGCGATGAATGTTTGAACTGCTCGCAAATCAGGTACCAAATCACGAGTATTTGGGGTAGTAAATATTTTCTGCAGCCCATCCAGAGGCTTGCAAGAAAAAAACCAAACAAGAAATGTTATTATAATGTTAATCTCTCAGGGTGATAAACCTTTGTTCTTTTATCTATGTTGTGTAGAGCAGACGATAAACAGTGTTCAGTTTGTATAAACTTGTCTGAAGTTAGCCATTTCCTGACAATGCAGACAGTTGAAGATCAAACAGAATTTTCAGTGATGTCCTCTCTACTGGCTGTCATTTTCCCACAGTGCAGCTGGCTGGAAAAAGACCATGCCTATATCAGGCTTGTCGTCGACTTTGCAGGCACTTGAGAAGGAATGTTGTGCATCGTCACCAACAACGCAATGGCTGAAGTGATGGTGGTACAAATGCTCCTTGGTGTCGGTGACACACGGCGAACGACTGCATGTCAGTTCATGAACGTGTTGGATCTCTGAACTCTGCCCTTGGGTGGTGAGGGACCATCCCAAAACAAAAAACCAAAACTGCAAAAGAAAAGAAGACATCATCATGACCCAAACAGATTTTTTTCTCCCCCTCAAAAATGAAGCTAAATAAAACCAAATTGTATTACTGCAGTATTTTTATAACAAATGTTAACAATAGACTGACAATCATGATAGCTACAGTGATAGAATGAAAAGTGGTGATGGTTGCTGTGACAGTGAAGAAGCTGATTACGAAGACTGATGATAATGATAACGTCAAAGACAACAGAAGAGATTTTAGTATTAGTACGTCTTGTTACAGTTTTTGCAGCAGCAAAGTTCTCAGTCTGTTAACTGCTATGAAACACTTTATCTGTGGAAAAACCTACTCACATCTGAAGCCAGTGAAATCAAAAATTTTTCTCCTTCCACTGGAGGTCTTAGCAGTGTTAATTTAGTTACCTTTGTCAATTCAGGCAACAGTTCTTACAGGGCTGAAGGACTTTCAAAGCATTTATCTTAATGTAATATTTCACTATAAATGTTAAAATCTACGATATATTACAGACTCAAGTCAGTGAAAATGACAAGTTCAAAAAAAATGAGCAAAAATTATAAAGCCTAAAGCAAGCTGACAAATCATATAATGAGACATAAAAGGGGAAAAAAAAAACACACCCAAGCATGTGCATACCGGCTTTCTTTTAAGTACAATTTTTCACAGGAGACATGAAAATTTGCATCAATACTAGTAAGGCTACTAGTGACATTCATAATATTTTTCAAAACATCCTAGTACAACAAAAGCTGGTAATAAATGAAATTAATGCAGCTCAGAATCTTAAAGCAACCTAATTCAACATGCAAAAGAAAAGGATCCTAAACCTCACAATGTTTATGGTGGCAACTACAAGTGCGCGCAACATATGATGTTTTTTCAAACTACATTAGTTAGTTGGAGTTTTACACCATGTCAGCAACTGAGGCTGCTATCTCATGGCAAGAGCGAAGTACAGGAACATTTAAAGGTTGACATACAGATATCTGAAGAAGATTTGTAGACTGTGTTTGCGGGTAGTCCTGAATGCTCCAAGACAAATTCTGAGCCCAAGATGCTGTACAGTGTCTAGCCTTTTTAGGTATGAAGTTCTAGCAGATCCACAGGCTATGCATCCATAGTCTAATCTAAAGCATACTAGACAGCAATATAGACGGAGTAAAGTAATTTGGTCTGCACCCCCTTTTGTATTGCTAATCACTCTCAGGATATCCATGGGCTTCAGACAGGAAGATTGAAGATGGTGGATGTGGCTCTGATAAGAGTTTGTGATTAAAAAAAAAACCCAACAAACGGATCTCTTTTAATACCTTGAGTGCCACTCCGTTTACCATGAGAGAAGGTTCAGGAAAAGGACCTCTTAATTTTGTTAAGTGAATGCAGACAGACTGTGAAGCGGAAAATTTGAAACCATTTCCTAGTACCCATTTCGAGACATGATTTACACAAACCTGTAATTATCTATCCAGACAAGGTAAGACCTTTCCTTGTATATAGAAAGGAAAATCGTCTACATATAACAAAGCAGCCATATGTTTTGAAATAGACTTCAGGATACCATCTATTTTGATGCACAATAATATAGGTGACAGGATACTTCCTTGAGGGACTTCCACCTGCTGTTCATGGATGTCTAAAAAGGTAGTTTGTATCCAGACTCTCAATACATGATGTTAGAACATTTTTTATAAAAACTGGTAATTGGCCTCGAAGGCTGAGATTTTCAAACTGTAGGAAATTTGTTAAAACTGTACGTGAACAGATGGGACTTCAACAGCAATCAACCTAAATCCTTTCTAGCATTAGTGATACCAACTTATCCTCTAAGCAGTGAAAGATATTTTAAAGTGAATATGAAAAAATATGATAGAAGAGATGACGTCAACAAACTCATTACTAAAGAATTAAAAGACAGAAAATACAAGAGGTTAAAGAGGTTAGCTGCATCCAACAGCGAATAAAACTGGAGACATCACATTAACTAAACAAAAAGAACATCATAGCCTTGCAGCAAATCCTGTGATTAAGCCGACTGACATTATGAGCTGCCAGAATCTTAAGCAAAAGCACAAAACAATGATAACCTACAGGGTACATAATAGTCAACTGAGAAAATATGTCGCCAAATTTTTCTACCACTTTCTGAGGATCGTGATCTCAGTCTTGGGAACATCAGCACAAACAGGACAGTGCAATTCACGTGTCATTTCTTTCCTTTATCTAAAATATTGGTAAATTAAATGACAATAAGAGTCATGAGTCCATCGCCATTCTAACAATGACAGATCAAAGAAATCTTAATCATCCCTATTCACTTCAGTGACAGAAACCTTTGTTAATAAATATTCTTACTGAAATAAAAGCACATATTTAAAATGGTGAGTGTGTCTCAAGTTAAATTATTTCTCAGTAAGATGGTGTGTGTGTGCACATGCCCAAGCACATGCATGCAAGAACACTGTTTTAGATAATGAAAGTGCAAGCTTGTGCTACTGCAGATGTGTAAATACAAGCCCATCCATATCAAAACACATAGGGGAAGGGAAAGAGGTGGGTGGTTGTCGAGGCTTTACATCATGCCAAAAAAGGATAGAGGTATAAAAATGGACAGAAGACAAAGTTGTATGAGTAAGGGAAGAAAAAGAAAAAAAGAATAATCCTGTGTGACACTCAATAAACAACAGAGTAATGCAACTAATCAAACACAACAAGTATCACAATTGTGCTACATCCCATTAGCTGTTTTTATGCGCACAGCCACAAAAACAATGATTACTGTCTCCCATATTCCTTGCATGCCAACCTACAGAAAATGGTCTGTACCACCTTAGGCAGCAAAAACCATGCCAAAAAAACATTATTAAGTCTAAAACTAAACATTTTCAACATTCACAGTGGCTACCAATAAACTTTTCATGGAACCCTTTATGCACTGTGTTTACACAATAAACATAATGTAGTGGTTAAACTCAAAGTCTACTGGGTCTGATTGTAGAGTAGAATGCTGAATGCTTTAAAATTATGGGCAGACTTAACAGAAACCAGAGTGGGCAGAATTTTTTGGTCTACAACTGGACACAAATACTTGCTTTCACTGTTAGGTAAAAATCAATGAGTAAAGGATGAGCTTTTTTCTACCACTTAAAGTAACAATTCACTTAAGCAAAACAAGTCTTGAAAATAAAAGCAGCCTATCATTCATATTTACTGGAGCCAAGCAGACTCTGTCTGCACACACAGAAGCCAGATGCAAATTTTGAGGGTTCAACAAAAATCTAACTGCTGCTAGCTGCATGCACTAACAGGGTATAACAGAAGCAGACTTTAAAAAAAAATAAATAAATAAAAAACCGACGTGAAATATTAGTTAACAGCAAGACCGTCTCGGCACTGCAAGCCCCTACCTCAAAACACTCTAGGTAGGTGTGAAGGCTGCCCACACAGTGGTGCCAGATCAAAACATGGTTTCTTTGGAGCCTGTTGGCTGACCAAAGCAGGAGAGAGGCTGCCTATAGGTCCTAACTGTATTCAGGGGCACCGTTTCTGGAACTGCTGCAGGAGGAGGTATTTGAATATCTGAAGTGTCCCCTAACAGATCTAGCCCAGCCTCAAGCAAGGATAAAAATCTGAAAAAACATCAAAATAGTGTGATTTCAGGGGGTAGGTGCAAAGCAGGTCAGTCCACCATACCAGGTATGCTGGCTTGGTGTGAAGCAGTCCAAAGTCTGTGCTAGTCTTTGGCAATCCTTGACTTGATCACAAGTTTGCAGGGGTAAAAAAAAAAATAAATAAATAAATGAACCAAAAATGTGAGTTCTTTGCCTAAGTTGAGTGCAGAGCACAGAATATGTTTAAACAGAGGCTGTGGAATTGAAAGCATGTGTAAACTTGGTGCAACATTCCAGACACCTAAAAGGTGTCACAGATTTTAACATGTGAGCATAATTTTAAAAGTCCTTACAAGCCTTCTTTACCAGACACGTAGTCAAACATGTGACCATGGCAAATTTTAATGACATGACTATATAAAAAAGTGCCATATTCAGCACTGAATGTCTGGTCAAGAAGTCCTTTTTATATCCTTAGACTTCTGCACTGATTTGGCTACCTGAAATATCCACTTTTCAGGTCAATATTAGTCTTATTAGCTTCTCTATACAAATGAAAGCATGCCCATCATGCCACAATCATCAACTCTGTTGTTTTGGTTTTTTTAACGAGGGATACACCATCAGAAAAAACTTCTATCTTAATATATTTGGGAGATGAGGGATTTACCATCAGAAGAAACTGTATCTTAAGATTCATCACAGCTTTAAAAAAAGGCAATATACATCACAGGGAAAAAGCCAGCTGAAACATGTTACCTGAATAAAACCTATTTTAAAAAATGCACACACCAAGAAAGTTGTACACACAAGGGGAGGATTGGTAGACCTCACAAAAATACTAATTTGATACTGGAACATTCTATACTAATGCACATGCACAGTGACAGAGATGTGCAAGGCAGGACTGTGAGGTGTGACAGTGCTGTGGGTTTTTTATTATTATTTTCATTTGTTCTTTGTGAGGGTGTGTCTTCTTGCTTTTGATGGAGAAACAGATAAGGTTATACTTTATAAACTGCTTGCTTTATGTTTTTATTAGAAATCTAGGCATACTGTTATTGTAATTCTGGTAAGTGCTCAAAAAAAGGACAAATCGTTCAATTTGATTCACACAACAATTATTTCTCTTAAGAATCATAGGATAGGACAAGAACTAGTTATATGTTTAAATCAAATCTAACATAAAATGTGAACAACATGAATATTAAGCCATTATTTGTGGAGGCTTCTCAAGCACTAACCCTATGCTGAAAATATCAAGGAAAGTTATGCATTCATTAAGTTCCTTTATATATGTGGTGCTACTGAAGGACCCAATGATCTGCATCACATGCATTATGCGTATTGAAAAAAATCCAGCATCCATAGTTACATATTATCTGTAACTGTCACGTTTTCCTTTTTTGTACAATTTATAACGTGTATATTGTTCACGTACTTGATTAGCACTAAGAACATGACACTCATGCTGTGGTAGAGAACTATAACAATGTACATTTATTATCGTTGTTGTCATTATTATCTGCCATATCTGCCATTTCCAAAGTCTGAACCCATTTACCCTAGTCATAAAACAAGTTCTTCTGGAAAATGCTCACTTGGTTTTTGAGGTAAAATACATTTCTGTACATACCGTGAATGCTTACTCAGAACTGCTTCTGTGGTGACATGGCATAATTTCTAGATTAGACAACCTACATTTCCTCAGTTTGATCGCAGATAAGTTTATGTGCACGCAAGATACATCACGTTCTCTACATGGAAGCTTCTTCAGGCTCTGGCACACGAAGACAAAAAACATCCTCTTTTGTGACACCTCCAACGGCAAGCTCCCAAAGACATTAAGTCAATGAAATGAAGGCCTAGTATCCTAAATGCTCTAAAACAAATTACATTCACAGAAAGAGCTCACATCGATTTACACAGTGGTATCCATGGCACACATGGCCGCTTTAACATAAAGGTAAATATACTCATGACTGTCAAAAGTAGGATTTTTTGGCAATATCAATATTTTTAAGTCACTTCTGTAATTTTTTTCTGCCACCAGAAGTCCAGTAAGTCATTCTTATAGTTTATGTTAAAGTCACCACTGTGTAATTTTACACACACATGTGGCATCTAACAGGGAAGGGGTGGTTCTACTCTGTTAAAACAAACAGGATGGTATCACAGCTTCATCAAAAAATTGAAGCTAAGAAAAAAAATATACAGGAAACATCACAGACTTCATGTCAAAGTAAACAGATTAATACTCTGCACACTTCAGTCGTAAAATAAATGCAAGCCACAGACACCCAAGAACTTTCTGCATGACACTTAACAAAAAAAAAAAAAGGCATGAATTTCATGCACACACATGTAAGTGCGTGCACGCACACACACAATCTATATGAAGTGGGAACCACAGTTACAGGTAACAACCACAGGCAACAATAATGATGCAGTAACACCTGATAAAACTTCTTGCAGAAACTTAAAAAAGGCAACTACAAAAAGTCATCTTGAAGGCACGGGCAGGGACTGAAAAAAAGTTACTGATCCTACCGTACACAACCTGTCTTAGATATTAGAAGTCCAACGGTGGAAGATTCAAGTTATCCAAAAGCTGCTCAAAGCTAGAGAAAGAGAACAGATTGCAGCAAATGGACATGGAAATCATAGTATCAAACAGTTATTAAAGCAGTCATTCTCCCCCACCATTCCAAAAACAAATAAACAAACAGAAACCATTTCACATTCATAAACAGCCAATGCTATGATGGAAAGAAAGAAAAGTGAATGCCCGTTGTGCTGCTATGACTGACTGAATAAAATTTCCAAGTCATTAATGTCTTTTACTTTTTGCCTTTAAAAATGAGGCTGACAGATATCATTTAAGCCATAACACCAGAAACTTTGTGTAATGTCTCAACATGACAAAACCCCAACAAAGGACTAATTTTACCAACCTGGCCTAAACCAATGCTTTAGCACTGGGTCATTTGCGTCTACATATCATTCAATATTGTACCAAATGGTAACACTCCCTCATGCAATCAGTCCTATTTGCTCTCCTTACTTGGGTTCCATTTTCCTGTTAAAATGTCATCCTCCTATTTACAACTTAAAACTCTCCTAGCCAATCCATTCACACTAATGACTCAAACACATGAATGTGAAAGATGTGACATGGAAATTTAACTTCTAGCAAACACTAAATAAATTTGATGTTCTCCTCTTTTTTAATTTTCTATGGGTCTCAATATGTATTTGCACTTAACTAATCAGGGTTAAATCTGCACACCCATAGTGAAGACAATGCAAATCCCTGCCCTGCCCATCAAAAAGCACTTCTATTAAAAATACTTGAATAAAAAAATTCTAAAAACTTAAAAACTTCTTTATAAAAGTGAGTGAGACATAACAGAGTAGAATGAAAGCACAAATATGAAAAGAAAAATGTCAGATGTAAAAGCAAAATACTAACAACACAAATGAAAAAAAGTCTCTATGCTGGCTTGACTGGTGCACTTCATTACAATGTTAAAGATATATTTCCTTGTGCCCAAATATGACAGTACCAAATATCTGACAAAAAATGACAAATTATGAAACTGGATACTGCTGTTTGTAGTAGTTAAAGTGGAGTTAAGATGGGAAGACAACATAAAAAAAATTAGTGAAAAAAAATCTACCAAAGAATGACAAACACAAGGGGTCTGAAAATATGCAGTGGAGGAGTATAAGCATTTTCAAGAAAGCCAACAGTGGCTACAGTTCTCAATTTCCTGTTGTTTTCTATCCAGTACATTGTATGGTTTCAGAAACATATTTTTACCATACTACCAGGACCACAATTTCCTGCAATATAATTAGATGTTAAACAAGAAGTGACACACTCTATGTCACCCCAAAGTCCTAAACTTTAAAAAAAAGAGATTTTTCTTCCTTTAAAAAGAGTTTAAGCTCTTCTTGCAAATGATGCCTTTTTCCCCCATGAACTAAGCAGGTTCACATCCTCTGCCAAACTAACATTTTTAAAAGCTAAAGAACGTGTTTAATACATCTTTTAAACTTATTTTTAACTCCGACGTAATTAATGATGATGCTGATAAAAGGAAAGAAAGCATTTCTGATTAACCCTTTTGCACACTAACACAGTTAAGAGTTTCTTGCAGCATTTATGTAGATGTGATTTTGTGCATTTCTGCATAAACTGTACATAGTGAGACTAATTTCTAATGTTAAAGTAGTACTTTTTCTCTAGGGTCTATACCCAGATAGAAAACCTACATTTAACGATACAATGAAATAAAATTTCTTCCTATTCCTTTCCTACACTCATATTAAAATAGAATCTGAAAAAATAAATTCTAGATACCATCATTATAATTATTTACATAAGTGGAATGAGGCAGCTAATCAGAACTGCAGTCAAAGCACCAAATATCTCAGCAAGATCATCCACAGTTCTGATGATGCAACAAAATTAAACAGGAGATAAAGCTGCAAGACTGAAATTGGACTTACAATTTCCTGATGCCAGATTCTTTGCGTCCAAAAAGCTTTTCATCGGGTTCCTTGTTAATGGGCCCATACACCAGCACTTCTTCACCTGAGTAAGAGGATTTCCTGGAAAAAAGCGAGCCATTATAATCAAACATTTCCAAACTTTCAAAAATCAAATTTCTCCAGCCTCCTTCACCATTAGGACTATCTAAAAAAGGTGAGATGCATCAAAATGCACCATTATTGTTAAAGTTTGCTATCACTTCTTTGAAGAATGTGCATCTGTTATAATTTTTTATTCATGGTATCTTACCACAAAATATTTACTAATATTTAACAAAATTATTCAAGGATGCTTAAAGATAAAAGCCTAACACAAAAGCCTAAATTTTCACATTTTACATATGGGCCAGCAATCTTCTGCCAATAAACAAGAAATAATGAAAATGTGACCTTTCAAACATGAGTAAAGAGAGAGGAAATAACTTGTAAAAATTTGCAAGCCTGAACCAGAAACAGGTAATGCTCAACTTTATCCAAAAATAAACTCTTGCTCTAACACTATCGGATAATCCAACCACACAGCAGACAGCCAGTTCTTATTACACTGTCATTAAGCTCTTCATCAAGATTTATCATAGCAATAAAGCTAGTCATCAATATTCATCAACATTATCAAGTCAGTAATAAGTTTTCTCCCAGCAGTTGAATTGTCAAAAAATATGAAGGTCATGTATATATATATTTTCAGCCATCAAGTTGCCCTACCTCATCATTTTAAATTTTTTCTAGCGTCAAGACTAGTTGTCACTGTTTCATTGAGATTAACTGTCATGGCTAAATTTTTATCAAAGGCATTAGCACTAATTGTTACTGTTAACCAAAGCATTGAAGCTCACATTCAGTGTTTATCAACAGAATACCAGTGCAAGACTCCTAGAGGTAAATATGCATGAGTATTATCTGCTCATGATATACTTTGAAGCCATGTAGACAGCGTATTTTGCATGTTTACATTCCTTATTCTTTTTTAAGAAATTGGTATGATGTTGTGCTGTATTTAGCACAGACATCCAGTTCAAGTTTCAGGCCAACCAAGCACTGCCAATTCCAAAATAAGACTTGAAGAAAGACACCATCTACACTGACTTGTTTTGTTACCAAGTAACTTTTTCACAATATCTCCAATAAATCACATAGGCACATGCATGCACAACAAAAATAACAATATCTTTTTTATAAAACCATGTAAAATTAACCAAAGCCATTCCATGCATGAGATTCACTTATTCAGCAAGCTGGACAGAACTACAGGCAAATTTTCCAGTCAGTACATTAAAAAACAGGAGTAGAACAAGACAATGAGGAAAAGAGCTAACTCCATGCAGTCAAAAGCTTGCACTTCCTTTGGGACAGGGTTACCTGTTGTTAATGGATTTGGAAAATGAAGTAAAGCAGGTGTACCACTCTACTACCTTTCTGTAAAACCACACCTGAACACGGAATATCACGCTGCCCACCATGCAGGCAAGTATAAAAACAGGAAATAAGGAATAAATAAGCAAAGAATGACAGATAAGAATATGAACTTATTCTATGATGAAACACAGAAATGTGGAATAACAAAAATGTGTTGCAAAAGTATATAAAGTCTTCTCATTTTTCTGACTCTGTAGGTTATAATTACATGCTAACGAAGACAAAAAAAAAAAAAAAAAAAAAAAAAAAAAAAAAAAAAAAAAAAAAAAAGCAAGCTAATTTAAAAATTGGAAACATTCTGTTTATAACTGATACTGTGTTTGCTAAACAAGGGGCAGGTGTCAATACATTCTTAGAACAATCAGTGGCCTTTGACAATCTGTAAACATTGCGAGTGATAATTATTTTTTCAGGGAAGTTTGGGGGGGGGGGGGTCTATTCGTCTATAATGTCAAAATTATGACTGCACAGTGACTGGTACCTGTGACAAATGAGACAGAAAGCCTGCTTTTATGAATGCTTTACAATAGGTGGCAAGGCAGTAGCCATTAACTGATGAAAACTGCTAACCCAGTTTGAATTATCAGATTCAGGTGTATAGACCATGCTCAGACATTTTGTCTATAAACAAATTTGTACTTTTCCCGGTAAATAGCATTACTGCTGGTATGACCAGATGTTGTTCCAAACCTTGCTGTTACATCTTGACCACAAATGTTCTTTGTTTTAAATTGTTGTGAGATCCCTAAGTAAGTGTGTATACTAGCCCTATTTTTGTTATCTAAAGCTCATTAGCGATTCAAAGCTGACAGAAAAAGATTTGACGGAGATGTAGAGGGACAGCCAGTAGTCTAAGCGAGGATTAATACTTGAGCTCTTGGTGCATTGCCAAGCGTGTTTGGTGGTGATTGGCTTGGGCTCTTGGTAAAAATCAACATGGGCTTTTTGTATACTTAAAAGTTTAACCCTGCAACAGGTATATAAGGGCAGAACTGAGACCGGATATCAGACATGTTGGAGACCAGATCAGTGACACAGAATCAAGAGGAGAGAGCTGCGACATCGTGTTGCCACACAATGTGATATTTAAACTTGCTGTAGAGGTTATGAAGCTGTGGAATTTGTTCAAACCTATGCAATAAAGGGTAGTATATTTGCTCTCTCCCTTCTGCTGGAAGAAAGTGTTGGAGAAAGTTTGCTTTCTCCCACCATAACCCCCTACCACTCAGCTACTTGATTTTAGTAGAGGAGTATCTTACACAAAAACAGTTCTTTGCTTAGTAATACTTGTTCTGTTTTCATGTAGGAATTTTGAAATTTTATATTTGTTCACAGATGCTTAAATGAGACTGTTCACTCTCTCTCCTACTACTTCTACACACACAAGGGGTGTGAGAGAGAAAGAGTGTGTGCTTATGAGTAAGAGAGTTACAATTTGAATGATGGTAAATTAATATGTAAGATGCATTTGATGCCTACTGATAATGTGTTTGTGCATCTTCAGTCTGCTTTTGTTAGTAAGAAAGAAGCTCTACAATAATATAAACATAATAAACATTAAATATAAGGTGCTGTACAATAATATGAACATCATAAACATTACATACACACACATATATAAGTACATGTGCAAAACACACAAAACACACCACTCTATAGACAAACACCATGAATGTACTCATGAATGAATAAATACAGAATGAATAAAATGATAGCGATAAAATTAATATTTAATGAAGGGTTGGAGATGACTAAAGGAGACAATCTATTCGAATAAGAAAATTCATACACAAAATTAAATGTGGACTAAGTTTTAACTTTTTTTCCCTTAAAAAAAAAATGTTCCAAGGTGAAACTTACGATTCATCTTGATTTTCATCCTCTGGTGCACCAGGCTCTCTTGAAAACAAAAATGCAGAAAAACATGCCAGAAAAACACAATAAAAAGCTTTCAGATAAAGCAGCAAGTTCACAACATACAAGGATAAAGCATGACTAAGGATTTTATAATACCACTTTGATCAGATAAATTGGATTCTAAGAACACTGCATAAGATTTGCCAAACATTAGTTATCCTCATTGCAATAAACGGTCCATATCTGGATGTGGAATAGTTACAACAGGAATTTTAAGAAAACTTATTTTAGAACTATTACTGATCAAAGAGGTTATTTGGAAAAAAAAAAAACTTGTGTGCAAAAAATTCTGCGCAAGAAGACCCAGGCTGATTAAGTTGCAGCACCAAATGTTGCGAAATATGCTGAAACAGACACTTGCATTGCTGACATTGCTTTCATTTTTGGAAAACACCTCCACAAAATAAAAGTATTGCATAACCTCAGATGCCTTCTCCCAATCCAAGCAACAACAAAAAAAAGTCAGCTTCCATGTTGTATGCATCTTATTTTGTGGCTATTGAATTAATGAATATAACATTGTCAATTCAAACTTTTTGTATTTGATCTACAGGTCTAAAAATAATAGTCACAGAAGTTTCCACTTAAAAATACCACACTGATACTTAAAAATTTCCTTTCAAATATGTACCAGAGCTGTTCCTTTTTCCATGCTGTCCAAAGCATTCCATTCATTTGTAAACAATTCTGTGTTTTGCTAATCCTGAGGAAAAGTTGCCATTTGCAGTTTGCTTTTTTTCCCTTTTTTTTGCTAATTACAGAATTTTTTCATACCTCACCTGCATACCCTAGATAAGAGAAGTTAAGCTTCAAAACAAGGCCAAAAAAAGACACAAAAGTAATTCCCCACTTTAGAAAACAAAATAAAACAAAAAGCACAAGACAAGACAAGCTTCAAAATGAACGAAAATCAGCCACAAAAAAAAAATAATAAAATGAAGTCATGATTTCCATGAACGAGAGAGGAGGAGTACTTTCTGTGACTCAGCATCTATCAGAAACCTGCAGGTCTCCTTTTGAGTCTAAACTATCTTACACTTAAACTTGTCTACTTGCTAAAAACCAATAGAACTTGGGACACATCCTGAAAAGAACTAGAAAACACAGCAACTTTCTGTTGTTCTTCTGAACTAAAAAACACTGTTATGAACACTTACTATCATAAATAAAATTCACAGAACTGTTTCGAATAACCAAGGGAAAAAACATCTTCTGCATTTAATAAAATGCTTCAAGTTTAATGATAAGTAAATTGTATTTTAAAAAGGACAGTGTTTGAATGATTATTAATATCGTGACAAAATGCAGGATACACCAACATGCAGGTGGCCAGGTCACTTCATAACGTGTGAAAGTCATATAAAACTGCATGCTTTTTTGAAGCATCTGGACGTACCGTGGGCGATAGTGATTGAGTTCTTCCTCTACCTCGATGAGTCGTGTCTTCAGCTCATTGCGTTCAAAAAGCACCTGTCGCAACTCTTGCAGCGTAAATCGTGGGCGGTTGGGATCTTTCATGTCAATGATCAGTTTGCCTTCCATGTCCAGCCCTAACGAGTTCACGGAAGCTGTCCGACGGTCAATTTCAGGGGATGAAGATGTGGCTGTTGTTGAAGAATCTGTCATAACTGTTGCAGTGACATCATCTGAGAAAGGAGAATCCTCCTCTTCTTCATTTCGCTGGGAAGAAAAAACAAACAGAAAAACATATGAGAGGAGGAAAAGGCAAATGAAACATTTGTGTATCTTTCAACAAACTTATTCCAGTAAAAATTAATCAACCTGATTTCAAGCTTGATATTATTTGCTTCCACTGAGTTTAAAAAAAAAATTAAAATATTTTGTACATGTGATAAAAATCTAAAAAGACTGATTGGACAAAGCATCACCGCCCTTCTGCTTTTGCTCTACAAGACAAAAACATTCTCATTCTCTTTTATAAATCTTGCACTCTTTTGTAAAGGACACTGAGTCACTGCCAAGTGAGGAAACGTGTTACATAAGTGCTCAATAATAATAACTCTTTTATGTATGATTATGGTGTGCCTTCAGCACTGCATGAGGAGAGAAGGGAGGGACCGTCCCTTTTTTCCCATCATCTTTTATTTTGAAAAATTCAACACTTTCATTTGAACTCTATACTGATGATCTGTGCATGTTGGCAGTGTGCAACTGATTCATGTTCTCAAAGCTATGGGAACTAATCTTGCTAATGAGTGCCTGGCAATGATGCAACCACATAATCATCATCTTGTTCACCTCTTCGCTTTCTCTCTGCTCCTGTATGGCAGCTCGTACAGCTGCTCTCTGCTCTTCAAATTTCTCTTGCTCGGAAAGCATGGTCTTGACCTTGTCCACCTCAGCATCTTTCTCTCTCAAAGCTATCTCCAGCTCAGACTTCTCTTCCAGCAAGACTCTGGCCTGTTTTCTTTGCGTGTTGTTTTTCCTCCTCAGGTCGCTGTTCACTTTGGCTATTTGTTCCACCTGGGCTTGCAGCTAAAACCATGACAATTAAAAATGCACTTTCATCTAAATACAAATACTTTAAATGCAAGTTTTTGATCCTATACTCATTTCATAGTATCTAATTATTACCATGCACTACCATTCAAACCTTTGGTGTCCAAATTTGTGTATTTCACTCTCTCACACACTCACTCACACATACATGAGAGAAAGAATGGACAAAACAAAAGAATAGCAGAGTGAAACAAAAGAAGCCATTTCCTCCTTCCTTTCAAAGTAAAAAAAAAAGACAAATATGGAAAATTGTGCAGCAGTAATGTCATTACAGCAAAGACAAAACAACCTAAGCATGTATAATTAAAATGAACATAAAATATAGTACAATGAGAGCTTTGGTAACCCTTAACTATCATTAATATAAGCCCTTTGCTGCTTCTTTGGAAGACAGCACTAGAGTCCACTCACTGCATCACAGTCCACTGCTTTTTGAGAAAGTTCGTGCTTCAGTGAGCGCAGCTCCTCCCTCTGCTTGTCCACAGTTTCTTTCAGCTTTGTGAGGACTTTGATCTCTTGTTCCTCAGTCTCTGTGATGCCAGCATTTGTAAATGTTGATTACAGGATGAGGCAAGCGAAACAGCAAGTGGGACTTGAATGATAGATACCAATATTCTGAATCATTTTCAGTCAAATTTTTGGTCTTCAAACAAATCGTTTACTTATAATTGCTATTTCACTTGCCATTCTCTTTAATCCCCCATAACACAGGTCACATCTCCAAAAGCCTGAATACTGAGTGATATTACCTAAGCGTCAACAGTGCTGATCTACAAAATGTTAAATTATTAAAAAAAAAAAACTGCTGCATATGTCATACACCATGATGCCATACACAGTTACAGTACATGATCCTCCATGATACAGTGTACTCTGCTTATAACCACACTCTTCAGATAAATGTACTATGCTTACATCTGTGAGTTGGTATGTCCTTTTATATAAGGTCAAAGAATTGAATACAATAAACTACAGCAAAGTTCCATTTCCAATGACAATAACATGAAAGATACTGTCAGACTGTATAACTATGTGTAAATGTATTTATTTGCATACATTACTGCATATATTATTGCACATTTTATATGTCAGCTCACGAAAACTGCACTTATACTAGTAATAGACACACAAAACTGCTTTCCAATAAGGAACATGTCCAACAGACCTACTCCCTAACAAGTGACACTTTCCAGTGAACATTAAGGGACACCCACAAGGCATGCTGCCAAAAATGTCACGCTTGTTCTTCACATTAACCAGCAGTGTGGAAATGCATTGTCACTTCACAAAATATGCATTAGCAAAAAAAGGGCTGCCAAATTGTAGCCATGATAGTCATGCAATGACTTAGCCTATAAATTTTGTGCATTTGTAACAGTTTCCTTAGAAAATCTTTATTTTTAGCAGATGGTGATCTGACAAATTAGTAACTTTAATAGTTTCTGATCAGACAATAAAGGAGACAGATGTTTGAAAATATTAAAGGCCTGTCTACTTTTGCAGAGGATTGCAGAAGTCCCAGTCAAAGCTCTAATATTCCTGATGAAACATTGTTCTAAGAGCTAAAGTGGCAATGCTTTACAAAACTCAGACAATGTTGGAAGCAGTCAGGTTCTATGGGTTTTATTTTTCAGTTATTATACATCATTCTTGCAAAACAGTTTGCCTGCAAATTTATTCTTTTTGAAAGAGGTATACAGGCAAAAAGAGGAAGTATATAACTATATTTCAGGCTAATGTTTGATATAACATATATTTAGTGCTGCTGGCCTGAATATTTATATCAGCAAGGATTGTGCAAGTTGAGGCTGGCAAATCCACCATCTCACACCCTACACTACAAATGACATTCTCAAGAAAATATTCCAAATACAAGCCATTACCTAAACTGATGTGCTATATTATAAAACCAATAAAACACATTCTCAGATATTTTAAATATTTTTCAGAACATTGTTATGACCTGCACATTTTTCATAGCAGGTTATAAAATGCTGAGGTCTGTAACTACTTTTGTCAGTCCTAAAGCATCCTAAAGCACCCTTTTAAAAACAATGGACTGCAGTGCATGTTGCATCAGAACATGGTACCAGAAAGGCATGATTTCTTTTCACATACATAGTTCCCTTACCTCGGTGCTTTGCTGAAACCTTTTCGGCTACAGAATGCTTCTCATAATGGAGTGTCTCTTTCAACCGCTTGTTCTCTTCTTGGAGCTTACCCACCACTGTCAATAGTTCTCTCACCTCTGTCTGCCAGTTCTCCTCTATCTGTTCCAGCTCCTGTACAAGCAGTCCAAACAATAAATCATGACCAAACTTAGAAAAAATTATGCTTGCAGGAGATCAGTAACCAACCTCACAATCACTTTTTTCGGTGCCGTGTCAAACAGAATTTTTCGCAGTTTTCCTTCTCCCAGTGAAATAAAACCTTATTCAAAAATGTCATCTTTGGTGGTAGTCTGTATGATTTAAGGCTACTATATGGTTTTGCAATAGTGAAGTTTGTCCTTTTCTCTCTAGCCAAAAGTACTTATTTGTGTAAGTATACATCATCTCAAGTTTTTGACAGTGATTACACTTTAAATAGCATATCACAATATCGCACTTTAATGTGCTAGTCTTCAAGGGAAGGAGGAAGTGGGGGGAGAGAAAAGGGAAGTAGCGCAGAGATCACAGGTCATCGTAAAATCCCCAAAATGACGTATGCCTTCCTTGTCGGCTTAGGATGTGCCTGCCTTACCTGTGCTGTCTATCGATGCCGCACATCGATGTGTACACTCCTTTCACTGGAATGGAGTCTTTATTTAAATATTCATAAAGAGACCGCGCCTTAAAAATAAACGAAACAAAGAACAGAAATAGACAATTTTCAATAGATAATCCTCACCTGCTCAAACTTAGCACGCTCCTGCGCTTTTCCTGTTTTCTCTAATTCAAGCTTCTCAACTGTTGACCTCAGCTGCGCGATTTCATCGTTGTCTCTTTCAAAACGGGTAGCGAGGGATTCCAGCTGCTCTAGGGCTCGAATCACTTTGGGCATCAATTCTGTGACAGCATCATTACCGTAATTATTTATGAGTTTATCAAACTCTCTAGCGATACCCGCCGCTTGGTCGTAAACATCAGTCACTGTTACGTCCTGATATATTTCTGTAGCCATTATTTGAGCACTATAAAGGCAGCGACGAGACTCCATTGAAAAGGGTTAGCACAGCTTCCATATCAGGCTCAGCAGGAATAAGCAAGTGGGTCAGGAACATAGCGCCTGCACCAGAGCATTGGCTTCAGATCGATACTTTCCTGTCAGGCGCTGCGCCCACTCGTGATGGCTACGTTCCGCTGCGGACTAGATAACAGCTTCCTGTTCAGACTATCGTCAAAGCTAAAAATAAAAGTTTGTAAAAAAAATATGTAGATTTAAATATGTCTTATTATAAATGTTTTACTCCCAATAGATCCGTAAACAAAAAGAATGTAAGACTTAAGTGAAGAATCTTGTCCTCTGAATTCTCGCCTTTTATGTTGGATCGGACTTCAAATTGTGACGGTTTCATTTACCGTCAATGTGACTGTTTCAACATGTTTAAATCCAGTGAATATTTTCTTTGTAATATTTCGAAGGTCACCTAAATTTCTTCGTAATTTTTTTTTAGCTCAGAATTTTGAAGGGGAGACGTAGTATTTAGATGCAAGAGTCATTGTTGATTGTTTGATTACGATCGTTAATTGTTGCAGTAATTTCATACCTGAGAGAAAAAGGCACAAGGCACCAAACAGTTTTCTACATCTATTAATATAATGTATTAATATTGTAGTATTATATTTATAACTAATATGACGCGCTTGCATGCCTACATGTAAAGCGTCTTTGTGTCTGCATGGCTGATGCTGGAAAAAGACCATATACAAATAATTTAATGTGCTATTTATTTATAGCATAGACTTGGTGTTCAATAATTTAGTACCATTCATTCTAATAATACTCGTTTGCTTGGTAGATTTCTTGCCTGTACTTCAGTAATTAGTGTCTCGACAAACCGCAGAAAAATAGTTATGAAAGGAAGTACGTATACGTGGGTTGAGAAAAAAAAAACCTTTCTCCACCCAACCCTTTCTCTCTTTCACCCGCACAAACCTATCTAATCATTATCTATCAAAAGGAAAGTAACGTGTAAAGAAAACACCAAGCAATTTTAATTCATAAAATATTTACAATACTGTTTCCAGTCGTTGTGAGTTGGGGCAAATGTGGTGTAGGCGTGCCAGTTGGTTGATTTAGTAGGAAAGCGCTTCCACCTTGCGGTGATTTCGCACTATGAGGGAAGAAAACTGGAGTACCCAGAGGAAACCCCCGACGCCCAGCCCTGCGAACGGATGTCATATACAGCTTCTGCCTCTAGACTAGGGGTGAGCAGAGTTTTTTCTTCTTGGGCCGGTCTCAGAATTCTAAACCATGCGGCGGGTCCGTAACAAACCACAAGATAATTATATAGTGAAAATGGGATAGAAATGCGTACACAATGATGCTCACTTGCCGAATTCAATGTGAAAAGTGAAGCTCTTTAAATTCGTTCACAATAAAAACTTAAACTGTCTTTCCTCTGAAGGCAGCCGCCACCGATGCTCTCTCACGGCTCCATCAGAGACCTCAGACAAGTTATAAGTTGTTATTTGTGTACTTTTTCTGTTAGAATGTTACGAACTGATAATTCGTCACACTAAATCTTATTTGATAAATTAACTTTCAACCAAATTAACCAAAATTAAAATAAAAAAGTTATTAAAACAAGTTCACTTCGAATTTTGCCTGACGGGCCGTACTTTGCCCACCCTTGCGATGGCGAGCAGAGGTTCCTGAGGACTTATCATGATGGTGACCAGACTGCAAGAATTCTTTTGAAGGCATTTCATCTCGAATGCCTGGGTCTTTCTCTCCATGTCCATCATTGGGGTCCTTTACTATTTACATCTAAATTTGTTGAAGATGAGTAAAACTATAGTTAGTAGTTTTAATATAATCCTTTCTGTCACTAAAAGAAATCATTTTGTATTGTCGTGTGTGTGTATGTTAAGAGAGACTGGGAGTGGGGAGGAGAGAGAGAGAAGAAAAAGGTTGGGGAAAAAGAACACCACGCTCTCGCTATCTGCTGACAAATTCGTTAGAAAGAAAGTTTACAAAAACAAGTTGAAACTCTTTTTATCAATTTTAACTCGTTTAATAATAATAATAATAATAATAATAATAATAATAATAATAATAATATAATACTTATGTACATAAATTCACAATAAATCGATTCAGTTTCAAACACTCGTGTGTTGTATGGTTTTCACGTCAGTATAATCTTTCGCCCTGGTCTTCCCTCCATAATTTCCACATTTCACACTATACAACATCGTGCCACCATTTTCCTGTATTTCCTTTTATGAGCTCGACGTCGCCAAGGTAACCGCTACTGGTGACCACAGGAAGCGACCCTTATCCCAATTGTTCGTCACTTCCGCTCCAGTTATACGACGCCGGGCGTGTGGTGAACGTTCCAGAAACGTGCTGAGTGCGTGTGCGGTGGTTCATATTCACGCCGACTACAGCCTGCACTTCGTTTTGGTTTACATACCCTTCAATATTATTGTTATCGTCGACATTGTTGTTGTTTTCATCGACAGCCTCCATGTCGCACAGAATTCCTTTAAATAAAAACAAAAATTAACATTTGTTCAAAACCAGACCAGCTCCTTATAACACAGACTATAGTTGTCCTTGTCCATCTGAAAATTAATCCTCGCATGAAATAAGGCATAAAGTTAATTGTTGCTAGATGATAAACATATCGATCGTTGTCATTGGTTCGTCGCGAAAAAATATCATTTTGAGCTTTTTACAAAAATTGTGAGGGGAACCCCACGTGCGTTACCCTTAGATAATCGAGAACGTTCGCTACTAATGCCCGAGTTAGCACGTGCTAGCGTGGAATCGCCATAGAAAAATTGTACTTTTGTGACAAAGTTTGAAACCAGGTCTTGACAAGAAATAGAAGATCGACAGTTCCGATGTTTATCAACAAATAGAGTCATTTTCTCACAGTTGAGAAAGTTCCACAGTGTGATAAATCACCCATAAGTCCTTTAGGAATATTGCACACTCGAGTTCGGCTTTAACTAAATTCTGGCTATAAATAGCTATATATATATATGCTGCTGAATGCTTATTAAATAAAATTGAGTTGAAGTACTTTTGGAAGTGTTTTTAATAATCTCACGAATTTCGTTATCACTAAAGAACAGTACTGCCTAAAAATAACTTCTTTTTTAAACATCGAATATTGATTTCAATATTAATTGATACAATTACCCAATAAGGATACGTCAGGTATAATACTCTATAGTTAACTCTAGTAAATATCCAATTAATATAAATATCAACACTTACAAGGTACAAGTCCAAACGAGGATGACTGTATCTTTGCAAACGTTCTTGCACGTGGACGTGGTACGTGATGAGCTACCCGGTCATTTATACCCCATACGACAGAAAGTTGGTAGGTCTGGGAGGAGGAGCTATATACTCCACCTATTGGTGAGATGTTGGGTAACGCCTAGTAGGTCGGGGTGTGAAGTAGTCGGGTAGCTGCTTAGGAGTGTTGCTCATGATGAGCGCAAATGCCTGCGGGGTACTTGGGGTGGCGGTACAGGGGCGGGGTTAAGGTCTAGGATGAGGAGTTTATGGCATTCTTTGTGTTCAGTGGTTTGTTGCCCAAAATGATCAACGCAAGAAGTAAAAACTTGAACTTGGTTTACCCCACATCTCCCGCCTTGCCACCACCGACAATAGATTTTCTAGCCAACTGGTTGCATGGTTGGTTTGGTTGTTGGGAGTGGCCGGGAATGGAAGTGATTTTGTACTATGAGGGGAGAATTGATTAAGATTAAATATGTTCACAGCATTATATGTATCACTGCACTCACATTTTAAAGTTGTGTACGTACAGGTGAGTGGTCAGTTAATGACGAAAAGTAACGTATACCCTTCTGAGATGGGAGGTGATCGAACGATCGATCACTGCTTTGGCGACAAGTATTTTACCGGACTGCGTCTAAAGCCTAGTCCAATCCTACTTTCCGATCTTTGCTGCGGCGCTGTCCTGCGCATGCTCAATGCAACTGTACGTGGCAAGCTTGTGGCTGACTACGCTATCAGATTCTTAACCTTATCCGTCATGTCTTACGCTATGTATTTTCTACCGGTTTTGTTATTCAGTGCTCTGTTTTGTTTAAATAGTGCGTATTTTGTCCATATTGATGCTCATGCTGAAGAATGTTTCTTTGACAAAGTGACTTCAGGAACGAAAATGAGTCTTATGTTCGAAGTAGCAGAAGGTGGATTTCTTGATATCGATGTTAAGGTAAATATTATTTATGTCTGCTAACGACTAAGGTGCTACTCTTTAATTTTGTATCTATGTATGTCAACATACACAAGGAAACCTTTTAAAGACCTAGGAAATATGTTCGTAAAAATCAAACTCTTAGTCTGAATCAGAGAAACCGGCAATGTTATCAATGCTGGTAGTGATTTCCTGTGTATTACAACTATCATCACTCATTCATGTATACAGTAAACTCGGTAGTCGAAACAATATATGTAATACACAGATGTATCAGAACACTATACAGAATCGGCATACCGTAGACAATCCTGTTTGTAAAAATAAAAACAGCATTTTTTTTTTTACTGTCTTATGTTCATTCAAACATGACAGAACAGATCCAGTACAATTCACAGAAATTTTGTCTCTTCTCATAAAATCTCTTTACCAGTTGTAATAGTTCAGGAAGGAAGTATTAATTGTTTTCTAATGACATAAATGTTTTCAGAGGGTTGATTGTTTTTAAAGGTTTGTGCATACAGTTATGTACACTGTGTTTGGGCATGTGTGGTGGCAAGAGGATAGGGAAGAAAAATGCTTTTTATTTAGGAAGACTCAGGAATCAAACCAGAGAAAGGGCTAGATTTATAGTTAGACTTTTTCCAGTTTCAGGGTGTATGTCATGATGCTTAAAAGAATCTATGTCAATACATGATTAACTCTCCTAAACAAAAGTTGTTTATGAGAGTGATTTTATGGAATACAGTAGCTTAAAATTTTCAGTTGGTTTTATGCTATTTTAGATCTATGGACCAGATGGCAAGCTCATTCACTCAGGTGATCGTGAATCCAATGGCAAGTACACATTTGCTGCACACATAGATGGAATTTACAAATACTGCTTCAGCAACCAGATGTCAACAATGACACCCAAAATTGTGATGTTCTCTATGGACACTGGTGAAAAGCCAAAGCAACAAGGGGATATGGAAGGTGATGGTAAGTCGCAATTTAATACTGAAAGGTATATGTAAGGCTTATGGTAATTTTATCTTTTATTTTTTCTGTTTAATGAAAGATTGTGTCCTTAACTCCAGCTACGACATCAAATTAAAAAAAAAATTTCATAGTATGTAACCCTTTAAAGCATTTATTCCAGTTTTTGCAGATGTTTCTTCCCTAGATCATTTGAGAGAATTCTTGAGTAAAAATTTTCAAAACATCTGTATGCAGCTGTTAGTAGCAAGCACTCAGGGCCTTCGTTTCAGATTGTTAGGACAGAGTTAAAATCTCTATCCCATGAGGGCTGTAAACTTTATTGTCTAGCATAGATCAGTGATTGGTTGTCAGATCTTGGAATATAAGCTTGACAGAGATTAACTAAATCTCAATCCAAGGAACAGAGAAATAATACAATGTTAATAAAGGTTAAAATGGATAGAAATGATATAGATTGCACCACTTTTAAACTTGCAGCCAACCACAACAAACTTGCAGAAATGGTGAATCAGCTGTCCACAGCACTGACAGGAGCCAAGCATGAACAGGAATACATGGAGGTTCGAGAACGCATTCACAGAGCAAGTAAGTTCAAAATTGAATAAGAATATAAGGGTTAATCATCCTTCTTTGCGAGAATAAACTCCATTTATTTTCTGACTCAGAGCACTCTCACATTTATTACCTACCTTTGTAAGATGTGGTTAAGAAAATCATAAATTTAAAGTTTGGCTTGTTGCTGAATGCTTGACACTGTAATTAAAATGTGTTCACTAACTCCACCCTAGCAGCACTAAACCGATGATCAACACTAGTTACTACTGTTTGTACAACAGCTTGAAAAAGGAGCATGATATTTAATGGCATATACATGTATTATGTTCAAGCATAATGATCAGAAAAGATATACACACACACACATATACACATGCATTTTTACCTACATATGTAAATGATTATTCATGCACTCATGTGTATAACAGTTACATGATTATGCTTGCATACTTTATGTGTATTGGAAATTGTGTTGTTAATTATTGAGATGCAAAATTTATTTTTTGCACCTTTTTGTTTTTCAGTCAATGACAACACCAACTCTCGAGTGGTGCTATGGGCTTTCTTTGAAGCTCTGGTTCTGGTAGCTATGTCCCTAGGCCAAGTCTATTATCTCAAGCGCTTCTTTGAAGTTAGACGTGTTGTCTGAATTTAAATTAGTAAATTACATCTTTTTTGTTTTATTCATCATCATTAACTTCTGTCACACAGTCACCATCCATTATCTCAATACCTTTGCATTTTAGTGGACTGATGGGTTTGGACTTCTTTCTGATGTCTGTCTTAATATAAAAGATTAGGAGTGGCAACATTTTTCTGATGTAAAAATATTTTGAGAAATATGTCATAATTTTCCTCAGAATAATTGGTTGTCTTTTTAAATTTATTTTTGTTTATGAACAAGTTTAGAGATACATTAGTGAAGCTACAAAAGTTTTATTAGATTGGCAAAAACAAAAATTTTTGTTTCTAGTGGTCTTGAATCAGACTAGCCAAAGACCATGTGCCTTAATGATGAGGACCTTTTTCTCCTTTTTGTTTTCTATAGAAACATTTTTCAAGTCATTTCCACATAAATTCTAAAATGCATAGTTATTTCTACCCTTTACCTATTTCTGTTCCAAGATAAACACCTGTTATGTGCTTGAACTGGGTGTTCAGGGTGTTCTGCGTTACACATTTTCTTTCGACCAAAATAAACTTGAATTGCACAGATCAGTAAGCTTACTTATAATTTGAAAGATCTTTGTCATTGCTACGATGACTGCTATGTGTTGGCATTAATTACCATCATTGTCATACAATGTCCAGCCTCTTTGCATCATATTCTCAATGGTCACGGTGATTATTCCAAGTTGTTGGTGCAGGCAATGATGCAATAATTAAATTTGTATCGACAATATTGCAAGGGTATACTGCCGTTGTGTCAGGAACTTGTGTCTTGCCATCATTGTGCACACCATTGTTAAAGACTCTTACAAAAATCCTTTTTCTGCCTGTGTTTATGTCCCTAGCATTTACAACTTGTTTGCTTCAGTGAAATACTTGAAATGAATGAAATTGTGTGTGTCTGAGAATGAGAAAGATGGTTTTGATTATTGGAAATTGTTTTATACATTTTCATAAAGTATGAATGGAAGAGTAGAAGATAAGTGGTCATTGTTCCAGACCATGAATTAGTAGAAGATAGTTACAGCGATGAGAAATGTGGTTTTGGCCAGGATATCAAAATTTCCCTGGCATTTCATTTTATTATGTGCTGGAAGAAACCTGAACTTGTTACGTGGACGAAGGGTAACATTTTAAGTGATCTCAGGAGCAGAGAATAGTAAAAGAAATTAACCTTCAGCCTATTGTTTAACAAGAAGAAATTCTGGGATTATCAGTTAGGCTTAAAAAGTACTGATCATTAAGAACAGTTCAGCATTACTTTTGATACATATAGTTTTATTTATTATAAGTTAGCAATATATGCTTTGTATTCTTGAGTGTTCAAATTGTAGTCATGTTTCAGCTTGCATGATCATAGAATATCTGTAAATGTTGCAGAAAAAATAAAATAATTAAACAGCATGAATTGCACTGTGATTGTGTGTGTGTGTGTTGGGGTAAATCTTCAGTTAATAAAAATTGGCAAACCAGTTGATCACAACAGTGTTTTATCAAAGTGTTACTTCTAGAATGCATTGTTCACATAATTATCAAGAAGTAACTGCCATGTTTCAAATGTTCATTTTTGTTGAGGACTGCAAGAGGTCTGTTTTGAACTGCTTACAGTGCTGTTTTAATCAGAAAGATGTAAATGCCTTGGAAAGAACTAGCTCCTGTGCGGTGGGGGGTATATGCGTTAGAGAGCTTAAATGTTAAGTCTGTGGATGGATTTAGATGTTTTAATGAAAATAATACAGAAAAATTTAGAAGAAATGAATATTAATGTCTGGTTTTTGTTCTTGCAAAGCATCCTATTTATCCACATGAACAGAGGATAGAAAGTTTGAATGGTTTGTGGTACTGATTGTGTAGGATCAGTGACAATCGACAAAGCACAAACTGGATAAGGTTCCCTTAAAGCAATTAAACACCAAAACAAAAGTCTTAGAATTTGGATAAATAAACAAGACTGTTACCTAGCATAACTATATAATATGAAAATATCTTTGAAAAAAGGAAATATGGGATTCCTTTAGTCAAACACAGAACAACTTAATAGCTTAAACACTAAAAATAAAAAAACTATACAGAAATGGTAAAGAAGGCAGCAAAATGTACAAATATCAGGTTTAAAAAGACGAAAACAGTGATAAAGAAAACTGAAACAATTCCAAGGTCATTAAAACCAATACAGTACCTAAAACTAAATTGGGCAACAGGTGATCTGGCAACTAGGAAAAGAGGGAACCACCAACAGTAAAGCAACACCTGCGGGGTCACGGATCAGCAACCCTTCTCCCACACCTCTCCTACAACCCATCCCCCACAGTGTGAAATCACTTTTAGATACTAAAATCAGCAAGTGATAATGGCAGGTGAGCCACTGGACTGCCATGGAAAGTGGTCAGATGAAGTGCCTGAGTGAGGGAAAGTAAAGAGAAAGTTAAATCTTACCTGAGTCTGAGAAACAGTGGAGAATGGTTTTTACATCAAGTCAACAGCTAAGGCAAGACGAGATCTGAACCCAGGGCATCCAATCATCACTGTATTGGTGACAGGTGCTAAATGATTGCTCCAACAAACCATCTATTAGGGTCTGAGTCTGATAAACTAATGCAAACTACTCTGGTAGTTCCTCTATTCCAATACAAAGACAATCATTAAAAAACCAATAAACTTGTAAATTTTATAGCTTACAACTTTATTTCTGCAAAAATTATATTATTAATATTTTCTACAAAGATACAACTTTGGAATGTATGGAAGGTAACAAGTATGTATTGATACATATAAGAAAGCACAGCACTAATACAAAAATATAACCACTGATTTGCTAGAAAATTTCAATAAAGCGCAAACTAAATAATAAAAGTGAGAAAATTTATATAACAGCCAACGAGTCACCCTCAGTATTATGATATGCGACCTTGCTCGTATTCTGGTCTATTATTTGAGTATACTGGGCAGCAAAACAAGCCATTTATTAACAGTTTGATTATTAGTTACAAATATAAACTTGCACCTTAAAAAGCTATTTTGTGTGTGTTCATAGAATCCATAAAAAAATCTACAGTATGTACATATCCAGTTCTTTTTTTCTCTGATCTCAAGGTTTCATTTGTTTTAATTGAAGATAATACATCAACACTTTAGATAAAAGAAGAATTTCATCAAGAGCGCAGACTAGAAACTGAGACTATATATTAATTCAAGCAGCAGATATTACTCTGTGGAACAATTTAATGTAACTGTCAATGCACAGTAAGAAATAATAATAATTGCTACACCAAAGCCAGGGCATGAGACGAAACAGATGGCTGAATTAAAATCTGGACTAAGCTTCACTAAGCCACACACACACACACAGACTTATTTCTATGTGTAGGGGAACTTCCTAACTAATCTGCTAGTCTCACCCAGTAACACAATAAGATCTGATGCATTTTGAAAAAGAACATAGTGGTGCGTAAAAAATGTCTGAATATTCACAGACCTTTTGCAAAGTATAAAGAAATGGGTAAGGTTCATATATATTTGCAACCAAACCTCTTTCAGCTTTTTCAAAAGTGTGAGCTCGACAATGGCATTTATTTTAGAAGTGGGCATCTGCTGCCTATCTGAAATATGACTCATTCTTAAAATAAAAAAACATACATGTTAGGTTGTAGTACACGCAGAACTGATTTGATCTACATCATTGCACTATGAAGCTCAGATGCTAGCAAAGAGATCATACACTGCCCTTTTTAAAAAAAAAAAAGCAAAATGTTATGCAGTCCCTCTCACTCTCCATCAAAATGCAGTGATTTTGTCTAAATCATGAAGTTTACTTGATGAAGCCAACACCGTGAAAAATGTGTTATACAAAGGTAATGTCTATACATAATGCCTTTCGCAGCTCAGTTGATTACTAGATATTAAACAATTAGGCAGTGTGAAGGTAACATTTGTATCACCCTTAATCTACTAAGAGACTGTTTCAAACTCTTTCTCTATAGACTGATTATCACACTTTAGACTGATCAAAGAAATGTATTGTTTCTGTGAACAGTGTTAATAATCATACAGTATAAGCAAATTTTACAACTCTTCCTCCATCCGAAACAGCCAAGATGAATGATATGGCTAATGTTCACATTGTTAACAATGAAATCCTGTATTACTAAAACAAAATTACAAAAATTTCTCTCTCCCTTCTCATCCACTATTTTTTTAACATCACAATAGCACAAAACAAAACAAAACAAAAAAACAACTGCTTTATCACAAAACCTAGCTTAGACCAGTATATACTGAAGACACAACCAGAGAGGAAGAATATTCAATGAAGAAAAGATTCAAACTTGCAAATTATGCTCTTCATTGTCTTGGTGGAAAAGGCATTACACCACCAAAGCAAAGGAAATGTCACAATAAAGAGCTAATCTAGCTTGAAATTTTTTATAGAGTATCTTCCTCTTTCAAAAAAAGAAAACAATATAAAATCTATTCAGCTTTATTTGATCTAATTATATCTAATGAAAGCGCATTTAAAAGCACAGTTAGACTAGTAATAAGGCATTGCTAATTTGAAAGAGATGTACATCATTTTTTTTCTAATAACACAAGATTGGGTTACTTAAAAAGAAAAATTCTAAATACATATGAAGAAAAATATATAACCAAAATTGTAATTGACAATTACACACACACAAATTCATTCTACTCTTTATTTTCTGTTAAGCACAAACAGAAAGTCAATTTTAAAAGAATCCAGTTATCCACATCATTGTTATACACATGCAAAAGTGCTGCCTAATGGATTTTGATTGGAAAGTTACTGACAGGTACGTTAAGTTAAAAGAATAATCACAAAGCAGACTGCATGCTCGAATCTGATACTGAAAGAAATCATTAATGCTACACTGATCACAAATATTGTAACACTTCTTTCTTAACACAAGTTGTTACCAAGATCGGAAACCTAGAATTACCAGAAACAGCCTATTTAAATATGATGAAAGTAAAATGGCAAACTAAATTCTGCCAAGGTATGAAAAATGCCTACGAAACACAAGGGCAGATTCTTGTATTTTACAAATGTTGTACCATACATAAGCAAAATGAAGCAGAAGATAAAAAAAAATTTTGGGAAAAATAGCAAAAATACATTTTAACAGAAAATCAAGCCATTAAAACGGTGAGAAACACGGAAACTGAAAAAATTACAATCGACAAAAAAATGAGACTGCTATGACAGTAACAAAGGTCAGACACTGTGAATAAAAGCCCAATGACAATGATTAGACAAGGTGTTAAATGTTATTCTTTCGGTTACCTGCTTCTGTTTATTGCCAGGATTTTGTAAATGACTTGTTTTTTTAACAGTGGTACTCTATGAAACCTATGTTATGCTAATGGGAAATCAATTGATGATGATCTTTTAATAGAGTAAATAACTTCTTTTATGCTTCTTTTTTTACAGCTTTGAAAGGGTCACAAACAGCTATCATGAGAGACATCACACTATCAAAGCAGATTTATTTGACCCTGCTATCCACAGCACCAACTTTGTGCAGCATATTATTTTCTGTACTGGATCAACTTTCTCAATCAGGAAAAATATTCTTACAATTATTATGCTTTAAAGCCCTTATCCAAAAACAACAAAAATTTATGACCCAATAAATGCAGATATCACTGTCAACATTGCATCATCTCTAGGCTGTGAATTCAAACTTACTTTTCAGTCATTAACTTTCTTCAAGCAGAAGCTCCTTAATGATTCTATAGTTAGAATGCAACTATGCATGCAGTGTTGCAAAGGACATAATGGCATTAGAGTGAGTACTAATTAAAGGCCGCACAGTCATGGTACCACCAAAAAAAAAAAAATTAAAAAATCGACCATCAATAAAGCTTAACACCCTTCTCTAAGACAAGTATGGAGTGTGCAAGTTATTTAAATCAAAATGTCATGGAAATGCATTTTTCTCAGAAGCCATGAGCTTTCAAAGATGCTCACCATTGACACTTTTAATACAGCAGGTCACTGACAACAGAGTATAGAGCTTTTGACTCAGATTTCAGTATTAAGTACTATACAAGAATTTATCATCCATATTCAAATCATTTCATCAGCTACATGTTAGGATTTCAAGAAAATGAAAAATGTTTTGGATGAGCTTTTGCATTTGGTATCACTAATACTCTGACATTTTGTAAAAATACATGTGCTTACATTGCCCATACAATAAATATCTCAATGACTTATGAAACTGTGAGCAGTCTGATCAATACAATCATATAGTCATCATAATCAAAGTTTACTGGTTAAAAAAAAAGCTTATAGTTGCATAGCATCATTGCTCAGAAATCTATGAAAATTAGTGATGGTAATGTTAGTAATCATTAGGATGGTAAATTTTTAATCATGCATTTCAATGGAAACGTTAAAAAAAGTGTTGCATAGTTTGATGGAGCTTTTGCTAAGGAAAGAAAAACATAAGGTCAAAGATGAAAAAAGCTGCCATTAGACAGTGAGAGATTAAAAGGCCAGGCTAAAATCAATTTTTAAAAATGAACTGGACGGCAGCAGACCCAAGGAGCTTTAACTCCACAAGAAAAACCCCTGCAAACTCCTGTTTACTATCACCCCGCACCAAAATCACCTTCCAAGACTGCATGTGTGTTTTATTACTACTCTATTGCAGTCATTATTTATAGGAAATGTATTGTTCTGTCACACTGTGCTTGGGTGTCAGCAAGGCATTGTGAGTTGAAGATGACCGATGAGGAGGTCAGTAAATGACAGAGACAGTGAGAAGCAATGCATGATGGCGGTCATGTGATACCTTGGCCCAAATGTCATTCATTTCATTCTTAAACAGTTTTTAAAAGCCCTGGAAAAATTTCAACCTGAAGCAACCATTTAATAAAAATTACTACATCATGGGTAAAACACTTTAGCAGATGTATTTTAAAACTGCCCGTTATAACGTCACTTGATGATAAAAATATAAAATAAAAAATATTTTCTGACTGTTAAAACTCTTCAAAGAGATAAACTTCAAGCTGACCAGTAACAATTCAGCTAGTTAGTTATGGGTCAACTTGCAAAACAATAAGAGAACATGACTGCATATTTTCAATATCTCCAACAGACTTCAAGAAACTACACACAGGATGTCAAACCCAAAGGTGTGGACAAGAATTCCACTGCAATGTATCTCAACCATTTGATAATTCTGCATGTGATGTAATGGGACTTTCAGTTCTGTGACAGGGGTCTATTTATCATCTATTCCTTCCACTCCACAGGGATCCACTTGGCTCCCTGATGAAGATTGTCCATGGTAGTCAGCAAAAACTTGTAGGTAGTGTCAAAGTCATCATTGACGATAGAGTCATCAAAGTACGGCCTGTAGACTTTCTCTATTTGTCTACTTTCTTTCAGTGTTGCTATGAAAAGTTCCTCCTAAAAAAAAAAAAACCACAATGAACAAAAATGGGGGAAATCATATTTCAGATGCATCTTGTGTTATTAGGATAATTAAACAAACCTAGGTAAGATGATCCTATTTAACCCAATGAAGGTGATGACACACTATATTTGTGACAGGATGCACAGCATTTGGTGAATGATAAAAGTCTTATATGAAGGATTGGCAGTGATCTTACACTTTTAATGAAAAATGATATATCTTAAAAATGGAAAGATGAAAATTCTAGAGAAAAGGTTGAAAGATGGTTGTGAGGAAAAGAAGCACTTAACATATTAGAGACAAGAAAAGACAAAACATGTACTGAGAGAAAAAGGAAGCAGCACCTGTACAGGTAGAAATAAAAAAAAAATCTGAACAAAACTAAAACTAATCTGCATCAATATATCTGTTAGCATATAATTCTATGTCTACACACACACATATATATCTGCATGTACAAAAATATATCCCTACACATACATCCAAACAAACAAAAATAAATCTGCGTGATATAAATATATTCCCCTACACACACACAGAGATAAGTGTGCACATTCCCCCACCTCAACCACGCAAATACAAGCCTAGAATATGAAATGAGATGGGGAAAATAATTTTTTCATTTAAGTTTTCAGCATCACCAAATAGTCTCTTCCTTTTCTATTGCATATAATGTGAGCATACCCACTCAGCCACCCTACATAAACCACATGTTACAAAAAAGAAAACATGATCAATCATCTTAGAGATCATTTAGGGACTGATGCATTACAACATTAGTTTTCTCCTGAAACACTAGGATTAAAGTCTTTGTCATGATGTGAATGTTTACGGGAAGAATTCACTCACCTGAAAAAGTTCGTTTATGGTGGGTCGTGTCGACTGCAAACAGAAGAAAAAGAAAGATTTGAGAAATAGAAACAGACAGACAACATGGTGTTGTTGGCGGTGCAGTGGCTTGGGTTTGTATCTCAGCTGCTAGATACCTCTCTCTCTAAATGTGACACCTGTTTACAGGGCTGACTATTGGTGGTTTCTTTCAGTCTTCTGGTTTCCTTCACCCTGTGTGAGTGTATTTTATATATATACAGAGAGAGACTGTCAGTAGTTATGACTGAATGAAGGTGAATGAATTTGTAAAACAAATTTGATGTCTACTCAAAGTGTGTGCCATGAAAAATGTATGTAAGCACCTTGAGCCCACCTTGGTGGTAGAATAATGAGCTCTATAAATTCTTTAAATAGTTACTGTTTTATTATTTTTTTTAAATATTATTAAATTTACACTAAAGACATATGGCAGCAATCATATAGCTCTGTCATCTTTAACTGCTTTATGATGTACAAAATTAAAATTTAAAAAAATCATTGCATAATTATGAAATGGTTTAACAAATAAGACCAAAACTATGTCCCAGATAAAGCTTGATTCAATTAATGAATTTTGGTCAGATAAGCACAATATCATTTGTGTCCATAGTTTTAGCCTAATTGGAAAGTCATCTCTCATATCTTATTTTGGTTATAGCAACCAAAAGGATATATAAAACTGACTTCCTTTAGAGGTACATTAGTCACAAAAACGTAATTCCTTCCCGACAAATGTCTAGTTATCTCACCTTTCTGCGTCTACCTTCCAAAGCCTCCTCCATCATTTCTTTGTGCTTTTCATACATGACCTTCTGTGCCTCAACACTCGAAGCAGCGATAAAAACTATGAAAGGCTGAAAATCAGGTGACTTAATCACCTTCAATGCCTGCAACAGACCAGCACTAACTTAAAGTAAATTTAAATTTTAAAAAAATTTAAAAAAAAAAAATCACTTCATGTTCAGGAACATAATGTTATCATAGGAGATTCTGCTAATGTTAATTATGGTAAATGGTTAGGGCACCAAGCACAGATCCTGAGGAACAGGACCATTGCCATTCAAAATATTTATATTTCTTTTCCAAAAAAAAAAAAAAAGGTTTGCTCAGTGCACTTTCAGAACATTCAGTCAACACAGAACAGTAAACCTGATATCATCTCCTCACATCTATACTCCTTCCAGCAGCCATATTAATTGTTATAATCATAATTCAACCTTCAAGTTAGTAACTAAGACAATAACTTTTTATCTCTAAGATAGAAATTTCAGCTTCAGGCTTCATAACATGCAAACATTAATTTAAAACTAAATTTATTTCAAAAACCTTCAGCTACAGCATTTGCAGACTTTTCATCACATTCTTCTTTTCTAGGATCAGTTTCTCTGTCAATAAGTATAAGCTTACATGTCAATGTCTAATGTAAACATTTATAAGCCTACTTTGCCAGATGCATTAAAAAAAGCCACAAAATGTTGGTATTGTTGTTAAAGACATTCTACTCTGTAGTCTAATGTATATTTTAATAGTCTAGTACTTACTGTTGGACTAACACCCATCACACAGACTCTTCCTCTCTTAATAATCTCTCGAATCGTGCTGAATTTGATGCCATACAGCTCTCCATCAAACTCTCCGTAATCCAGGTACTTGCTCTCCCGAATTTCTCTTTCCATTAGCTCTCGTGGCACAAAGAAATAGCCACGCCCATCAACATCATTATCCCCCATAGGCCGGGATGTATCTTTAACATACAAACATTTGTTCCCATCAGTTACCTCTTAGGGAATTATACACAATATTTGAAAAAAAAAAAGAAATGAAATAAAAATTAGGGAACAACACAGAAGATAAGAGTGTAGCTAACTGTGCATATCTGCAGGATAGGCTGTGGTCAATAAGGGAAGTCAGATTAGGATAAATGTGGACTTTCTACAAAAATATTCAGCTAAAAATTTATATTAAAAAAGCCACCATAAATTCCAAGCCTATGAAATGAAACTGTCAGATTGCATTTTGTTCCTATGAGAACAGAAAACCAAAAGTATTTTGTTTACTGAACCTTTTCCTAGCAAACTGCAAACTGTTCCTTGTTAATGCCATGAGTTGTATGTTAAAGGATTCAAGTTTTCACGGTGTGATCACAATTATTGTAAAATGCTAACTAAAGCATAGCACATGCAAACAATATTTCACATCTCACAAGGAGTAGGAGCCTGGAATCTCGTGGGGTTGTTCTTGACAAGTTCATTGATGAGTGACCGCTTTCCCACTCCTTTTGATCCCACAAGAGCGAGAACTCGTGTGTGATAATTTGCCAGGGTCACCTCCTCATAGACTCTGATGTCACAGTTGTCAAAGACTATTGAAAAAAAAAAGGCATGCACAGAAAGCAAGGGGAAGGATGAATGTTATACCACAAAGTTGTTTCACCAAACTGCACTGATGAACCTTATATTATTAAACTTGCTAATTTAAATTGTCTTAAATATCCACTCATTCCCCAATTCTTCTGCCACAGTTTTATGATACAATATGTTGTGGTGACAGCCCTATGCAAAAGGTAATTACGTAAAGTGCAGTGATAAAAATTTAATTTTAATCCCTGAACAAAGAACAAAACAAGAAATAAAAAAGGTTAAGCTCAGATGTAGATATTGGGATCTACTCCAACCTGTGGTATCCTGGGAGTTGTACTTGATGTGCTTTTTCCTCTTCACCTTTAGTCCACACACTGCAAAAAATACAGCCCCAAGAGAGACTAGTAATGTGACCAAATGTTACACACGACATGCTTCTTAATGAATGGACAATAACAAATTACATATACAGTAGTCCAGTAAGATTTCAGTGCGGTATAAATGTTTGTAAACAGCAGAATGCATAAACATAGACTTCATGATGTTTGCACAATTCAACTGCCTAACAACACAATTCTTGGTATGTACCTCCTCCAGTGTCAAGTAACACATGACTGGTTTTTTTAGTATTCGGCTAATCTTTTGAAACAAAGTATATTGTTCTACATGAGGAATTGAAAGATTTTAAACAGTTAGGCTTCTTCTGCTCAGGCACACGATAGATATCTGCTTCTACATATCTTGTAATGACTTTTTATTACTGTTATATATTTATTGCATCATATTTATTGCTTTACACATTTGTTGAAGCTATACAACAGTAGAAGTCAGTATTTATGAAAGACATGAACTTCTTAAAAGAAAAACTATGAGATTCAGAGAAAATAACACAAACAACTTACATAAATCTGTCTTTGTGTTTGTCAGTCCTGGTTGTACAAATGCACTCCTCTTCTCCTGGAGAGTGCTTGAGGGGATAAGACCAACTAGCCCATCTGAGACAGCAAGTGACCGTGCCTGGACAACAAACATAAAGCCATTAGGTAAGGTACCTGTCGTGAAAAGCAAAACTTTTGAAAAAGAAAAAAACAACAATAAAAATAAATTTAAAAAAAAAAACGAAAAAAAAAAAAAAAGAAGAGGAAATGTAGCACTCTAGTAGTGCACTAAGTTAAGTCTTTGTTTTTATTGAGGGTAGGGGGTCAAACAGCTCCCAGGACTGACCCTTTCTCATGCCTGTTGCATATTTATAGCCAGCCTTGACTGTCCAGGTAGCTACTATTGTTATGATGTCACTTGACCCACTTGGAAAGGCCATAACCAGAGAGTGTGGGGCAGGGAAAGGTCGTGACCAGGCTGTGGGAAAAGGTGGTGGGGGGGGTTGGTTGCTGGAACATTCAATGGGGATAGAATATGTAATGTAGCTTTACAATAGAGAGGGGCTTTTTGATGTGGAAGTGAGAGTGGAGAGACGGCAGGCCAGCCGCCAAGTTAAAACTCTGAATAAAATCTACAGTGTGTGGCCATTTCAATCTTTGTTGTGTTTTAGTGTGACTAGCCCCCCTCGACTACACACACATAGTCATCAGGGACTGATGTATTGGTTACAGAAACAAAATGAAAAATCAATGTCTCAAAAAAACTTAATAATCCACATCTCATAACAGATGATGTGAAGTAAATAGCAAGGAGAAAACATAAGAATAATGGGTTTATAAAGGGGTTGCTTTAGCAAAAAAAAGGACAAGAGAGGGCAAGGAGCAAGGTCAATGCTAAAGTGACAAATGCTAACGGCTGTGTAATGTCAGATGAGGTCAATTCATTATGTTCATTTTAAAACACTGCTTGTAAACAGTTACATTAACAGCAGTTGTCCTGAAATGCCAGAACCAGTCTGAAAGCTGGGATTAAATTAGGAACTTTAACAAACCATCATTTGACAGTTGACAGCTATCATTAACACAGACAAGCAGCTTTCTCACCTGCCACCAGTTTTCATCTGTAGTGCTCACAATTTGTAGAATATCTCCTTGTCTAAAAGGCAGTCCTGCCTTCTTGCACGGAATCAGACGATCATTCATGGGGTCATAGTTGAAGTTGGAACGGACAAAGAACTAGAGAGGAAAAATTAAAAGTTGAAGTATTTTTTAATTTTGCACTTTCCTTCATGCTTTATATATAAATGACAAAAAATATAATGAATCAAATACTCCCTTTTGATATAAATAGATTATCAAGAATTAAATCACCCAGAGAAAAGTGGTAGTATCTGACATATCAAGATCATTCTCTCTCTCTCCCCCTTTTTTTTTTAATATCACAGCATTCATTTCTTCTGACAATCAGTCTCAAGTAAACATAAATAAGGTCTATGTCATAGGCATATATAGTAATGTGTCACTTAACAATGAAGCTATATTATGAGAAATGTGTCATTGGGTGATATGTTGCTGCGCCAACATTGCAACATGTTCTGACAAGGTACATATTGTGATTCATGTATGCAGACACATGAATGCAAGGCAACAAAAGATGCTTCCTAGTGTTGTCATGGCCTAACTTTTGGCTGTTTTTCATTTATACGAGAAATACTAGCGCCAATGACTTAACAAGTGTGAAAATATTACATACACAGGAAGTTTTTGTACTGTCACTAATATATATATATTCCAGGACAATAGCATGCAAAACAACTCTTGTTCTGTTGATCTGGTGTGCCCAGAATTCCCCCTTCTCCCAGCTTTCTATCTAATAAGGCACCGTAACAGGCTCACTGTCAAACCAGTTAAAATACTGCTCCTTATGCATCAGCACATAAAAGTAACTAATTTACACTGGTAAAAATTACCAGGATGTTACAACTGAAACACTGCACATGACTGTAACTTTAAACATCTAGAAAGCCTGTGTTATCTGAATGTTATGTTGTTAACAGTATCTTTACTCTTTAGATCTAAACAAAGGCCATCCTACACAAATATTTTTTGTTAAAGACAATTCACACACAAGCAAACATAAGCTTACACACACATTCAGGAGTATGTGCGCGCACACACACAAACACTTGGATGTGCAAACCTCATCTGTTGGAGCTGAACTGTTGTACGATGGAACAACTTTCATGGTGACAGATGCTGATGCTTCTTTCAAGAGGATCATCATATCCTCAGGAGTGAAGACTTCAGTACCATTTACCTCACGTACTTTATCTCCCGTACGCAGTAGCCCTGTCATTGTAAACAGTATTTTAACTCAAAGTGCACAATACACAACATACCCACGCTTCTTGAAAGTCACTAACATTTTACTTATGAGCAAATGATACTTCAAACTGACATCTATGCAAGGTAGGACATAGAAAGAAGAGGGGAAAAAAAAAAGACAAGTAGTTATGAAAGTTTTTCTCATTTCAACAAGTCAGTTCAGCATAATCCCATGTGCAAATATAACTAATGAATACAGACCTTGTTTGTCTGCAAGGCTTCCCTGAAGGATTCGAGCAATAGTAAGATCATTGTTTTCATCTAAGTTTACGGTTATGCCCTGAAAGGAAAACATGAAATACACAATTTTATAAGAACATAATTATAGAACAAATATTAATAAGAAATTTTAAATGACTGTCTTAACAGGAAGCAGTCTATATCAGGATACACACTCTAAATACGTAAAATATTTTTTCCAAAGGTAAAATTAGAGAATACAAGTAGCCGGAAAAAAGAATCAACATCCAACTCTTGACAACAGGTGCTATTCAACAATTTTTAATATTTTAAAATGCAAAAAACTTGCATATAACAGGATGCTTGCTTGAATATGCTATATTTTGTAAGATGAGAGACAAAGATATTTGAAATGCCCGAATTCTTTAAGACAACTGAATCTTTTTACTTACAAGAGGTTCTTTCCCTTGTTTTCTAATAGTAACAAAGCGGTACTCTTCAGCTGCAGCACCAAAGACTGGAGGTGGAGGGGCTGGAAGGGTCAAGGATTTGGGGTCAACGATGCCATAGTTCTCCTGAGCAACGTCATCATGTGCTTTCATCAGAGCCTGGGGGAAAAAACCCATATTCAGAAAATGATTTTTTTAAAAAAAAAAAACCTGGAAGATTCCAGAAAGGTAATCTTGGGAATTTGTAGTTTCCATCTGTATATCAGTTTAGTGGCTCTGACTGATGAGCAATCAGGTATAGACGTGGAAGTACTATCATCATGGTGTGTCTTGGGCAAATTGAGTCTGATTAATAAGTCTTTCTAACCACAGCTGGTTCCTTTTATCACAGAAGGCCTTTGCCCACTGATGTTACGTTAACACATTTGGAAGCACACAAATACCCTTTTGATCTGGAACTATGAAGGAAAATCAAGCAAATAACTGAGAATCTCCTGTCACAGTAAGGAGGGATGAAAGAGACTTAGGCAAATACCTGGATCTCATGTACAAAAATAGAAAAAGGCAAGAAACTCAGGCAGAAATTGTACAGGCACATCTCAAGATCATTAGTACTTGCACAGATGATCCTGCAGAGAGGGAAACAAAACAAAACAAAAAATGGGCAGATAGCATCAAAGTGTGAACTGGCCTTTCATTTTAAGAAAGAGAATGACAGAGAACCAAGAAAGTTGGTAAGAGTGTATACTTTATGTTAAGAGTTTATATCACCAGATTTTCTCTACGGTCAATCAGGCCTAAGAGAATAATAATAACAATGATGATAAATGCATGCACATATTCTTACGCACTCCCCACTCACCTGAAAATGTGGATTCTCTAAAATCTTCCTTAGTTCATCAGCTTTTGAGTTTGAGGCAGCTCGAGCAGACACAGCATCAAGAACACCTCGATAAAGGTCTTTTGTGTCCTCTTCTTGGGGATCAGGTAACTCGTCCATTGTCAGGTCATCATACATCTGGACAACAATATTTTCTTCTTCATGGACTTCAACAAGCAACTTCTTTTTGTTGTTGAACTATGCACTGAGAAGGACTATCATTTTTTTTAAATGGCACAAAATACTTATAATATGAAATACCTTTTGATGATGGTATGCAACATTGTGAATAAAAGCAGCAGTGGTGGTAATTAACACAAACTGCAACTCATTTATTTCAGTAAACCTGTTGGCTGTCTTTACAGTATTAACCTAATACCATCAAGATCCTGTTTGACTATTTTTTTTTCTTGCCACCCCAAAAAAGGTTGCAGAATAACTGCAAGTGCAGCACAAGAATTTAAACTCAGCATGGCCCTGAGCACATTATGACCCCTCATCCAGGCACTTAGCTGGAATATTTCATGGGTGGTGGCAGTGTTGATAACACTGTTGCAAACGCCTCTTTGATCCTATAATTTACTTGATTTTTATCGAGGCAATGTTTTGATGATGGATGGCAAATCCAGTCTGCCATCAAACCCCCTTAGAATGACAATGCTCCCATTTGGAATCCATGATTACAGGTGTCATACAGGGAGCAGTTGGGTGCATACACACATTGCATGTCAAAACTAAGGGATGTTTACCTATATTTGTAGAGACACACATGACAGTAGTCTGCACATGCTATAGATTTTGGGGATGCAGCAGAGGTCAGTCTTAAATTCAGCAACAGAAAATGGCAGACTTGACAAGACACAGTTTTCCAAAAGTTAGTTCAAAAGATATACAGAAATGGTTGGATGCAACTGAACTGAGATAGCACAGAAATTTGATGTGCATAAGTTTTTTTAAGGCTGAAGTGCAACAACATTTGCAGTAAGTTTGGTCTACGAGTCAAAGTTTATTGACTTTAGTCAAAGTATTTACATCACATTCCATATGTTAAGAATGGCAAGAGAGAAGTCCTTGTGTAGATCGTTTTGAGATCACAGATGACCCTATCTGCACTTTGTCATTGTCTATATATTTAGGTTTTAAGACACAGCTCTACAGAAGAAATGCAAACCTAAGCAGACTTTAGGAATGTTTGTGTTCCAAGATTTTAGCCCAACAAGTCACTCACTTCCAAAAGAGCCCCCAAGGCTTCATTGTCAAAAAAATCTTTCATGAAGTCAACTTCTTGTGTTGATGCACCAATATCCTCAAAGTTCTCCACATTGTCTTGGATCTTCTCCAGTGCCTCTATCGACAACATCAACCAGAACAGGAATATCATTATGTCATAAATACAGTGGTACATCAGCATTCAAACTACTCTGTGTTTAAACATTCCGATTCTTGACCAACACTTTTGTGAGAAGTCTGTTTCGATAATTAATTGTTTGCTCTGCACTTGACCATTGTGCAAAAACCTGTGAGATGCCATGGTTACTTGTAATGCTTCAGGTGAAATGAAGTGAAAAGCATCAATTTAAGTTGTAAAACCCTGTCCTGGTGCTGTGTTCAAGATCTCACATTTTTTTAAAATGTATGTATAAACACACGCAAAAATTGACAGCTTCTTCAACAATGATTGTCATATTGAAACATGAAGCTATCACACTGAAACTCTCATTCTATGATTTTCAACCTCATCATCTGCGACACCAGTATCCTCCAATTAGCTAATCTTTTCATCACTAAGCCCTGATTTAAAATTTTATGGCATAATTGCCAAATCCAGGGTGTCGGAGTCTTGCGACCCCACTTAGGAAAATGATTTATCTCTTGTGCTGGATGGTTTCAAATATGTCACTCAACAACAAAACAAGGCACCTTCCTTGTAGTGACCAAAAGCTGTGTTTACGTGTGATTGTCTGTAAATGACTGGCTTGCAACTAAACATTCTGAGTGGAAATGACTCAGACTACCTGCATTTATTATTTAAGCCCAACTCACCATTTGAAAAAAGCGCTCAGTTGCTTATTTTACCCCTCGTAAATAAAGAATTGTCATTGTCATTGTCAATTTAATACCAAAAAAGTAAACAGAACAATAAAATATAAGTTCTCTTAAAAGATAAAATGTTGTCCAATATGAGGTCTTACCAATGGCAGTCAAATTCTTGGTCGTTCCTGCTGGCATTTTGGTTATTTTCAATTATTACACCATTCCTGTGCCAAAAAAAAAAAAATTTAAAAAAAACCCCAACAAGTCTGGTATAAACTACATTACTGAAACTTACATTTAATATAAAATGCAAAAATCAAAATCCGATTATAAGTATAGTGTGTCACTGCTTCTTAGACCAACACATATATACACTGAGGAAGCTTCACAGTCTGTTGAAGATTAAATTCGCTCCTTTATAAATAACAATTAGTGATGTAATAGACACAGCATATAAATTTGTGCTAATTATTTGTGCCACAAAATCATCGCCTCTATCAAAAATATCTCGCCATCTATTACACTTTTCTTTTTTATTTCTTTTTACGCTCTACTAATTATGTCAGGGTCGTGATATTTCGGGTAGCGTACATGTTTTACATATTTGTTTGCACCCAAGTAAACAATTCTGTTTAGCACGTCGAGATTTCAACGCGAAGGTCTGAATTTTAAGAATGATATAAAGTTAATTGTTGCACTAGTATTTTCAATCAAGTCATGCGCTCGGTATCACTGCATGCTTCGCTTCATGCATGAAAGCGTTTCTTTGCAAATGTGCTCTCTGAACTGGTCAAATTTGTCACGTCCCTTTTTCGCGTCTGCGACTTCTTTGATTTCTAAGCTCACCTTTCTTTGATTAGTTACCGAGCACTAAACTTTTCTAAACACTTTTAAAAAAGTAGACAAGAAATCGTAAAGCAAACACACTTACCTGTTTTGATTACATGCAGTGTATGGGCCACGCAAACTACGCGTTTATGTACTTCCGGACTTGCTACACAAAGCGGACACGCACCTGTCATAAAATACGCGACATTTTACCTGAAACCTCATCGACAGCACCACGTCCTTAACATCATTATTTGTCGCTCAAAGCAGAAAAAATTAACCTTCAGTCAGTTACTCTTGCAGCTAAATCAAGCATAAACAATATCCAGCGTAAGATATCTGCGTAAAACGTGTTCTTACAGTCGTTGACGACTTCTACACTCGCGTACGGCTTCTGTGATTTGTTTTCTTGTCGTCTGCGAACTTGATGACGCTGACCCACATACACTCTAAGTCGTGTCGTTGAGGTGACACACACCGACTACACCTTGTAATTAAAGAATCAATGGTTCAATACGATACAGGCTTGTTTTAGTATTTGAAATGGATCCAGATAATTTAATTGTCAGGACGTAATTATTTTTTTGAAATAATTAACGCGGTGACAAGATACGAATCAAGCAAGCACGTGTCTCACAGCTCGCGTGTTTGTGGGGACAGCGGGACCTGTCGTCAAATGAGTAGAGAACAAAATTATTGTGTTATGTAATGTATTATTCTCTACGGTGGCTGTCGTGGGGAGGGAGCGACTGAGCCACCAGGCATTACGCAAGTATGCCGATAGTCACGCATCATCAACTCTCAGCGTACAATGGGAAGCTACTGAAAGAACACCTGCTCTATTACGTCCCTTTGAGTGCCTGACGCAGCTCATACTTCTCTAGTGCCGGCCAGGTAATATTTTTCTTGTGATAGTTTTGCTAAAGTAAATGCGCTATTTTGTAACATCAGGAACAGTTTATGAACTGGTATTCCTAAGTGAAGCAAGTTGCCTATTGTGTTTAATGATAAATACTGTAAGAAGTTTCAGAACAAAGACTCTTTATTCTAGTCTTTTCTAGTCCTCTAAGCTGACATTGACCTTTGCTTTATGAGATTGTCCATGAGTTCGCAGATGCATAAAGATAGTTTACGCTGAAAAATAATACAGTTTAAAAGTAAGAAATTGCCGTGGTTGGTTTTCAGAGTATTAAGAATATAAACCACAGTACCTTTTAGTCTTTTCTAACTCTTATATTAGGATTACGTTGTAGTAGCTGTCACGTGATATGCACCAAAACAACGAAAAGAGACGCTATGAGATACAGGGTGGAACTTTTTATGTACTCGTATGTTAACGATGACTGCCTAAGCGTTTGTGTGCGTGGCAGATTTAGTATAAAATTATTATCAAAGAGGAAGGTGACTAAAACTGGTTCTGTTTTTAATACATGATGAAACTTGGAGCAGACATTTAGTAAGCCTAACCTTAGTGGGTCAACATTACATCACATTTCCTATTTAAGCCTGTATAGTCGGCAATTTACTTTATATATCTTCTGCATTTGCGCTCGTCTCTTGGAGCCAAGAAAACATAAGGCAAGATAAACATGCAAGTATTTAGTAATAAGTTGTTGAATTTTATTTAATGGCATAGTATTGACATTTTCTGTTGTTCTGCTAACAGATGAGCACTTATCTATCCCCACACCTCCCTGCTAAAACTGAAAAATATTATCTTCGTTTGTTTTATTGAGGTTTTAAGCACATTATCTGACATGACAGTGGACTGGCACTGATCTGCTCAACTGTCCATTCTAGATAAAAAAAAAAGAGGCTTAATCTTTATTCATCTCATCTCAGTATAGAAGTGGCGGCACTAGAGACTAAATGAACAGGATATCCATACACAAGTAAATCACAAGTGCAGTGACATCAGCAATGCAAGTAATCAAAGTCTAGACTTGCAGTGTTTCTAGTCATTTGTTTTCACAGTATTTCCAATAATTATTGTTAACTGATATTTTTACAGAATTTCCTGAAGTTGCTTTCTAATAAATCTGCAATGGGTGTTGCTTCCAAGTTTGCTGAGGCTCTTCCACGAGACTATGGTTATGTTCTTCTGGTTGGATGTGTTGGCAATGTTTTTGTGAATATGTGGCTTGCTATCAATGTAGGCCGTGCACGCAAACAGTATGAGGTCGCTGTAAGTATTATCTTAAATTTTCCTTCTCTTTGGTGGTAGTAATGTATGAAGAAGTTAGGTGTTAAAGAAGTTAGAGTTAGGTGCAGGAGAAAGGCTCCAAACTGCCTTGTTCTACCCTACATTGAAGCTGTTCCTGTTTGTTTCCATCTTTAGACCTTGATTTTTGAAAACCAATTGACATCTTTGTCTTTGTTAATTTTTTTACTACAATTGTTCAATTTCAAAACCAGACATTTGACAAATGTTCTCAATGACACACCTCTGAGATTTTGTCCTTTCAGTATCCAGAGATGACCAGCACTAACAAAACGTTCAACTGCATTCAGAGAGCACACCAACATGCGTAAGTACTTGGAATGATTTTATGTAAAATTAGAAGTAAGTATAAATATTATGCCGTTGCAACAGTTGCATCATGAATACAAAAGAGCCCAAAATGTTGTTTTCAACCTGCTTATTTTGTATGTTTTAAGAATCTGTATTAGTCCAAGCACTGCAACAGGTAAAAAGATTTTCCAAGAAGAATATAAAGTTGTGTTTCATATCAAATAAGAAAGAATGTGGAATAAATTTATATACTTTTTAACAGGGTGGAAAACGAGGCAAGGTTCTTGACACTTTTGTTTGTCGGTGGTCTTCAGTACCCTGTGAGTATTCTTGCCTTGTATGTTGATGACACTGTTATTCTTGGGTATTTTTTTGTTTAAAGTAAAACAATGTTTCCAAAAATCTACGTGATATAAAGATTACTGTGAGAACTTTTGTTTATGCATATAGTCTTTCAATCTTAAAAACTGTAAACAGATGTCTGAAAGTTCACACAGGTTAAGTAGTCAGGAAAAAACCCAAAGAGTTTTGAAGCTGGAATTGTTTCTTGATTATTTTATGAGCAAAGCAAAAAAAATATTCTTTATTTTCCAGAGAATCTCAGCTGCGGCTGGGTTGGTGTATTTGCTAGGAAGGGTCGTGTTTGCCCTGGGCTATTACACTGGAGGTAAATAAAACTTTAGAGTCTATGTTTAAGCTTTCAAGTCGTGTAAGTTGCTTGAAAAACTGCATAAGGCAGAAGCCTAAATGTTTAAGACTTTCATAGGGCACAGATTTTTTTTGTTAATAGTTCATAACATGCAGATTTAAAGGTGAACAATGTGAAAGTTTATTTTTCATAACATACATGCTATATTCTTAGAAGAATTGATCATCAAGTTTTAAAAAAATGAAACTTATTAAGATATTGTCATTGTATTTCCAGTAGTATTTTACTGCTAAATAATTTAATGGATCAGGCCAGATGTATTTCAATTAGTACAAGAATCATTTTCAGACATTTTTATGGTGTCTTATGAATAGTGACTCCATATCTTTTTGAAAAACAGACCCTGAAAAGCGTAGACGTGGTGGATTTATGCATCTTGCTGAACTGTGTCTGCTTGGAAACTCCATCTCATTCATTTGCCATCAGTTGAAGTGGGTGTAGAATTGGTATGTTTGCTAATGTGTTTTGTGATCAGAAACAGAAGAGAGTGTATAATGGGTATGTGTACTAGTGGGTTGTTTGATGATCATGACCTACATGTAATGAAATGAGGGAAGGGTTTCTAATATCAGTGGAGAGGAGAAGCAGAGAAAGTTGGATCTTTTGAGTGATTTCTACGTCGAAGAATCAAATACACTTTACCTCAAATTTTGCCCTTAGAAGAAGTAGTATAAATTTATTTGATAGACAGGTAGAGCTGATTATGCATCTTGGATTGCTTTGTGTTGTCTTGGGATAGGCCTTTTGTAGCAGGTCTGAGCTAATGCATATATTTATGAAATAAATGCTGAATGTAGCACCTTATGTCACAAAACTTAAACTAATGTTCATATACTACAGTGTATGTATATGGTTGTTAGACAAATCATGTCATCAGATGTTACTGGGTGTTCTGGTGGTGCAACAGTTAGTGTCTGTTACCAGCACAGCTGTTCTTTCTCTGCATGTGGCCATCTGTTTACAGGGCTGGTTGCATTGCCATGTTGTATCCTTTGTTTCTGGCTTGACATAAAATACCATCCCTCCAACCCCCATTCTGCGTAAAACACCAGTTCTCCTTAACCCCAATCAGAAATTTTAATAGAGTGTACATTGTCAGTGTTTTATGATTTTAGTAAATGGGAGAAGTCAAAACAATCTATGCATTCTAATAGGACTAATATGCATTAAAAAAATTTTCCTTCTTTTTCAGATGGCCACGAGCTTGTTTTCAATCCTGTCACAGGTGTTAGCAAAATATTCTGATTAGTTGTAACTAGCATAAAAGAAACTCTGGAAATTTAGTTTCTAGCTGCATCTCATGTAGCATTTTCTAGCTTTGCTTGCTTTTTTTTTTTTTTAATTGAATTGACCTTGTCAATTTTTTTTTGCGGACAGCAAGTATCAGTGGAACAGGAACAGATGTAATTTGAGGAAGATGTGATTGTAAATATAATGCAAGCTATTCCTGCTACTCCCAAATGTTTGGGTTTGATGCATCACAGAGAAATCTCAGATAGTGTGGCTTATCAATTTTTGAAAACATGACAGAACAAAGCTTTTTCAAAATGTGAGATTTACAGGGACAAAAATAACACTGTGCCACTCGGTAAAAGTGAAGTGATTAAAACATTTTGGCAAATTTCATTTGTTTAGATAACATAGTTTCAATTGTAACAGTTGATGCAAAGTTCAAACTTAAAGAATAGTTTAAAAAAAATCTTTGACAAATAGTAAGAAAATACAGTTTTGCATCATGGGAAAGCTGTAATTTGAGCTTGCTTACATTAACTCCGATCAGCTAAATGGATAATTTAGTCTAGATTTGTTTTTGCTAATTGTTTTTGCTCATTTGAACTCATGATGGAATCATGCATATCATCAATATTTTGATCATAATTGCTATTACTATTATGTGAGCTGTTTCATTTTCTTAGAGATGATTCCTTAGACCTTTATAGGAAGTGACTTTTCATGTTAATTTTTATGAGACATAAGTTTATATGAAGACATTTTGTCTTAAATGCTACAGCATGAAATATGCGTGTTTATTATCACCACATATTTGGCAAAACATTTATAGTTCACTTACAAATCTGTCCTGGAGATAATTTACGTATACATTTGTTCCCTGATTTTATGCGATCTTTGTAGATGCTTTTCATTTACTTCTAAGATCCATCTGAAAATGTTGATACCACTGATCATTTTACCACAGTATCATTATGTTGTTAGAGAGTATGTGGTCACAAATATATTGGACTGTGTGATGAAAATTATTTACAATTTATGTGTTTAAATGTTCTTGTGTTGGTGTGCATGGTGTTGTGTGATGGAATTTTGTGTAGATCACTTTATAAGCAACAACAGTAATAATATTACTAAGTTAGTAGTTCGTATTTTCTGCTTTATAACTGCAGTAATAATAGTGAGCCTAGAGTGGTTTTAGTAGGATTACGTTCCTACCTCATGGGCAGGACTAGAAATAAACAGAAGGCAAGGATCGTGAATCTGTATGCACAGTTTGTTGCTATGCTGGAGTGCTCTCCCTTCACTTGACCACGTGTGCTATTTGGCTTTGGATTTTTCACCAGTCGCTCTCTTGTGTGGCCGCCTTGTGGTATGGCAGAATATGAGCGATTTTTTTCCATGGAGTTTATTAGGATGTTGAGTATCGGAAGATTGTTCAAGAGGCTTGGAAGTGGCTTGAGATTTCCCAGTACGAGACAGTTTTGCCGCCATCTTTCTAACAGCAGTTATTGTTACCTCTAGAGAGGATCGACGTATACAGTTTATTTTTATTCATTTTATGGCGAGTTCGCTCAACGAAGGGATTAGAAGGAGAGATTCACAAACACCACCAACCACTCACACAACATCTTTAAAAAAGATCAGGGCGACAAACGATCACTGATAGCTCCTCGTCTTATCCTTTCGTCTCGGTCTCTGCATGTCGCGGCTAATTTTAGCAACAAACTCATTATTCAGATGGTATAACGGACGTATAGGGAGAGAGAGAGAAAAAAAAAAATGTTGGAAATCGATCAGATCATAGAAGTCTGTGAATTACATCTATTTAGCTTTTGTTTGCACAGAAGTGACTTCCGCCATGGATGGAGGTTTCACTTATTGTTCTTCTCTCATCCGCCTGTCAGGCGCTGTTTCTCCGACTTGATTTATTGAAAGAAGATCCAGCCCATACTTCATCGATAAAGGCTTCTTTGTTATCGATTTGATGAAAGCGTTCCTGTCTGATTTGCCAGGTTTTATCGTCACGGTGTAGAGTGTGTGTGCGATTTCTAAATTTATATTTAATAATAATAAAATAAACTTATATAGTATAGCGCCTTACCCTGGCTGCGTGGGCAAGCCCCTGGTGCTGTACAACACACACACGGACGCATGCACGCATCATAGCATGCAAGTCAGGTGTGGATAGAATGTCATGTATTTGTAGAGGGGATGTAAAACACTGTTTTGAAATACATTTGTTTCAATTAGCGTCCTTTCTATAATAAAGAAGGCATTTTTTTTCACTTAACGAACATTCATTCGAAGTTCACAAAGAGCTTACTGTTCTTCCTTCTGATATACAATGTGTTCGCTTGTTCCAAGAAAGCAGGGACTCGGCACGCCATCTATGTGTTAAAGATTCAATGTTAAATCGAAAATATTTTTTTTCTTTTTGCCATCAAGTAAACAGAATTGGTGCTGGCCTACACAACTTACTCAAGTATATACGACCAATAAATCAGACCACAGTCACATATGACCCTTACTGAACGTTTCCATGTTTGAAGAAACCGTTAAGTCTGAGCGAGACAAACGCGAGGCTTTGCTGATGTCGTTCTTGGGATGGTGTCAAGTCATGGCTTATAGCTCTTTGTTTTGAGTGATTTTGCTTCCTTTCAAATAATGGACGCCATTGTAAATAAACAAAAGACATTGAAAGGAAGAAATAACCCTTTACACCAGTCAGCTTGGATGATCGAGGACGGATTATAAACAGGCGTCTGCAATTTTATAATAAATATGTTGCTAGAAATGATATAGAGGGGTATTTATCGCTGAAACACAACTGTATCGAAAGATAACCCTGACCCAGGCCCCATGCATTGTGCATAAATGCGCAAACATATTCAAGCATGTAAGAAGGCTACTATCTCACCTGTGCGTGCCATTACTATGGAACAGGACTATATAAACACTAAAACATCTTTGTTATCAGTAGGGAGGAAGGGTTTTCCAGCCCTTCTGTTAGATTTATCGGTGTTGTGGTTTCAGGTCTCAGTAGACAAGGGTGTATTTATCATCCCAGGGCGCTCCTGTCTGTGGTATTCCGTGGCGCCCGTGCGGTATTTTAATGACGTCATCGGCCGATGAAAAAAAAAAAAACCCCTTCATCGTCGACTTCCTTAAACCTGCGATTAGAACAACGGATAGAAATCTCTAACTTTGGTGAACGCAGTTGGTTGAAAGGCGCTGGTGCACCCAAAGAGTTGGCAGGGGTAGGCGGCCGGTCTGGGCGCCACATTTGAGGAGTGTTTTAAATTCCCCTTCACCAACACCCATTTTAAAACCTATTTAGTGTAAATAAGATAGTATTAACCATTTATATAATTTAATATTTGAATATTATAAAATTTCTGGGTTTCACAATTCCTTATTTCTGTTATGAAATATTTTAAATTAAAGACAATCATTGGTTAAGTCCTTGAAAGTCGCATGTTGTATGTCCTGTACAATACAGTATTTTAACCGATGGTGACCTAGGGAAGGGAGGGGTAGTCGCTGTTTGCCATGCTTCCAAGCACCAAAAACTTTCCGTACACTGCTGCTGCGGAAAAGGTGATAAGATGGAATAATGATAGTAATACAATAAAATCACAAACTCACAGAACTGGATATAAATATACAGGAAAAAAAATATGACCATCACACAAATAAGCAAAAAACAACAAAACAACAACAACAAACAACAAAAAAAAGAAAAACAAACAAACAAACCCCAAACTGTATTTTATTTGCATTTGACGACATTGCAGAACGGTGTGCTAATTCTTTGTAATGTCTGAGATAAAAGCTTTGTCATTTCGTTGGAAACCTTACATTTATGTTTACAGAGTAGGAACTACGTTGCTTTATTCAAATACTGATATCTGTCTGGTTCAAATTAATCTTTCGTTCTTGAAAAACTCGCCTGCAAAGAACTGCTTCGTAATGCACCCACGAAGCCATCAATAAATCGTGAAATATAATATTTTCCTTTTAGACATAAAACACAGGAAGTGACGTAGGCAACGATTATTGGCGCTCATTGTGTTCGCTTAATCTGATCCGAATATTGTACTGCTCTTCCCGGGTGGATAGTTACCGAACCCATTCCCCTCCCTTCACTGTCAGACCTTATTCAGATGTCAAGGGTAGCCATGCAGTCACGTGCTTGTCGTGAAGTCCAAGGAACAATATACCGATGCCTAAACCCTACAGAACCTATGTTTCTTTACCTCAAGACACTGCCACCTTTTAGTGAATACGGCTCCAGAGGGGGGGGGGGACATCTGCGGGGCTCTGGACATCCCTTTACAACTTTAGAAACAAGAATTCGCCATGCTGCCCCTCGGCAACGCCTTCCTCTCGCCTGATGACTACAGCCCCGAAGATGGTGACCTGCGCCTGCCCTCCTCCCGAACCTAGTCTCACCCGTTCTCTCGAGGCACAACGGACTCTGCTTAGAGATCAGGTACCATCCCGGAAGTAGAAGTTTAGAGGCTGCCTTATTGATTATATGATCAACAATTCTGCTCATGCCATGATTGAAATGATTAGTTCCGGTGTTAAATTTGAAGCTCATGACAGTGCACTGGCCTCTAAAACTGCTCATGAAACCATTGATTGCAGGAGAATATCTCGGGCCTATCGGCAAGGAAAATATAAAAAAAGGAACACTATACGGCAACACTTCTACTTAAAACTTGGATTATGGAGAAACAGCAAATCTACTTGCAAGGAGAGAAACTCATTTAAAGAAAAAAATAATTATCTTGAAGCTAGTGCAGACATGTACATTAAATGTTTGTTCTAACAGGAAGTCTCAGATCCTGAACAACCAGTCTCCAAGCTCTTTTATATCTATAAAAACAAAACCGTGAAGTTTTGTATACTCGAAACGGATATCAGTTCACAAAACAGCGCCGGGTACCTACACACTCACATGAACTTTTCCATACGAAGAAGTTCCTTTCAATCATTCTTTGTCGCGCGTTTCAATTATTTCATTTACCACTAAAAAAAAAAAAAAAAAAAAAAAAAAAAAAAAAAAAAATTTACTTCCCGGAATGAGATCCGAACTCTTATTCGCAAGAATTAGGCTATTAGACTACTAAATAAAATAAAACAGAATTTCCGATGCAGTCACATCCAGCGCGTGGGTGTCGTCATATTTGAAAGCACGCGCCTGGCGCGTACGGTCACGGCACGATGCTGATAACGGCGACGGCGGTACCGACGTAGTTTCTCCTGTCACAGTTAACTATTATCTGGTCACGTGCTACCACTATCCCCCACTACACCTCCGGAACCCTCCCCCATCCTCTCCACCTCCGCAGGCGTGAAGCAAGTGCTGCGCCAGTCGGTGCGATGGCCGGCCGGGCCTGCCTGCAAGCCGGAGCCAGACTAACGATGGCGCAAGCCCCTGAGCCAGCTACACTCATCGCAGACCGGCGTGGCAGCCACTGGAGGCAGAAGGAGGGAAGGAGGTAATTTTTGCGGAGGTAGGAGGGAGGGAAAGTAATAGCGGAGGAGGGATAACTCTCAGGCGCTGGCGCTCTCAGGCAGCATCGATTCCAGAGACTTCGTTGCGTATTTATTACTTTATGCGTTGCTTTCTCTCCCTTGCCTCCATCCTCCCTTCCTCCTAACGGTCTATCTCCCGCCCCCCTACAAACCTGACCTCGTGTGTGCTACGCCCAAGCAGACGTGCGTGTTACTCTACGGCAACGACAAAGGTGTCGGTGGTGGATTTTATTTTTATTTTTTTAAATGCAGCAGGCAGCGCTGATAAAAGGAGATTACTCGCAGCCTCCTATCGCCACCGGAGGATGTTTGACGCGCACCCGAAGCTGCGACGTGCGTCGGCTGGAGAACGTTTTTCCCCTCACGACGGCGGGCGTGCGGCGAGTCAGCTGACAACGTAGTAACCACGTAGCCGGGATCAAGGTAAGGCACGAGCGGAGTGTGAGGGATTGAGAGTGAGTGGTGGATTAAGACGGACTGAGCAAAGTGAATGGTGGATAAAGACTTACCGAGTGAGGGATGAGCTGAGTGAGGGATGAGTTATGCGCGATGTCGAGTTAGGGATGAGCGGAGTGACGAGTGAATGAAGACTTGCCGAACGGATTAGGAGTGACCGAGGGGTCAGCAGCTACAGTAGCGGATTATTAGCTTTTTAGAGGGGGAGATTAGCTAAGCAGGGATGAGAGTGTTTGAACAGATAAGCAGGTGTGTGTAATGTGATTGAGTTATATATGTTCCCCTACCTATCTTTTTCTTTCTCTCTCTCTCCCGCACAGAACTCAATGGTACACGTGCAGACATATGAGCTTTCATGTACTTTCCTTTGTGTATGTATTGTATGCATGCATATATAATACAGCGCACGTGTGACATATATATTTCTAGTGCAGATAGGTGATGGCCTCAAGAGTCGTGTCTATTTTTTTTCTCTCTCTGCCTTTGCTCTGGTTATCACCAGTCCCCGCACGCGCATTTCCTGCTGCGCATATGCGCACAGTTGCTCGAGGAGCAACAAGGACTAAACTCTATGCACACATAAACACCACGTGTTGATGAAGTGCTGGTGACAATGGTGCACACCGCACACCAGAGATGTTGTCGTCGAGTCGCGCGCACAGCGTGACACACACGTGACACACACACAGACGCGCGGAAACCTTCGGTCACGATTGTATTCTTAGTCTTTCAGGTCGAAATCCTTGGAACTGAATTTTTACAGGTTTTTGACATCATCATCATCCTCATCGTCGTCGTCGTCGTCGTCGTCGTCGTCGTCGTCGTCGTCATCATCATTTTTCTCCTACCCCTCCTTCTTCCTTCTGTTTGTCTTACCGCCATGGACAATTTCGGAGCACGAATTGCGCCAAATGTGCCTCTCTTTTCTTTTGTCACAGACCTGGCAACACAAAAATAAAAAAAACCCAGACTAGCTTGACACAAAATTCAATTCCTTTAAAAATTCGTCCAGCCCACGATATCTCCATTTTTATTAATAAAAACGACGAGGAAGAGATGCTAAAGAGGAAAGTTAAAGCATGCGCCACATCAACCTAAAATAGTTTTTAAAATGTCATTTTTGGAATAGGATACAATTACAGATAAAGACATTTTCACATTTTTTTAAAATTAAAGTTCAAAATACTGAAATAAAACAATTTTTGTGTAAAAGCACAAGAAATGGAATGTAGAACATTATTTTCTCTCGTGAAGAAGGAATGCCTTCCTCACGGATCCACATCCCCTATTTGTGACCGCTTGACCGACTTCAAAGCAAATAATAATAGGTGTGAATACTTTTACAGAAATAATGTTTCTGCCAGATTTACTCAGAACCAACATGTTACAATTTAAAAGGAAAAGCTGCCATGCCAGTACACCTATAATGAATACAATATTAACGAGGAAAAGACAGTTGTAGCAGATGATGCGTGTTTTCATTTTCATCCAGATTACCTGCTTGATGTTGTATGTGCAAGATGCTAATTTTACTGTACTCTTGAGATCTGTTTATCTTTTAAAAATTTATTTGATATTTTAATTTGATTAACTTACTGTAACCCACTGGTTGTCCCGCTCATCAAGCTTATTTTTTAATTACTTATGACCTGGGCTCATGTTCGCGCTTGTCTCAGCTGGAGCACATTTTGGAAATAGATTGCTCATCCTTTCTGAACACAATATTCAGGACTTCACCAGTCTGCACAGACTGTTTGTATTTCAGCCATGCTCACAAGACAGACCGCACGTACACCGGAAGAGCCTGATGATAATTTTCTGTGCATTTCACTCGCGCATCTAATTACCAGGAGGTCGGTAGCCCGGTGACTACAGGTCTCGTGGGTTCGGTTTAGAAGATGTCTGATAGGAGACCCCACCCCTTCCCACCCCTCTGCCATCCAACATATGAACACCCGGGTAGAGGGGAGGGTTAAACTGTACAGTCACTACCCGAAGTAGCGGGCGCGATAGTGTGTGGGAGTGAGAGAGAGTGTGGAGAGAGAAATGCAATACTAGAAAATCATCTAGAGGGAAAAATGCATTCTGACAATTTGAGGACCCCACACACAAACACTCACGCGCGCTGACACACTACACCTCAAACACACACACATACACAATGATGAAAACAATGCCAGTGTTTATAAAAACCTGTCACGTATTAATGAGTGGATGCTGTGACAAAAGCAAATCATGATCAAAATGAAAAAAGGCGAAGAAAAAAAAAAGTTGTGGAAAGAGAAGGACACGAGTGAAGGCAGCTTGTGTGTGGACTTGCCTCTTAACGAGGGCAGATAAACACGATGTTGCGAATGAGAAGCTGTTCATTAACGGCATCACAGCTCGACACATGAAAGTCAGTGAAGAGTGCACAGCACGGGCACAGGCACGTGAGGTCACCGTTACCTGCGTGCGTGCGTGTGTTGTGTGTATTTACTCTCTCACACACACAGGTAAACAACCAGCGCACGGTATGGTGGTGGGCTAATGAGGCTAACATGTTGAGTAACATTCTGATGGCTGAAGGATATTTTTTTGAGCAATCAGTGTTATGAGTACATCTGACTAATGGAACTGTTGGGGGATGAGAGGTGGGGTACAGCGTGTGTGGGGAGGAGGGGGAGGCGGGAATAAAGTATCACTGGGGAACGGGTGGAATTATACAGATAGCGCGTGAGCAAGGCCGTATTCTATCTCATATAACAAGTTAGGGATGTGGAATCTTTGTCCTTCTCTCTCTCTCACACACACACATTGTGAAGACCAGGTAAACATGCAAAAACTCTAATGGACTCTGGTAACGTGTATCTTGTGCAAAAACATTTTTATTTTTCTCTATCTCCCCACTCCCTCGTTTTAGATATAGCAATTTTTTTAACCACCGCTACTTCGCCCACACAACCACTCTAAGAGATGGTTTGTATTTACTAAAATGAATGTAGCCTCGTGCTGAGCTGTGGGAACTGTTTACAATGCCGCTGAGATTTTCAAACCAAAAGCTGTAGCTATGGTATTATGTTTTTCTTCTTGCCTTGGTGCATGTTGTTTTGTCAGGCTGTCTGTCTTGTTTCTGTGTTAGAAGTTTATTGAAATGATTAATATTCCCTCCTTCTTTAGTATAGAAGAACCGTTTTAATCATGACTTCAGTCACGCTCATGCAAGAGTGCCAAGCAACAAACAAACAAACCCACAAACCCACAAACAAACCCACCAAAAACAAACAAACCCACAAACCCACAAACAAACAAACACACAAACAAACCCACAAACAAACAAACCCACAAAAAACCAAACAAGCCTACAAACAAACAAACCCACAAAAAAACCAAACAAACCCACAAACAAACAAACCCACAAACAAACACACAAACAAACACACAAACCCACAAACAAACATAAATACAAAACAATCATTAACTCTCCTCTCCCTACCCAACAGTAGGTTCATCCTATCATCCTATCAATGTAGTATTTAGTGATAGCGTTTGCACGCTGTTGCCCAACCCGTGTGTCAGTGTGGTGAGTGGTCCACTGTGGCCACACTGACGGCCCCGGAAGCGCAGCGATACGTCTCCGTGTTGACTCCACATCGATTTGTCTCCACCAATCGGAAGGCAGCCATATTCGTTGCCCCAGAAACTGATTCATACCCAGCGACTGGAGTGAACCGATGCGTATGTGTAATAATAGAGAACCAGATGCTAGCAGCAAGACTTTGTCCTCTCTTGCGAGATGAAAGGAACTTCACCGGGAAAAGAAGATAAATATAGTTTTTTTGTTTCTCCTTTGTCGCACTTCTTTTTAAGCAAGAAAAACAGGGTTCTCAGACAGCCTAGTCAACAGTTCAATACTTTTTTCTTGTTTTTCTCTCTCTTTCTCTCTCCCTCTTCTCCCTCTTTGTGTCTTCCTCCACAATTCCCTCTGTCTGTCCATCTCTATCTCTCAACCAGCATAACTCCTGCCACCAGTATTATCGAATTAACATTAAGTTACAGGGAGCTAATTTCATAATAAAGTGAAGCTAGTATGAGACTTCCGAACTCTTTGTATGATGTCGAGTGCCACAGAGATAAATTCAGCTGATTAACTGTTTCTGGTTTTAGTCCGGTATATTCACTGATGACTGACATGGCATTCTCACACTTTGCTGCACATATAAAGAATGTCGCGGAAGTTTGAAATTTTAAATTCTTTTCTGTCCATATCTTCAAAGAAACAAGAAAAGAATGATAGAGGAAAGGGGGCGAGAGACCTGTGCAGCCAAATGCTCCAACTGTAACAGAATTTCTCTTTCTATGAATTTTTTTTTCTAGCTGTAGGCAAATTTAATAATTTCATTCCACGGACACCGTAATACAATCAACCGGTTTCCAAAAAGCCCGGCAAGATTCCTTTGTGAAGACACGAGCGAGTTTGTTAAGATGTCTGCTTTTTGGAGTCCGTGAGGATCAGGGTGGATTCTGCTGTCACGATGGCGAGACCCGCACCCTCAGACATCTGGTCCTGGGAAATTTCTCTCAGTCACGTCCTCCAACCACCATACAATTACTTGTTTCTCCTCTTCCTGTCTCTGCCAACTTCTTTCTATCTTCCACAGACAGGCAGCAAGGGTGCTCGTTAAGCTACTGACGTCATGACGTAATCCAAGTAACGGCTTTTTTTTGAAAAAATAATCTTGTCGAGGGCTGACAAGATGTTGGAGTTGAGCAAAGCAGCCTCCTAAGGGTTTGGCAGGACCAGTCAACATTATAATCAGAGAAGCATGGCTGACGTAGGTGTTACGGCAACCGTTTGGCAAAGGATGAACTGTTTCTCTCGAAACAGTTGTCGGAAAGAGCTTCTACTCGTCGAACTTCTACCTCTTGTCTGTCTTTCCTTCCCAACCGAATTCTCTAATGTATATATACTCGATTTACGATAATTCGTTTTTTGCAGGCTGTTTATTCAGGACGAAATTAAGAACAAAGGGCACCTACTCCGGCTAGCAATGCAGACATTTAACAGGAACCTGAGCACTGCGCAGACTCCGAATGCGTGTCTGATTGGCTTCCCTCCCCGTCCACGTGCTCCATCCTCCCCTCCTTCTGTTCCTCTTTGTTGTGTCTGTCTTGTGATTCCTCTTTTTTTTTCGCACGTTGCTTCTCTGTATGTTTTATGTGCAGATAAAAGTGCAAAACTTTTTTTAATCACATTGTTGAGCTCAGTGCCAAATATACTCTCAGTCCGTGATACTGTTTCCCCAAATGAGAGTGAACACCTCTCCCTCCTTCCGTTCTCAGACGCAAAGCTATCGCTAATATATTACTAGGCTCAGAAAGACATCCTATGGTGTTAGAAATGATGAATGACCATGGCTACGCCTAATCAATTGTCACAGCCCCTCCCATTGGCTGTAGCCTTGACAACGGAAGAGTATCCAGGTACCTTCCTGGGGGCATAATTCTGCCGCGAGAGTAAGTCGTTTCCACAGGGCAAAATTTGGAGCACAAGAGAGGGTGTTGTTACTGAAGTTGTATAGCGGTGTTCAGATCCTCTGGGAACTGAGGATTCACTACCCCACCTTTGTCACAGCTTTAGGAGTGGTCAGGGGTCAGGACCTCGCTTTATAATTTTGGGAATAAGATGCTTGTCCCCGAGTTCCTCATGTTGCCCTCAGGGAACCGACTCTTGCTTCATGACTACCTCCCCAGGTGTCTGTGCGTTTTGTCTCTGTCTGGGGAGGGTGACTCTTGTAGGCATTGAGTTGACAGAGAGAGAGAGACATAGAGACAGAGAGGATGTCAGGTATATGTTATTCATTTTAATTTTGGAAAATAGTATCTTGAACTGAGCTCAGCTCAGTCTTTTAAAAATGCTGTCTAGTAGAGCTTTAATAATAAATTTAGGAAATTTGGAATCGATGTTGTTATTATATAGATACACACGAGAGTATGTTAAGTAATTACCACAAGATGACCTGTTTGTCTGCTTCAACAAATTTTTCTCCTTGATCTTCTAATAAAAGACTCATTAGTTTAATTGTTTCAATCTGTTTCATTTGTGTGGATTATTTTTGGGGGGTAATGAAGATTTTATTAAAGACAGGAAATATAAATTTTTAATTTATTCCAAGTACATGACATTATTCTCCGCTATCTTGGAATTATCCTGAACGATTTTAGATGACTTCAAACTTTATCTTAAGATGTACAAGCACACTTTTTTTTACCTATCTCAATGCAAAAGGCGTAAATACGTATTTAGTATTTTCAAGATTCCCGGATGTAAACATTAACATAAACCATTCATTACTCCCTCTCCCTAGAGCCTCTGAAATAAAGAAGAGCCTGCTGCTCCCCACTGAATGACTTGCAACTTTCAAAGCCCTCCAGCCGTTGCAGCACACGACAGACTCCCTCCATCATCAACTTGTTGGGAAGTGGTTCTGGGGAAACGCAGAGCACGCAGACACGTAAACAAACCCGGAGGTCGGCGGCGAACTCTTTGGTGTCAGAGGAGGCAAAGAAAACAAAAATCTTAACATTTTGACCTTGTTCGTCTGCTGACAAAAAAGATCTTCATCCCTTCTTCCTTTTTTCGAAGCTCACTTAGGATGCACTCTTTCTCGCGGAGGGGTTTTTTTCTTGTGTGTTCGTGCTGCGTCCGAAGAACACACAGGTCTATTGATAGCTGGGGGGCGTGTGAGCAAACAAACCTCCGTCTTCATCTCCTCCCTAAACAGAGACAAGTGTAACATTTTATTAAATTTTTTGGGGGGAGAGATGGGGACATGTTGCTGTTTTGCACCCGCTCTGACATTAATAGCAAATACTATCAGTTCAGGGCGTGACAGTTATTTTGTGTGTTGATAATAAATGTTTCTTAAGATGAAGAAGAAGGTTTATGAAAAGGATGAAGGGAGGAAAGGCAGCCAAGGAAGCACATATCGAACCGTCAGAGTAAGCTCCATGTCATGATCTCGTCTTGAGAGACTTGGCTGGCACAATACCTGAGACAATGAATATTTTTAGCATCTCTCCCATTTTTACCTTTACGGAAACAAGATGGGCGGTCATGCGTTCTGGGGATCGAGTAACCGACATTTCTGGACGCGAAGAAGCTAGCTGAATGGTTAAGGACAAAGAGTTAAATGTAGTACTTATAAAATATGAAGAGGTTAGCTAACATCTATGCGGACAGTGCCACGAATATTACTGTGGCCCTGACCCCGAAGAGCAAGAAAACAAAGAGATCAGACATGTCAAACTGAACACAATGTTCTATTGTTTCTGAGGGTGTTCAGAATTATGGTTAAATATCATGAAGTAAATGAATATGCTGGCGGTGATAAAGATATAGACAATGGAAGGTTGTCAAGGTTACAGCCAGTTGAGGGGAGGGGCGTGTGTTCTGTGTCCAATCAAAGTAACGGTCTTGATGGAGGTCTTTGCGGATTTTGTTTTTGCTTTTGGCTTGTAAATGGAGAACGAAGCTCAAACTTTGGAGAGTAGCATCTTGCACTGTGCTCGATTAACAATACACAGCAGTTTGTTTGTTTTGCAGCTCATTGTTCTCGTGTATCACAATCTTCGGCTCTTGTATCTCATTCAAGCTCTTGTGTTTCCTAGTCTTCAGCCATTGATGAGAAACACCGTAGCTGCTCACTTGAGAGTTTGCTTCCATTCATAAACAAGTCACTATGGCCCATTCCGAAGTCTGAAAATTACTGGCTTTTTTACAGACCAGAATCCTCATTCAATCCGGGTAGGGATGTTGGCAAAGACTGAATCACAAAGCCTCAGACATCCCGATGGACCCACCAATCAGCACCATTCATTCTTTGGGTTGTTAAGCAGACGGACCAGAAGCCGAGACGCTCGAGGGTTTAAACCCTGAACACTGAGTCACTTGGCAGGTCAAGGGGCAAAGGTTGCAAGTTTATACAGCCTCTTTGCTTCGTTTTATGAAGAAGAGCGACGGAGTTCTTTTTACATAATCAAAAATATTTTCTAACGCAGGAACTAAGATTTTAAGCGTTTAAGAAATAAGCAACAGATGTCGGTGAAAGCAAGAGAAAAACAAGAACCTAAAGGGAATATTTACCCCATGCAATAAAATCTGCAAGGGAAGAAAGATTTACTAGCTACGTATCTCAGCCAACGGTTACGTGAGAGGAAAAAGGTTCATCATTCACGGCTTCGTGCAATAAAACCTGCAATGGAGGACCTGTTCACTAGCCACATAGCTTACAGCTACCATTCTCCAGAGAGATATAAAAGAAAAGTGTTTTGCCCTCCATTTCCTCTTCAACCATCACTGCAACTGTGCACCTGCCCCGGCAAACATTTCTTCAGGTAAATTCTTTCTCTACATGTCCTCTCTAAGGGCTTCTCGGTAGTCTCAGAACTGTGGTTAATTAGGGGCAAGTAAAAGGCCAATTAGAAGAAGTAAATTGTGTACATGTACATACCGCCCGGAGGTATCCATGGCAACGTCTTTAGGCACTAAACGGAAGTGTCATCTTTTGTTTTTATTTATACTGGCGAGGGGAAGAGTAAGATGAGGCTGTATTTACAGAAACAGAACAGAAAACAAGCAAATGAAAGGTGGGATGTAAGAGGGTTTGGAAATAGCAGGCGGTGCGACGGCGGCTACTCACAACAAACAGTGAATTCACACGTGTGTGTGTGGGTGTGCACGCTCGGTTTTTGCGAGTATGCCAAATGTACAGACAGGTCCCATTACCAGGACGTATGTTGTCAGAACTATTCGTAAGAAAACAAGACAGAATCTTCCCCAGAACACTGTCCGTTAAAAACTCTTGCTTCAACGCCTAACAGTTCTAAAGTCGTCTGATTGTAAGACACTGGATATCGGCCATAGGACAGATTATTCAAACATTTCGACGGGAAGAAAATACTTGATAAACACGAAAGAAAAATAAATCACGCTTTCCACTCTGGCGAAACCGAGGCTCTTGGAGTGAAGGCCTTTGATCCTGGCCCCATGGCCCCGAGCACCTTTGTCACACTAGCCCCTGTTTCAAAAGCAACAAGAAAGGGAGAATAACAGGGAATTCTCATAAATTTCGAAAAAAATTTGATGAATTGAAAGTGTACAAATTTTGGTGAATAATTCTGTCACAGCTTCTCCATGGCCGTAGGAAGCATTATCCGGGTTACTGGGAACTTGGGCAAAGGGAAGGGAAATGGAGGTTACAATATTTACAGAGGTCCAGCTGTGATTGTATTAAATATTTACGTCTTGCTTGAATGATCGAGGAAAGGAAACAGCCGACAAACAATAATTCTTTGTGATCGTGCCACCATAGATGCCATTGTGACTGATCAGATCCGAGAAAGAAAGAAAGGAAAAAAGAGAAATGAAAAGGTCAAGAAAGGGGAAAAACAAATAGAAAAAGCGTTGCTTGATTAATGGAGAGATATAAAGAGACAGTAGGCCAACTTTAAAGAAAACCGGATTTTTCATGTACATTTATTTTGATTTCGTGTGTTTGTAAGATAACAGTGTGGTGCGCTGGGTACATTGTTCAACTAGCATCAGAATTTTATTTTTTAGGTTTACACTCTGTACTTCTTTCCCGCCCACCTTTCCTGTCGCTTTGGTTGTGTATTCACTTCATCCCTGTGCTCCATGGTGATGATGAAATAAGTGAGGAATCTGATGTGACATTTTCTTCAACAACAACAACAACAACAAGACAGCACGTCACTGAGCAAAAAATACACTACATGATCACAAATCATATTTATTGTCACAACGGCTACATAAAGTACACACCGATGAACATAAAACAAATCTGACTTTTAAAAAATATACTCAGAAAAAAAAATCAGCAAAAAAGAAATGCTGAGCTAGACTACACAAGAAGACATAACAGTACCCCCGATTTCTGAAAGTCTTTGATGAAAAGATCACGTGACAAGTCCGCTTCCGAAGCTTCCTCCATCAGAAACACGATGCACAGCCTTTTGCTGTTGTCGCACCTCTTGAAGTTACTCAGAGTGCTCGCCCACGTTAAACACAGGAGATGGAATAACAAGAAAAACAAGCAAAAAAAAAAAGTGGACAGAAAAATGCTTAAAAATCTGACAATCATTAGAAGACATTATATTATTACTTTCTACCTAAAATTATTTACAAAAATTCAAAAAAAAAATAAAACCGAGCCAGACTCACCTGAACAGATTTTACTAAAAAAAAAAAAAAAAAAAAAAATTGTAACCGGATATCAGTCTGGTCAGGACTCCAATACAGCCCTGGAGATAACGGTCAGGTATTCTTGACCAGAACAACATAAAAGGAAGGCCACTAACCATGCCACCTTTGGAGCACCCACATGCACTCAGACAGGAAATAAACTGACAACACTATGAGCACATCGGCCAGGAATCTTGACTCGATGAGCCTCTCCCAGCCTTGGTGATGACATCGAAGTAATCTTGTTTACCAGGGATTGAATTCATGTAAATCAGAAATAGCTTCAGTCGGAATCTCCTCCATACTTTCTCTGGATTATTTTTGAAGAGACTAAGAAGCTCATGAGCTCACATGCAAGATGGTCAGACCTCGTTGCTCCAGACGACTTAGAAAATGTTGAAATCTCAAGCACAGAGTCGCACTTGTCAAAAGGATAGCTAAGAAGAATAAGAAGTATTTACATGTACAAACTGTTAACAATGACATTAAGGGCTCTGTCTTACAATCCAGTAATGCAAAGGAAAATATGAGAAAGAGGTGAGGGGTGGAGGGTACAGAGCAGGTAGAGATGGAGAGGAAGGCGTGGGTGGCCTGTGAAATGAAATGACTTGTGAAGTGGCTGAAGGAGATGCTGATGTTGCTCAAGTCTCCAGTGACATTTCCTCTTCATTGTGCGATGCCGTTGCATCAAACCAGTAAACAGTTGTCGTTCTTTCAGTCGTTGCCCCGGGGACTGCCTGCAGCTGCTGCGACGCTATGGAAACCATTTCCGTTAACCCTGAGCTTATCTGAAGATTATTTCCGCTGTTTACTAATTTTGCTTTTTCGGACGAAAGAACGAGAAGGACAACGAGAAGATGAAAAAATATAAGACATGATTAAAACAGAGAACCTTTTCTTCTCAATTGGCACCTTCCATAAAAGGAATGAATAGTCTGGTCGCTTGTTACAAAGACAACTAGGATGTGTTTCTGTCCTGGGTTCAGATCTCGTCTTGGACACACTGAGTTTTACACCGAGACAGTAACTAAGGCTGTATCATTGCAAGAGAAGGTTACTCTATTTTAAATGGGTGAAAAGCAAGATCCCCAGGTGATACAATAACAACACACCAAGGACCATAAGATATTAGACAACAACATATATAAAATTATTAAGCAATCCTCTTTATAAATAAGTCGATGTTTACAACCAAGCAAGGCCGTTATGTCAAGCTCTTAAAAGATCGAAGTGTCACATGGCTGACAGAAGTCATTAAGGGAAAGCACATAATGGTTGGATGGAAATGTGAGAATCAAAGGACAAGTCGCCACGTGACCAAGAAGAAGGGGAAGTAATGACGGAAAGGACAAGGGAGAGCACCGCCAGTGTCATATGCTTAGAACGGAATAAGGGGAAGTAATGAGAGCCAGGCAAAGAGAGATAGCCACCAAGGCTATATTACAACAGTCAGGGTGAGATGCAAAATGGATATGTTCAATGGCTGTGAAAGATCGTCGAACGAAAAATTCAGCGGAGAAAATAAAAATACAAGACGAGTCGAGAAGTGAAAGAAAAAAGAATGAAAACAAAGAGAAGAAAAGAATCGTTGATCAAATGAGATTAGATGGGGTAGATGGGGAAATATGAATGGATAGAGGTAGTTAAAAATGTAAGAAAGCAATGAAGAGGTATTTCTTACCACCAAAGAATGCTTTTCACGAGGAGTAAACAGCAGCAGTAGTCGCCATTTTGGTAGTTGATGCTAACGGGATCAGCCAACTGAAGTCTCCATCCTGATGTTCCTTGATTTTTTAGGCAGCAGGGATTTGGAATACTCAGAAGAACAAACGATAAACATACTTCATCAGTTTACTCCTTACATACGAAGGAGAGCTGGGCTACAAAGATGGCGGCGGATACACGTTGCAGTCCCTCTATATATACAACCCTAGTCAGGCCCTCTTACAGCCATAGCTACAAATTCATTGAAAAACAGGGATCGTTAGATTGTTTGTCAACGGTCAAGAGCTTCACCAGTATGGTCCGATCCATAGCAACCCACGGACCTAAGGGGTTTAGTACTATCGCCCATAAACTGATGGTGTAAAGAGGAAACCGGTTTGTCTTGAGTAAACGTTTGTGAGAAATTCGAAGAACATGACAGCAGACTGGAAACAAATTTTCTTCGAATGAAGGCAAGCAGGGAAAGGAGAAAAAAGTGACAAGGGATAGAAACAATGAATGGAGAAATGAAAAGAGAAATTGAAGCACGCTAACAAACAAGCAGATAAATAAGCCCTTAAACCATCGGATTCAAGAAAAATATCTCAGAAAAGTCCCACACCCACACCCCACACCCACACCCCACACCCCAAACAAGACAGTGGCATCGAAATTTACAGTGTTCCGGTCTGTGCGGAGATTTTGCTAACACCTAGTACAAAGGCATAAACAATTCCGAGCTATAATCTCGGTTTTTAAATTTCTTCAATTTTTTTTTTTGTGGGGGAGTCGCTTGGTTATCAGAGAGCCCACTTTGTCGAGCCTGATGAGGAGCAGTGGGGAGGGCGTCTGGTTCTGCACGTGCATATCTGATGAAGCCCGATGAGTCCTCATCAGTGAGGGTCACGGGAGGTAGGGGATGGCGGGTACGAAGCTACAGGAAGAAGAGGAGAATTGAAAGACATGCTGGGTGGTCCGGGTTAGTTCCCTTGACGCGTACAGCTCGCGCATGCGCCAGCTCATTAATTACGTAACTTCCGCTGACACGAAAGGTTTCAGTAGCGTGGAGGAACTTTTTCGTCCTGGCAGCTTCGCACAAACCAACTGGAAATAGAAATGGGGATCGGCTTAGCTGAGCAAGATGCTGGAAGGAAAATGCTTTTGTTCGATTGTAAACGCATGTCGGACCACTGGGTGCTTCCGGTGAGACTATGGGCCTGACCTTTCTTATAACATTGAATAAGAACAAAACCCTCTCTTACAGGAAAGACTATTGGCGAGCTTGTACCTTAAAGGTAAGCCGCAAGGGGAATTACTTTTCTGCTCGTGGGACTCTATAGGATTGAACACAGAACAATTCCCTCTCTGTTTTGAGCAAAAGGGGTTATACAGCCTCAAGAACCCTCCCGCTATCCTCCCTAAGGGCTTTCTGCTGGTAGAGGTGATGCCACTGCGTTTGCCACCTGCCACCTCTCCTCTCGACCATCATCCTTATCGCCGCGCATGTGCACAAACCCGCAACGAGCCCACAACTATGAATGGTAGCTTAGTGATGGAGGTTACAGCCGTTGCCATGGTGACAGCCACGCTGTTCAAGCGATAAAGAAGTTTGGTGGGTGGCAAGGTAGAGATAACTGAGAGAAAGAGCTTGATGAGAGTCACGATGAGGCGCCACACCTGCTGAAAAAACACACACGCGCACGTGCACACACACAGAGGAACGAACAAATATTACATTCTATAAATATCCAAAGGTAAGGTCAATGACCTAACGATAAAAAATTGAGTCTTGAACAAGTATTCTTTTATATGTTAATTGGTTTAATAGTTCTTGGGTTCATTTGAATATACATTGACTAAGTCATCATTGGCAGTAGCTTATACTAAGAGGAGGGAAATACTACTTACACGACCAAATTCGTAAATTAGCAGACAAGACAGACTGACTGACAGACTAGTAAGCTTCCACTAAGACAAGACGACAAACCACAACACGATACTTTTACAGAACATTGAATTTTCTTTGATATTCCAGAGACAGAATGTACTCGGAAGACATAAGTTCTATTTAGTTCCAGGCTAAAAAATATCTGAAGCATACATCAAAGTATCTTCAAGAATAGGTCAGCATAGTTCACAAATATTTTTCTCCCATTTGGAGATGGGTTTCACGGACAGACTTGGCAGAACACCTCAAACTATCAACGACCGGCCGGGTGTTCAAATCACGCGCATGACATTCGAGTGTTCGGCACCCGCCATAGGTGGTCTAAAAATAGCTCAGTTCTGTGACAAAGTCGCGCAGCCAGAAACCTGCTGCAATTTTTTTTTTCTTTCTGCCTTTCCTCTTCTCCAATATTCGTTACAGTACAATGGACGTAGTTCACAATCGATTGTTTCTGGCGGGTGCGTGCCTGTCACAGAGACAGAAATACATCCTACCCTGTCTGTTCCCACAAAGCCAATGGCACCCAGCCACTGCACACCAGGAGTGACTTCTGAGAACACGCAGACAAATCCACTGTTGTCAAGCTGTTGGATAGACCCTGAAGCCACCATACGGCCATCTTGCTACTCGTAGTCTCGGCAACAGCAAAGTCCAGTGAAGGAGTGGACAGTCCGTTCTGTGCAGGTCCTGGTCTTTACCACTCGAGTGTAGACCGAGTGTGGGGGGCGTGTCGGATCCCGTGTTTGTCCAAGTGTTTCCTCCAAGACAAGGTTCCAGTCAAGAGACAAACGAATGAATAAATGAATAAAAGAATGCCAGCATGGAGCACAAACAGATTGCCACTTACCTCCTTTGTCTTGAATTTTAAAAAACTAAAGGATTTCAAGAAAATAAAATTATTCAATGCTTACAGTTTATAAAGGTAATGGCAGGGCATCGCAAATACTGATACACAATCGCCTCACGAGTTCCAACATGGCGGCTAGTCGGCTTCAAGCAAAGCTAGATAGGGTCTCTCATTAGTTTCAGATCCGTGCCGAAATCCCAGGGGATGGATGTATTGACTAGGGGTAATAGCAGCAGGAATATCACCAGGGCGAGGATTAACTGGAAGATATACCAGCATGCACCGCGGAGTGCCTGAGCGATGACGTAGCAGTTGGACATGTCGGCAGTGTGTGATGAGATTTAAATCCAGCCTTGTTTGTTTATATTCACGGGAACCATGATTTTGGTGTGAAACGTGAGCAGAGGAAAGGAAAATAAACTGAAGATTAAAGCTAAGTCAATAGCTAAAGAAAAAAAAAAGAAAAGTATAGGATAGAGGAGATAACCGGTACAAGGTGACAGCATCGACTTTGATACAGCATCACGTGACATTGGGAAAAGAAAAAAAAAAGAACTTTCTCGAACCCGAAGCTAAAGAAAACTGCTCACATGTAGCTGTTTGTGTGTTTGTGACTAACGACTAATTACTAACGATTAACGACAAACGCCCAGTTGCTAATTTTAGGACAACCTTAGTTTTTCTTCGCTAATCGGTCCAGGCTTCATTTGAGTCTTTAAAACCCCTCAAAACATCCCCCTACACTTAAAAAACCCTAAAAACAACACAAAAAGCAACAAAAATAACCAAGCAACCAAGAAAACAGTGAAAATAACAAGGAAAGCAGAAGCTAAAAATACATGAAATGCTCACGATTCAGTGAGTGAAAAAAGAAAAACAGAATTTACCGTGGGAGGGCACGATCGATGTCTTCTACAGAAAGCAATGGTTTCCTGCCTTTCACCGGCTGTTTGACTCCTGTTACCGTTCAGTAAATGCTCACAACTATTGTCAGCAAAACCCTGGTATCCATATCGCCATGCAAGTTTATTTAATAATTTAAATTGGTTTGGTGCTAGTGAAAGCGAGGATTGTGGGAAATGTTTTTACAATGAGAAGTCATTTGTTCCTCTTGACTGACATCGTGCGTTTGTGATGCATTCAATATTTTGCTTAGTACAACATCAAATCATGGAGTGTATGTAAGCAATGCAGAGACGGCGATGACAATGACAACGATTATGATAAGAAGTAAAGGTGGAGTGATGAAGAAGTAAGGGGCACTGGAAGTCCTCCTGTTATTACACAACTACTACAACAATTGCGAACAAATTATTGTAAAAGTAACATAATGTAATAACTATCAGTGATGGGGAAAAAAATCAAAGAACGACAAGACAGCATTTAAAATAGAAAGAAAGGAAACAAACAAATAAAAGAAAAAATAAATAAAAAAGAAACGAAAAAGAAAGAATCAAAATAAAACAATAAAGTATTAAGGAAAAAAGAAAAAAGGACAAAAAGTAAAGAGGAAATAAAAAATTAAAAAAAGAAAAGAGAAAAACAAAGAAAAAATAAGTAAAAAAAAAGAAAAAGAACGAATAAAAGAAAGAACGAACCAAAAAAAAAAAACCAACTAATAATAATAAAAATAAAAGAAATAAAAGAAATAAAAGAAACAAGAGAAAAAAGAAATGCACCATGGAGCAACACTACTCGTCATTGACAGTCCTCCTCCACTCGTACTTAAAATAGCGGAGACCGCCTCCTCCTACCCCGCAAACAATATCACAATGTTAGCACTGTATAATAACAATGGGTGAATACAACTCCTCAGCAGGAAGTAGGAAAAATGAGGGTGCTATAAATAGCAATCTCCGGCAGCCCTGCGGACATCTGCCTGCACCCCTCGTTACAGTCATTAGTTCTGGCGGCCGACTTGTCGAGGGCTTGTCGGCGAAAGGTCAACATGGAAGAACCTGCACCTTCCGGCATCCGAGCCCTGTACACCCCCTGTGGCATCACTTGTTTAGCTGTGTCTGATATGTCTTGCTCTTATTCCTTTTTGGTCTTTCCTTATATTCCCCACCTCTCCCACAATCTAAACATCCTTCACATTCCATTTGCATCTTCTTATTATTCGCTACTGACTTGTGACTTTAGTCCTTTTCTGCATACAGAATGTGGAGATAGAAATAATTCTTTTGTTATATACTATGGATTATGTTTTTTTATTGATAGTTTTTCCTGAATGCTATTGCAGGAGTGTCAGAGTTACCATTTCTTTGACTTGACTAGCATGATAACATCGGTTCATGGAAACCCTTTTGAACTTTTGAAGCTTGTCTTGTAGGCGGTAAGGGAGATGGACGAGTCGAACCCAGCGGGGTCAACTCAAAAGTAGATGTGAGCTTTTCGGGGGCAGAAAGTGGCAGGAAGGGTTGATGTGACCGACACGGCGAAGCTCACTAAAGACGGACACAGACTGCATTCATGAGAGGTTTAAGAAATGATGATGTGTAGATGACAACACCAAGACTCTGGACAAAGTATTCCGAATGTTCTCATTATTATTGTCTGTCCCTGTGGGGAGTTGTGTGGCTGTAGTTCTGTTTTTCTGATATTTTTTTCTCTCTGTTTCGTAGCCCGTTTCTTCCTTTCCATTTTCTCTCTCTCTATCTCTGTATCTGCGAACCTGTTTCATCGATTTGTTTCTTTTTTACACAAAGCTCACAGTGATCTTTAATGAGGACAGTAGAAGGAGTGAAACAAATTCAGCAACCATAACATCCATTCTCATTATCCTGGCCCCAGCAAAGCATAGCTTCCATCGTTTCAAAGGCATAACTTCACTGAAGCATTTCCTCTTCGTGGGTTAGGGTGGGTGGTGAGGAGAGAGGGAAGAGAGCTGGGATGAACTCAGAGAGAAAGTTAAAACCACGTGACAAGGTGTAGAGAGTACAGGCTAGATTACTGGCTACCTCCCGACCGTTTATTGTTACTAGTAGTTTAGCTGCTGACAAACTACTTTTCTGAGCCGTTGGTAGGTCATCTGCTCACCAAACACGTTGAACAGTGTATGTACTGGTGTTAACGTGTGTTTTCAAGGTTTAGGATTCATGGGTAATAAAAAAGATAACAGATACAGATAGGATTATCTACCTGACAGGGACGATGTCATATCACAATAGGAATTTTGAGTCCGCATTGTCTTGGTGAATGCAGGGCTATTAGATGTCAGTTGGCTGTTATCATTCGATGCCAGAAACATCCATGGAAATAAACCAAATTGCTGAAGGTTCTATTGAAAAAACTAACAACCTGCAGGGGCTCGCGGGGGTAATTATGAATGTCAAGGCTACCATGGGTAAAGAAAGGTTTGATGAGAGCAGAAAATCAAAATGGAGAAATAAAAAAAGCACGCGAAGAAAGGAGACAATCAATCAACGAAAGAAATATAAAAATGAGAGGAGAAAAAAATGAACTTGAGATATTCTGACCACCCCTCACTCCCCACCCACGCTGCATCCATTTACGAAAGGGAAACAACCGTCAACGGCTCTGCTACGTCCTGTTGACGGCCTGCAAAGCAAGGGCAGAGCACTTGTAGCCACATCCGCTCTGCGCCATGCAGGCTAGAGTGCTCAGCACAATATCTTGTTTTACCTTCGCTGACTGGTTCTGCTCTCCACACTATCTTACCTTCCTTCATTGACTTGGCGCGTGCGTGCTGTCCGCGTGGCACCTGACGACACTGGAACTTGGTTAGTGCAAAGGTCGTCACATCTACCAACATCAGATAAGGTAAACGAACACAATTATCGTCTTTGTTCGTCGTACACACATAGAACTATTGCTTATAATGCAGAAAAGTTCAAAGAAATTAACATTTGTTTGTATGTTTTGTCATCATCATCATCATCATCTGCTGGCGTCAGTTCACCCACGAACTTGTATTACTGCACTGCTGGCAGACGATTTTTTCCAGTTCACTACTAAAACGAGGCAGGTGTGTACAAAGCTTCCGGTTTAGTCATAGTCTTTGTTTCGGCTCGCCGAGACTAACAGTGGAGAACTTGGCAAGAGGCTAAGCGTTGGTCTCGGCAGACAGACAGCAGTCCATCTATATACATCCATGGTTCATCCAAGGTGTGTGCCAGCGTGTTTCCGCTACAACGGATGCAAAGAAGAAGAAAAGAAGTACTAGGTGCTTACGACATTAGAAGCAGTTTACAACACCATCATAAACATTAAATTCAAGGCACTCAAGGAATATGAGTGACAAGTGTTCATGCGTGACTTCATGCTTGGAGTGAAACTAGTTTCTTGTCCCCGTCTTGATGCCGGGTGTTCGTACCCTTTATCCTCGGTGGGGTGAATGACGTCTGAGGCAACCGTTATAACCACGTGCTGCGACCTTATGATGGCGGCCTTCTAACAGAAAAATGAGGTGTACGTTTGTCTAAAAGGAACTGACGACAGTCGGTTATTTTTTCCGTTGCTGTTTACTTGCTTTTCTGACATTGTTATTAGGTCTTGGCGGGAATCCTCCATTGTGAGAGGCGGTCATTCAGGGAACTAACTACTGGCTGAATGACGCACAGGGTAGATATGTTTACCGGATGAATGAGGTAAGGATGGTACAGATATGTTTAGCGAGGGATGTACAGACATTGCAATCATCAGTCAGGCTGGCCAGGTTACTGAATGAATGAGGCATGGAATGGACAGACAAAAATAGTCTGAAAGTACAGACAGGGATGATAAATTGACTGGCTGATATAAGTACAGACGGCAGAGGTAAGCTGACCGGCTAAGAGAATCATAGACGGTTTAGACATGATTAATGGATGAACACCATAACGACCTTGTGGAATATGTTTAGAGACAATGGAGACAAAGTGTGTCGGTTGAATGAAGCAGTGGAGAAACACTTGCTGGCTGGATGAGACCCAGGCTGTGCTTCCATGTTTACCGGCCAAAGTGCAGGCACGTGAAGAGAGCTGCAAATGCTGGCACCAACACAAAAGATTTTTGTCAATGGAAGTAAAGAAAAAAAAAATGTGAAAGGTTGGATGATATCGGTTGTAGTTTACGGTAATGTTTGTTGTGTGGAATCCAATGTTGCTAAAAGGCCGAGGAGAAAGTTGCCGGTTGAAAAAAAAATCCTGATAATGAGTGTTGCTTCCGGTCTAACGTCCACACAGCAGGTTGATGTGAGTGTAAAGAGGTTTCAGCATCTCATTAGAGGCAGCCTGTGTTGATATGTTGCTCCCATGTACTAGTCTACATTTGCTGTTGAAGTTCTGTGTAGTCAGTGGTCTATAGTTACAGGACTGGAATGCTGGAACATGGACGACAACATTGGAGGCAGCGATGGCCACGAACACGACTGTATTTTCCAACATTTAGGCCTCACATGCATGCACACACCGTCTTTCAATTTGCTCTTTTTTTAATAAAAATGCAATATTTCGACTAAATTAACCGATGATTGGTTTCCTTCAAGCCGCTGTAGGATAATGACATTGGTGATGTTTTTTGTTCTGGACAGTGTGTTTGTGTGTGTGTTTTAGCTGAATAAATATACACAAGGTACATTTTGAGTTTCGGTTATAATTACGGTTAGGGTTTGAGTTTGGGTTAGGGTTGAGGGGTAGGTTTTTGTTTTGGCAGAAGAAATGAGCAAAGAAAACGCTTGGTCGTGGTCAATGTTTCAAAAAAAAAAATCAGTAATTGATAAGAATATTGATTATTTTTGGGTTATAATAAGAGATAATGTTAAGATCCAGGTTTATTTAAAAAAATTTTCGAAAACTTTAAACTGTTGTGTCTAGCAAGATTGGTGTATTTGTAGAGGTAACTGTATAAGTTCTAAAATAATTCTAACTGTTCAAAAGATATTAGGTTCTGCGGTGGTTGAATTGTTTATAGACGAACTAATAGATGAACTAACTATAAAATCATCGGGGAGGAAAGAAAAGTGATTGGAAGTTAGCTTGAATCGACAATTAAATATCGTGTGTCTTTTTCTTGCTCCCCTGGTCTCATTCCTGCATTTTTTCCGGCGACTAAGCTGTCAGACTCCTTGCATGGAGATAAAAGGAAAACAAAAGTGAGATAGAAAGCAGACATCACTGCGAGAAATAAACCTGACATTCCAGACATCTTTAATCTTCATCACCAGCAATGACCTCCACCTTTATCCTTTCCTTCCTTCCATCATCCAGTCCTCTGCTGCTCTCAGGTTTCCAACCATTTGGAGTTACCTGCCGCTGGCCGGAACACAAACTGTAAAAACGTAGACAGCATGAAATTCCCCAAAAGTGCAGCTCTGGCAACCCTCCCCAGGCCCAGGGAGGGTGTGTGTAGCGTAGGGGGGATGCTGCTGCCATCGGAATAGATCCCGTTATTGATCGCGGGTGGCCGTTATGTCGGATGACTGCTTTGAAGCTGAGGCTGTATGGCCAACTTCTGCCTCCGCCAATTACATCGCCAGCCGACAGAGTGCAGGGTGGTCCTGCCACGTGTACAACGGTGCTAAGTGAGCGTTACTGGTGATCCCGATATAATAATTGTGTGTGAGGCAGTGGGAATGGAACCCACATGTCTTACTATGAAAGAATTAAAAATGTTTATTGCCCTCGACTACTTTGATGTCGAGAGTAGCATGCCGCTTACATAATGTGGGAAAAGAGGAAAAGAAGGTGGCCTATGACAAAGCGATGAGGACGATAATGATGATGATCATCATGATAATGATTTTGATTTTGATTTTGATGATGATTAAGACGACCACGACGGTAAGGATTAAAAAAACCAACGATATTTGTTACATTTCAATATTATTTATGACAACTTATTTTATAGAGCTTTCACAGACATATAACATATACATATATACATTGTGTGATAATATGTGTGTGTGTTAGCTTGTATGCTTGTGTGATAACGTATGTGTGTGTGTGTGTGTGTGTGTCCTCGCGTTTCTGAGTACAAACTTTAAATTAAAAACTCTCCCACCTGTTTCTCAGTAGTTACGTGGATACCGACATAAACGTCATGAAACTGGTTGATACATACATAGTCATTTGTCTTGTTTATTATTGATATCCGAGAAAGTGACAGTTGAAAAAAAAACCAGTCTCTCGTGGCAGTTATCTGAAGGCAAGCCTCAAATCAAATTAGTTTTCAGAGAAGCACACGCTGGGCCCTACATCATAACTCATTTCACGGAAACCTTACCCTGACGAAGGTTCCTCAAAAAGTGTTTCCGCCGACAATGAAAAATATATTTTTTTCCCTTTTATTGGACTTTTGCCATTCTCCTGGGTGGAAAATATCATATCATGCCACATACTGCGCTTGTTTGTTTCGCGTTTTGTATGGATGGAGTATGATGATTTCTTTGTCGACAGTTCTTGTTGACCTGCCTTGAGGGTGAAAGTAATGGGTTTGTCATCTATGTCAGGTTGTTTTGTTAGTTGAGGGAAATGGGTCAGCAGCCAGTCATCTCGAAAACTCGGTCCACATGAATATTGAATGATGGACCCACCTTGCATCTTGCCTGTTTCTGCCAGCTGCAGGCAAACAATTTCTTCAAGATACTTGCTGGGTGTCCTGGTTGGAGTTGTCTTGTTTCTTTAATTCTATGATTTGTATTCAAAGCCAGGTGTTGGACAGAAACAGAAAACACTCTGTATCCAGGTGTAAATGTATTTTTAATTCTATTGATACATCATGTTGCTTGAGCCTCAGGTCCTGTGTGACTGTTTTCAGCCATAATGGTGTTAGTTTTTGAATATTGTGATGTAATATATTTGTTCTGGTCATGATGATGAGACAATTGGAACTGTAAATTTTAGTTAATATTTGGCAGCCATTGTCTCAAGTCAAAGTTCGTATTTTATTAAAATGGTACCTCAATGCCTTTTAAAAACATTGCGTTCATTTTCTAAGAAACATTTTTTAAAATAAATTCTTTCTTACAAATGACCACGTGGAAAGAAACTGAAAGGAAACAATTTCAAACAACCCTCACAAAGGAAGCTCGACCAACAACAAGGATCAGGATCAGACTTTCTCAGAGAACAACAGTGACAATAAATTAACATATCATAAAACAGCAACATCATCTTGATGACCAAACTAAAACTCCACAACAGGCTTCTCATTCACATCTTCCTGTACATCTAGTGAAAGTTGGATCCGACAACGGACCATGTTGGAGCCTTAGAAACAAACTGCTTCTGGAGATTCCAGGACATTCCATAGAACCATCACAAGGCTTCGTCCACGTCTGTGGCCAGGTGGACAGTTACCTGGTATCGATGGGTCACTTCTTGCCTCAGTCAACAAGAGGAAGATGTTATTGTTTGGCAATATGACATGCAATAAAATATGAACCAAAATTATACTGTAACCTAACAAAGAAGGCAGATTGAGGAGGGAAGCACGTCAAAGGTTAGTCAGGAATGTATCCTAAATAGTCCAACCTTGTAGCCTAGAGAGGCCAGACCAAGATGACCTCATGATGACCCTTATCCCTCGTCAAGGACCTCAAGTAAACTGGATGAACATAGATTGCTGGGTATGTCTACTAGCAGTACAAGTCTTGAGGTAGGTAGTATTACACTGTAAGCCGCACTAAGCACGGTTCTATGTATCGCAGGTCATGCATTCATAATGGCGAGCAATCGATGAGCAGTAAATGACACGTGTACATCCCCGCCAGCCATCTGCAACAACTCAGCGTCCCTCGCGCCGAGGGCGTGAAGCTTTCCCCACCGTTAGTGGGTATCTCTTGCCCCTCCACCCACAGAGCTACATCCCAGTCCTTAAAGGCCAACCCCAGTCAAGAACTGTGGGCATCTCTTGCCCCCTCTCCCCCCACATCCCAGTCCTTAAAGGTCAACCCTCTTTAAAAAAGTTGAAATCAGTGCTGGCAAGTAAAAGCAACTTAAAAATCAAGGCAAGCGTTATGATGTAAACAAATGCTTTTACCAACTATGTTTTCAGATTAAAGTCATCTTAACTATGATCGCCTGCAAACAAATGGTACATCATTTCACTTGTTTTTCCAGCAGACAATATTGCGCACCAAGAAAATTATTAATCACATTTGACTGCTCAATAAACTCATCTGGAGACGAGGTAGCTGTACACCTCAGTGTAGGTCACACCTGGCCATGCCAGTCTGTCTTCCATACCCTTTTCGTTCGATCGAGCACGGAAATAAAAGTCTCACTCAGGTGGCGGTTAGAACTTGTAGTCAGTAAATCAGACATGGCAACAAACCGCTGACAGTCGTTAAAAAAACGCTGGGATGGTAGCAAGATGGCGGCCAGTGCCTAACGTGTGTATCACATGACGGAAACGTCCTTCGTGGCTATGTAACTGCGATACTGCGGCAGCTGTTGGTGTACAGAATAAACAGAAACGGAGATAAAACACATCCTTGGGGTCAGCTGGTGCAGGTTGTAATGGAGTCAAAGAAAACTCAAAATCCAGAACTCTTTGTTGTCAGAAAGTGAAGGATCCATGGCAACAGCTGATACCTTGCAACACTTTTCCTGTTATCTTATCTAAATCAGATGCTGGCTACAAAAGTTTCCAATATAAAAATTTATTCCCAGTGGCTGTTCTTTCTTCTGTCTGCAGGTCGATATTCAGAACAAGATGGCGGCCTCAGCGTCGCCGAACGCCAAAGAACGCTACCTCGTGCCACCGCCGGCGGGTCACGGCCTGCACCACGACGGCGACGAGCTGAACGCGTCTCAAGAGTGGATCGACTCGCAGCAGAAGTCTCGTCGGCGCTCCACCATCCACTCCTACACGGTTGCCACGACTTACCATACTTTGCCAAAAGATGCCGACACTCTCAGACAGGTGAGCTTGAAAGGACGAAGAAGCTAATTCATTCTGAATGGGAAAATGAACGAAGAAGTGGAGAACTTACAACTAAGATTTTTCTTATTGTTGAGTATACAATGCTTTTTAAATTGTATTTTAATATTACACTTGTTTATGTTTTGTGAGAAAAGTCTGCTAGTCCATACTATGCTGGCTAACCAACAAATACAATGAGGGAGATGAATTAGAATCACAAACTAATAAGGTCCTTGATAAGAATGAATGAAATTATTGAATCTCTCACACCAGTAGTTTAGTAACGAAGGAAAACAAAAGGCAAAGAGATGAAAAATTAATCTAGGATATGAATACTCTTATATTCCATTAGTTCTTGTTATTTCCGTTCTCTTCCCATCTCTCTCATCGTCATACACCAGTTCTTCAGTTCTTGACCTCATGACCTTTGATCTCTGTGCTTGGTAAGGTTTGTTTGGGAGAGATTGAACAATGCAAAGTCTAGCTACTCACAGTCCAATATTCCGGCGTTGGTCTTCAAAGAAACACTATATAAACACCATTCATCATGTGTTTAAAAAGAATAAATTTCACTATATTTTTTTCTGAAAAAGCAATGGAGGTGGTTGTCGACATGATTAAAACTCACCGCGCTGTGTTTAAAAAGAAAAGGTGACTGACAACACAGTTTACAGACACAGCTTTGTGATCTGAGCCACCGACTGACTGTTGAATCCCAGATGAAAGAGATAGTGCCGCCAAGACGCTGCACTCCTCACGAAAACGATAAAAAGGGAGATAAGAAAGGTGGAAAGGGAGATGATTAGCACTGTAACTTACCGAGTCAGCGGTGGAAACGCAGTCAGTGGGCACAACCGAATACGTGGAGTAGATGTGGTTGCTGTTTTTTTTTTTTGGTGGAGGGATCCGGGGAAATGAGGATGGAAGAATGCGAGAAAACGGCTAAGTGGGGGTATGAAGTACGGGTGGAAGAAACGAGACAAGACAAATGATCACGAAGGTTCTTGAGTCAGAGGAAAAAAAAGTAAGTTTTCGAAGAGGTTAGAGGTTACAAAATTGTAATGAAATGCTAATTTCTTTCTGTCCATCCAATCATTTGTTTTTTCAGTTAACCCTTCCATTGTACAGTTTTATTTCTTTTCTTCCCCCTCCTGCCACTTTTTTCAGTCCACTCTGTTCCACTATTAGTTCCATTTTCTGGCATCGGAGGAACTGTTTCACGCAAAAGTGGTTAAAGTTTCTGATTTATTACCCCCCAAAAAAACAACAACAAACAAACAAACAAACCAAAAAACAACAAACAAACAAAACAACAACAAACAAACAAACAAAAACCCCAACAAACAAACAAGAAAAACAAACTCGAAAAAACGTGAGTTCCATGTAGGATGACAGAAACATAGAGAAATGGACAGGTAGGGGTTGGGGTGGGAGGGAGAGAACACTGAGATTTCAAAGACAGGGGGATGTAGAAGGAGAGGAGAGAAGAGAAGGGAGGGATTAGAAAGGGAAGTTAGTCACCGGACTTCAGTGATCGGAGTTAAGTTCCAAATTACAATGTCATTTCTCGATCTCAAGAGACTTAAAAAGCGACTAATGCTTCCTCCGTTCTGTCTGCACACTCACACAGGTCCGGTGCATGACCGAGCCCAAGGCCATGAAGAACATCTTCTCCCTGAGCTTGGCCTTCATGTTTGTCTTCACAGCCTTCGTCTCCCTACAAGGGCTGCAGAGCACACTCAACCCCGAAGATGGAGTAGGGGTGGTGTCCATCAGCGTCATCTACGGCAGCACGGTGCTGTCGTGCCTGCTGGCCCCCTGGCTGATCAACCGCTTGACCACCAAGTGGACCATGGTGCTGGCCTTCTCGCTCTACTTCTGCTACTTCGCGGCCAACTTCTACCCCAAGCACTACCTCCTCATACCCCTCAGTGTCATGCTAGGGGCCCTGGCCGGCCCCATGTGGAGCGCGCAGGCCACCTATGTCACTACCCTCGCCCTGACCTTTGCCCAGCACCGCCGATTCGCGGAATCCTCCGATGACACAATCAACAAGTTCATGGGCATCTTCTTCGGCTTCTTCCGCAGCAGCCAGATCTGGGGAAACCTCATCTCGGCCCTCGTGCTGGGCAAAAACGGAACGGAGGACCCTGGATTGCTGCTGAACTCGAGGGTGAGTTCCCAAGATGGCCACCACCTCCCTTTCTTTTTGGAGGGACAGGAGATTGTCAGCGGGGGCTTCAACACTTCCAGCAGTGTCCGGCCAGGGCTGTTGAAAGACTCCTCACACCACAGGCGGCCAGGAGGGCTTCCACCTCCTCCCTGGACTTCGTCGTTGTCGTCGACTTCTGCTGCTCCTTACTTTTCCCTCCTGCTTACGTCCCCTAACAACGTCTCGGAGTCGCTGTGCGGCGTCAGCACTTGTCCGCTGAACCGCTCCGCCGCAGATGGTTTCTACAGCAACGCGATGCTGGGAGCCGGGGGATCGGCATCGGCGGGGGGAGTGGCATTCGTGCCTGATGCCACCAAGTACATGCTGCTGACCACCTACCTGGCCTGCGGCCTGATGGGCATGGTCATCGTGGTGGCGTTGGTAGACCAGGTGCACGTGGGCAAGCGCAGCGCCGACCCGGAGTTCTCGCTGACATCCTTCGAGCTCTTCGCGTCCACCCTGAAGATGCTGCGCGACTCCAAGTGCTGCCTGCTCGTGCCTCTCGTCGTCTTCATGGGCCTCGAGCAGGGATTCATGTTCAGCGACTTCACCAAGGTGAGTGGGTCGGTGGTGGATGAGTACTGGTCTCTCAGGTGAGAGGCTAGCTTGAACTGGCACTGGTCCTTGGGAGCCAGTCTGGTTCAAATCCATGCCTTCGCGTCACCTTTATTTCTTATTTCTTTTAGCTCTATTTTCTTTTTTTTTTTTTTTTCAGGAATCTTTCTTTCTTTCTTGTTTTCTTTTTTCTTTCTTTTTACCTTTTCTTTCTTTTCTTTCTTTCTTTCTTTTTTTCTTTTTTTTCTTCTTTTTTTCCTTTCTTTTTTTTCTTTCTTTTTTCCCTTTCTTTCTTTTCTTTTCTTTTTCTTTCTTTCTTTCTTTTTTCTTTCTTTTTTTCTTTTTTTTTCTTTCTTTTTTCCTTTTCTTTCTTTTCTTTTCTTTTTCTTTCTTTCTTTCTTTCTGAGATCTTTCACATTTTGGGAATTATTGTTTTAAAACTTAATCGGATCATAAAGAGAAAATGTCGCACTGACCTGTATCACTGAGTCTACTCATCTCACCCCGCCTACTGCCCTTTGTATACACTCCCATCAGTCCTACTTCTGTTTCCTTTCATCATCCCAGAACTGCAACCTGTCATCGCCGTCATTTCAGTCTTCGTCAAAGCATATCTCTATTATTTTTGTTCTCTTCCTCTGACGCAAAGCGAATTCCGCCAGACAAATACAAATTCCAGCGAGCATAAGATTAATGACGAATAGCATTCACACATTTATCTGCTGTCCTTGCGAGAAGATGAAAAGGAAAATGAGAGGAAAGAAATTTAGGAGGAGGGATGTGTTGGAAGAGAGATGAAGCGTGAAGTTTGTGGCCACTTCCACATGTCTGGTTTTGTGGCAATTTAAATAGGTGTAGCATCCTCCTCCTCCTCCCCTCTTCCTCCTCCTCCTCCTCCTCATCATCATCATCATCATCATCAAATTCCTTAGCTCTGATACTACTAAACAGTATCCACACCATCATTCGCGATGCACCGAATAACACTCCAGCTCATTCTTGGAGGAGAGACATGGGCAAATAACATGCAAAAACAAAAACAAACATATAAACAAAAAACATAAACCAGAAATACGATTAACTCCAGCTCTCATCTCGAGGTGTGCGAGGTATTTTTCAGGCTCAAGAACTCATTTCTCGGTGTTGTGTCGGGCTAACCCCAGAATCTCACGGCTGAGTCAGAAGCCACCGTTCCTTGAAGAGAGCAACAGAGCAGAAGACGATGCTAATTGAGTGGAGAGATGAGCTATAACTGTCATTTCTGGAAAGAACACAAGCTGTGATTGCTTCATTCCTTGGGAGGATTGCAGTAAAAGACCAAGTCAACGAGGGTAAAGGCCCTGGGTTCCGAACTCGTCGTGAGGCTTGCGTATTTTTTTTCTGTAATGAATATTTTTTTAATGATGGAGCTTTTTGTCTGGGTATTATATTCCAGCCCCATCTCTTCCCTACAAACCACAACTTCATTATTCCTTTACTGTCAGTGGAAAATGGCTGCTAGGTGGAAAGGTTAGACCCGCACTCCTCCAGGTGTCTCGTCTTCACATGCTGGCAAGAAGTAAAATGTTTCTTCGTACCTTTGAAATGACTTTCAGTTCAAATAGTTGACCCGCACATACATGATAATAGTTATTTCATGCGTGTAGCCACACTCGAGTATGCGCGCGCACACACGCATGCGCAGAGGCCACTCTCAAGAACGTGTTGCGTTGGATCGCTGCGGCGACTGCTCTGCCGGGCTGCACGTGCGATAAATATTTTGCCTGGCACTGCGACAATGCGTCTGTTATTGACTTGGTGGTTGCCAGGGTTTACCCCAGCAGTCTCTAGGGGTCTCCGGGGGTCGGCCAGCGGGACTGTAACGACCGCCACCAGTCCACACAACAGGTCTTTAAAAAAGGACATCTGGCTTTTGGGATTAGATTACAGCTGCAAAATGGCCTCCTAGGGGAGAGAATGAGGCAGGAAATGAACTCATTTCATCTTATTCGTTCTCATTTGCTCCATTCTGTCTCATATCTGGGAATGTGTGTGGGTGCGTGTGCGTGTGCGTGTGCATGCGTATGTGTGCGTGTGTGTCTATGAGAGTGTTGATAAGTTTGTGCCTACGATGGCAATGACGACGACGATGATGATGATGGCGGTGGCAGAAGAGTGATGAATTTTACTATTTCTGACAACATGTTTCATACAGCTGATCGAGAAAAGGAGATAAATGAGAAAATGAAGTTTCAACTTACATTCCAACAAAACTTTGGGCAATAGGCGAGGGTGGCGACTCAAAATTCAGTGAGTGTGTTTGTATCTATAAATAGCGTGAATTAGTCCTTAGCAAAGCACACAAATTTATCCTGAGCACAAGTTACTCACCCTAACTCTACCTTAAACTCCATTTACACCTACACCCCCTTGTAAATCCTCTTTAGTCGTACATGTGAACCTTATTTTAACACGGTCAGCCTCTAGATCATCACCTGATGTCCCAGACCTGCGCTTGCTTTCAGTTTAACGGAAAGCCTCCAGCACACAGCTAACCCTAAGGTAGTCTTACCTCTGCCTCATGCTCCACGCCCCAGACCCGCAACAGTCGCATCATGGACTAACAAGACAGGCCGCTGCTTCTGTCTCTTATCAAGAGATCAGAGTCCACTGAGAGACCTGGCGGTATGTCAGGCTCATAGAATACTGCAGGATGGTGTCCTGTCAGGTTCCTGATGGAGTGGTGGTGGTGGTGGTGGTATTTACCCGCGGGCTGTTTCATTCAGTCTAGACTTTTTATCTAGCCTTCCCTACCACGCATCTTGTTTGGCTTAGAGAATATATCACATGTGTGTGTCTGTGCTGATGCTTGAAACGAACCACTTTCCCCCTACATACTTTATTTCTTGTGCGAAGCGACTGTCAGAAAGATGTAATGCCAGCATCCCTCTTTTACTCGATTTTGGGAGGAAAACATGTCAGAGGAACCCACAATGACCCCTTTGATGGAATCCTTTTACAGAGCTGGGGGAGATGTAAGGCAGCCTGATGCCATAATACTCTCTGACACACGGAGGGTCGTTAGTCCTGGATTCGAATCCCGTCTTGGAGTCACATTCTGTGGATGTGTAACATGTTTCTGTCTTAGACTTTGACCTTACGGTGACAGGTGAGTTGGGTGTTAGAAAGTTAATTTTTTTCTTGGGGTCTTTGTGAGGGCTGTACTCATATCTTATCCCTCATTGTCCTCTTTCCTCAGCCCTCTACAGAGTCTGATACCCGCTCCACAGCTAGGCCATCTTGCCGATGAGGAGTAAAGGAAAGAAGAAAGCTGCGTCACACGGGTTTCGAATCGAATTCTTCGGGTTCGGATACAATTACTCAAACCTCTCGCCTGTCCAATTCTCTTATTTTTGTATTCAAATCTCAGTGAATCAGAGTTAGTGTTAGGGTTAGCAAACACAAAAGCATGCACCAGACAAAATAAATAAATAAATAAAATCCTTGTCTTTGCTGGTCACGCTACAATCTAGGAGCAAATGCAAATAATCCTATATTTCTCTCGCGTTCTTCGATTCCTGATGGGGTAGGCGGTAGTTTGTGCAACAAGTTCCACAGACATCACACAGGTTGCCCCGGGTGCCGAGGGACATTGTCGCGCGGAAGGACAAACCGTGGCATTGACCGACCGGCGGCTACACGACAACACGCGCGTGCGTCCTCCCGCTCTCACCACCGACGATGAAGACACATCGACCAGCATCCCTCCCACCCCTTACACCCCTCCCTCCACTCCTCATCCCCCCACAACCCTCCCTGACTGCCTCTCTGTCCGCGCGGATAAAGTGGACAGCTCGGAGTAACAGAGGACTTCGGGGTGACAGGTCGCCGCGCGTGCGCACGCGATAGATGGCGCCGCTCTTCAAGACGCTAATTTTAAAGACCGGAACTGCAGACCACTCCGACAGAACGTCGATCACCCTGGCAGGGACTGCAGTGGAGTGGGCTGAACACTCCTCGCCTTCCTTTTTTCTCTTCCTATTCGCAGGACTTATCCTTCGACGAAATGATGTGAGATCATCGATAAGCTGGGGGGTTGGGGGTTCGAATCACAAAGGAGGGCATACAAGATGTTTAAGAGGATGATGCTGACGGCTGATGGCTTGACGAGGTTATAAAAGTTTGAAAAAAAAATCCGGAGTAGAAGTGAGGCTAGAATATAAGACTTTCGCATCGCCATTTATCTTTTAAAGGCGTTGGTACGAAAATTGCAGAGGTATGGACAGAGTCACGTGCTTTAACGGTTAATAACAGTTTTGGGACAAATAAAATAAAATAAGACAAATTAAGTCGAAGTTGAAGGAGGGATGGAGAAACACAGCTTCCAAATACGACAGTTTCTTTCTCTGTTACAGAGAATTAAATTGTTAATCATGGGGCCCATAAGTTTTGACTGGACATTGAATAGAACGGATGAACCACTTCTAGAGCTGTTGGATCAGTGGCTGCTAGCAAGATAAAGATTTGTGTTTCTGTATTTCATCCATCAGTATATGTCTACCATTTTACTGACCTGCACACGTTTGTACTTTTACATATTATAAGATGCAAAAAAAAAAAAGTAAAAAATAATGCATTTGCTTCACGACAACTTTCGCTAAGGCTGGTGTCACACTGTCAGACTGTCACACTAACCTCGTGATTAACAACTAAAAACAGCTTCATCTAATTTTCTTTCTCCAATATCTTTTCTCGGTCTTTTTTCAACGGGGGACACGAGGGCTTTGGTCAGAGAAAAATAAAAGAAATTTCTCGGTGGCAAAAGCATAAAAAGTTCGCTATATAAATTGCTGATTAATTCAGATAAATGGAGCGCAGACATTTGTTAGTTTCACAAGAAGAGGTCATAAAAATTTCGTCTGCAACTGCAACGAACTTATTCAGTTTTCTTAATCCTGATTTTTTGCAAACAGAAAGGTCAAATTAGTTTTTGACCTCACATTTTGCTCTCTGCGTCCATCCGAGAGTTCTGACAATTTAACTTAAAAAAACGGAAGATAACTGAAATGGTACGCACATAGACATGACAGCTATAACAAGCTCCAGGAAAGGTCATCCACTAAAATAAATTTTTGCCTAAACCAACTATAAAAAAACTCGAGCTTTTTAACGGCAAAAAAAAAAAAATTCCGAAGTGGTATGCCCGCAGATTTGACCCCCGGTATACAACCTCTGGCAAAGGTCGGCGAAGTTCCGCAAAGTGATTAGAAAGGAAAATAATTGTCGGCCATCTTTGAGGACAGTTTCAGCACCAGGAAGCTGCTTCCTTGACGAGCTGTCATTTGCGGACGAAAATGTCGAGAAATCGATTTTATTCTTGCGCTGTCGCCGTTAGGCTTCAGTCGCACGATGACGACATGCAGCAAGGGCAGATTAATGTTTCTGCTCTCAAGGGAAGATAACCGGAAGGGGCCATCTTGCTTTTGTCGATGCAACGCCTGCATTCGCTGTAAATTAGGACAAAGGCGGAATCAAGAACGACAGCACATAAAAGTTGAGTCTTACACAAGAAGCACGAAAAAATCAACAAACAAATAAAAAACAAAACACAGTGCGCAGCTGAAAATGGAGGAGAATGTAAGCTCTGTTAATGGCAGAAAGTTAAGACGGTTTTGTTTTTTTTTAATTACTGTAAGGGGAGATTGGAGGTAGGAGATAATGTTATGCTGGATTGTTTTATTTTTCATCCTAAGCTGCAGGCTTGGACAATTGTTTATGGAGCGAACGGACTTTGTGGAAAGTTTGTTATGTCCGGTAGTCGAGAATAGTTGGGGAGGATACATGTTTTTTTTTCTAGTAATCCTTTGGTAAATTTTTCATCTTTGAGGGTCTTTATCATTCCTTCTTTTTATTTACGAGAATGCGTGTTATCTGCACTGTCATGTAGTCTGCAAAATAAATACTCACAGTATTAATAACTTTCATTTCTTACCAACTTTTACCTGAGTGCGTGTGCAGCGGACAAAATGGCTGACGTGGTGTTTTGACTAACTTCCGGTTTACGAGTGCCATCAGTATGTTTAGTTATGTGAGCTTGTGAAATATATGAATATACATGTGGTTTTACTATGAGTTGAGCAACAGTTGGTGATACACAAGGTGCATCTAAACTTTAGCAGCAGACTGTATTAGAGAGGAGAAATAATGATAAGAGAGAGAGAGAAAATCAGAGTTAAGAGAGAGGATCCCTGAGTGTGTGTGAGTATAAAAGCTCACATTTCTCTCACCATGGCACAGCTTCAGAGCGGGTACAGACACCTTAGAGAAAAAAATTAAAAGATTTCACAGGAAACATTAATTCTATTTTTGTAGACGGAACCTCGATATAACAGAGCTCTTCGGAAAAAAACGAGAAAATACACTAAACAGCCACCTGGACAGTTAAAAAATACTGTTGGCATGGCTACGACACGACAAGCACCCACTCTCTCTCTCTCACACACACACACACAGACTTACACACACACACACTCACACACACACTCATACACATGTACACATTCTCTCAATTCTTCTATTTCTCTTTATTGATACTAACACTTGCATATTTCTTTCTTTCTGAGAGGAAAAATGTTAGGCCGAGGGTTGGTGTGGAGGACACTGATGACAGTTTTGACCAGTAGTCTTTGAAATGAAGTTGTCCACAAAAGCTAAAATGAAAAACTTGCTGCTGATGGGGTGCACACATTTTTTCTCTCCCTCTATTTACCTATACACTTACATCTTTCTCTGCCTGCGGATTTGTCTGTCTGTCTGTCTCCAGATAAGCCTGTCAAACAAATTTTGATTAAAAAACCCTGATGTCAGTCTTGGCAAAAACACATTCAAGTCCAACTGCCCGAGGACTACAAGGAAGGAACTAAAAAAAAATACTTTGCAAAGCTCGCGGATCTAAAGAAAACCTTGTTGATACCTTGCCTCATTGAAGTCCCTTGACTCTGTCTACAGTTTTTGTTTGTGTGGATTATTTTTTTCACTTTCTACTTTCTTTTTTTCTCCGTCTTCTGTTACCGAGGGTATTGAACACGCTTATTTAAGAAAAAAATCGAACAAGTGAGAATAGGAAATCGAGTTCCCTTCAAACAACGGAGCTGGGGCTTCGACATTGCTTAGCACGACAAGCTGCTTCCATGTTTTTGTTGTTTTTTTTCTTGGAGTACAGTCCTTTATTTGATTAAATCCGGGGCAAAGCTCTGTCTGTGCGTGTGTTTGTCTGTGTGTATGTGCGTGCGTGCGCGAGTTCACAAGTATATACCCCGTATTTTATTATATATATTTTTGTATCTATCGTATTTTTATAACGCATTTTTTGTTAATATATGGACAATTAGTAAAGTAGACATCTAGACTGATTTCATCGGTTCTTTCTTCATCGACCTCTCTTCCATTTTTCCATCATCGCTCGTCTTGCCTGCGTGGGTCACGCCCTTGTCCAAGCTGTCCTGTAAAATAAAATGCAGGCTTGTCTTTAATGCAAACGACAAGAACCATTAGTTTGTAAGGACTCCAGCAGGATCGAACTACAGGAGAGTTGATGCCAGCCTACATCAGATGCCCGCTTAAGTGTTTTCCAGAAAAAAAATCGTTTTAGTGCGAGGCAGGAGCCGACGAAGCATGGCGGACAAGTTGGAGTTGCTTTCCCGAGCGGAAAATGTTTGTCCGTAAAAGAAGAACACGCTAAAAGCTCTCTGAGACATGGCCAAAGATTCCGATAAATTTTAAATGACAGGTTAAATGCTTGGAAAGCTGGAGTCATATCTCAAGCACGAGAGGCGCAAATGGATGTAACACCCTCTCTCGGCAGTTAAAGGAGTACTAGAGCGCAAAATATATTTTTGAAATGTCTAGGGGCAGCTGAGTGCTGTTTCTACTGTTAATCTTTATGCAAATATTTTGCCTCCTTTCCATGCTGTATACCTAAGCTTACAAGTATCAGCATGACAGAAACAGGTTGAAATTGTGGTAATGAACAATTCCCTCCAATTATCATTCATACAGCTCCAGATCATCCAGGAGCCGCAACCGCGAAGAGAGAAGTGTGTTCGTATATTTTTTCTGAGTCCAAAGTGATTGGTGTCTTTTTACTTAAACTTTAGTTAAAATATATTGCACTCGGAGTGGCCTTTAAGGGCTATGTGATGTTTAACTGTCAGACAGCAAAGTGGTAGTCCCTCACAGGCAGACCTTTGCACTGCCTGTGGAATATAAATTATTTGGTAACTCTAGAATATTCCTCAAACTGCCTGAGTGATATTGAGTTCCATAAATTTTCTGAGTGCATCCCTGAAGCAATATCTTGCGTTTTAGAGGCAAGAAAATCAGTTTATTCTTGGGTTGAACAAGTGAAATGTCCTATTCCTAAAAGTTGGCAAACATGGTGAATCTTCAGCTGGAAGGAATTGCTGACTTCTAACTATGCTCTACTTTCTATTCCACTCAAGCTATAATTTCTATTTAAAGTTCCTTCTTCCAGACCTGTGGCATTTTCATTGCTAGTTCAGTATCTCATCATCTTACACCAAAGGACCTTACCTTTGTAGCCTTTCCGTTCCCCTCGCCAGTTCTATAACCTGTATTGCATTTAACAGAAAGAAGCCAGAGATACAGATATAGCTGGAGCTTTTGCATCGTTTTTCATCCTGTATTTTTATTGTGGCTTTTATTACGAGTGCACACAAACCTGTCAAGCAGAGGACGAGAGTCACGTGCACACCATTCCCCAGACCTTCACATCCTGGTCCCTACCGTTCATTACACAGTCAGTGACCTATATCTCAGGCAAGTCCCCGGTGCCATTGTCAGAGCAAATATTCTGAGTTCCTCAATGATCGACCAGACGAAAAAAACCATGGTAGGCGTTTTACTTTATGATTAGATTAGCTTCGCTGCATTAGTATTGTCGACAGCGACGATGATGATGACGACGATAATCTGCGCTTTCCAGAGTACCCAGACAGTCACATCCCGGGTAGCAGAGCTCTATCAATCCATCCTCTTAGCACCTTATATCACTTGTAAAACACAGTGAATCTTATGTGTATAGGGCTAGCAGGTGTTATTGCAAGCTTGAGGCTAATGAAGAGTTCTTTTGACCTTTTTGTGCTGAGCGTTCTGTCAAACAAACAAACAAACAAACACACACAAACAAACAAACAAACAAACAAAACAAAACAAACAAACACCACACATTTATATATTTGTGAACATGCTCCTGTACAGAGCCCAACGAAAGAAGTTGTCGTCATACTACCATGTGACCACAACACAATAATGCTATTAATGAAGAGAGTGTTATTTCTTGTCTCCATAACAACCACTCCTGTTCTCAGACAAGACTTTATTAGTCACGCAGGAAGTTAATTTTTTTCCCCTGGACAGGGAATAATTTTTTTTCCCCAGAAGAATGTGATTTTGAGTGCTTTGCCTCTGATCAATTATTGACCTCAACTCCCTTCTCGGAAATTGTCCTGTAGGTGCGTGTGACCTCCCGGCGCGAGGGGTTCACAGTGACGTCACGCGCGTGTGGCCAGAGAATTCTTTTAACTCAAGCGCCATCTAGCGAGGACTGGTCGAAATATCGGGTGCAAAGTTGAATACAAGGGCAGGCCATGTTATTCACCCAGAAATGATGATTAAAAAAACCTAGCGGTTGTGGAAAAATGTAGCGAGTAAAGAACGGCTGTCGGTGTTTACATGTACAGACATTTTAGTTGTCATGCGGGATTATTTTATTTGTGCGCTTGGATTTTGAAAATTAATTTAATTAAGCTTCCATTGAGTTATGATGTTGAGTTTGGGTTCTTGTGAGCAAATACATACATGTCATGTCCACACATGGGGTAGCTATGATAATAATAGAAGCAAAGGAAAAGACTGACGTGTCTGCACTGCTGCTTGTGGCTGAAAAGTAGTAAAAAACCTTTGTAAATACAAACAACTAACCAAACAAAAACAAATTAAGACCAAAAAAAACAAAAATAAAAACCAACAAAAAATGCAAAAAAAACAAAACAAACAACAACAAACACAAACAAAACAAACAAACGAAAAACAAAACAAAACAAACAAACAAAAAACCAACAAAACAACACGGCTGTAACTCGATGTTCTCAGCATTCAACCGAGCGCTGCACGAGAAGGACCGATCGCCCCTTTAACACACCCTCGCCCACTGTCGGAGTGATGAAGGAGCCAGCAGTCGGAGATAAACAGTGTTTAGTGAAGCATCCATGTCACCTGACTAGAGCTGATGTCACACTTTAATCGCATCTGCCCTCGTTTTTACACATCTTCGTTAAATTTACTTTCTTCGTTTTTTGGCAAAAGTCCTCGAACTCCACTTCCCACGACTTACATACTGAAAACACATCCGACCGTTGAGCTTTTGACCATTCCTCAACACGAGAGTTCGCAGCAGCTGTTCTTCTTGATGTTGATAGTTAAACCGGAAGCGAATATGTGCTTTAGCCTCTTTCTAGAAGTTCATGCGGGAAATTCGTCTGGAAGTAGTCCAGCAGAAATATACGTCCGTTGAGTTGGAGGTCAAGTTTGTGAGGTCACAATAGTTCATGGACAGGGTTTTGTCGTCAGGGTTACAATCCGGCTGGAAGCAGATATTAATTAGGATGTTCGTAAGGTCATTGGTTTCATCAATTTCTCTGGATGATGGATGTGGGACTGAGCGCAATCAAGGGGAAAACTAGCACTTTTGTCCCTTTCTGTAGCTGATTAATCTGTGGTTGAGTCTTTCTTTCTTTCTTGGCAATGTCGGATGAGTGTGAGATGGAGAGAAAGGGGAATATCAGGGGCAAGGGCTGTCCAGATGGACCGGGTGACTAAAACACAGCCATATACACACATACTGACTCAATTCCTTATTTGCACGTTCTTTAAACTTGTGCCTGCTGAAATTGTTCTGGAGAAGAAATAAAAAGAGAAAAAAATAGTTCTGCAGTCCATCCGTCCTTCAGACCTGTTTACAAGAAGTTCCGAACAATTTCAGCGAAAACTGACAGAAATCGTTTCTCCTGTAGATATCGCTATGATCAGTCTTGTCACATAATCGATGTCGGCGGTTAGTCACGCCTGGCCGAGGTGTATGCCGGCGGGAGGACAACTCTGTTCTGGCAAACTGTTGGCAGATTTAAACGAAAACAGTTGTCGGCCCTGAGCGTTTTTTTTTCCCATCACACGCACGCACGCACACATCAACAGGTCACAAAGCATCTACATCAAACATCCCCCGACCATCAGCTGATGTGTTGACACTGATTATTACTCCCAGTTACTGACTAACAGGGTGCAGACAGCCCGGGTATGAGACTGGAGTAAATGGATGTTGCTGCCAGCACCGGCGGGTGGACCGTGTCCCTGGAGAGGAGTGAGGTGGATGGGAGGACTTTTAAACTGCTCGCTGATTGGCTGCTTTAGTCCGACGATGACATATGTCTGACCTTTGGTTTATGTTGAGCAATGCCGAGCACTCTGCTTCCTTTGTTCAGCAGGAAGGGGAGAGTGTACAAGTTAAATTAAAGCAATAAACTATCGAGGGTTTAAAATAAAAATACCCCAGCTGACATTTTCATCAAACTTACAGCCTCGTGTTGCAGCTTTTATGAAAGCATATAGGACCTGAGGGTAAAAGAGATGAAGGAAGGAGAACATCTCTTCCGAGGACAGACTTGCAGAAATGTGCGGCTGCTAATGGGGAAAATATGTGAGAATTATTTTAAAAAAAAAGAGTAGGAGGAAGGACGTGGTAATGAGAAAGAAGAACAATAATTATTTTGACCAATCAGCTAACAGCACCGTCGATCAAATTTCGACAGAAAGAATAGATATGATGTCAGACATGATGCAACTACAGGGGCAATCGAGGACGAAAGTTCACAAGCATGCGCATACAGGATCCAGACTGAAAAAATTAAAGAACAAGAAATAAGCAACACTTCCCTGTTAAGCCCATTAGGCAGCTAGAACTAAAAGAGAATTCTAAATCTGTCCAGTGACATTTTGACTTTTATTGCTGCTACCATGGAATCGACTTTTAAACAAAAATCTCAGGAATGAAGCATTTTATGTGTTAATATTGTATTATTATTCCCTATTTTTCTCTGTATGTGGAATCTGTTTACAGGGCTGACTACCTTGCCGTGATGTAGCTTTAGCTGCTGACTTGGCGTTAAACACCAATCCCTCCTCCTGTCCCTCCTTTGCCGTTGTGATCATCGCTATACCTCTTGTCCGTTTCAGTCCTACGTCAGCTGCACGCTGGGGTTCCAGAACATCGGCCACATCCTCATCTGCTTCGGGACGTCCAGTGCAGTGTCGTCCATCTTCATCGGCTACGTCGCGCGCCACATCAAGCGCTTTGCTTTCATCGCCGCGGGAGCGACCTTCAACGCCGGCCTGCTGGTCGTCCTCGGCCTCTGGCAACCCAAGCAACACGACATCCCCAACTTCTATGTCGTCGCTGGTTGTCTGGGACTCTGCGATGCCATCTGGCAAACCCAGACCTACAGTAAGTACAGACAACTCGTTAAAAGGTACGAGAGAAGTGTACCTCAAGTCCCAGTTCACGTAGTAAATGTATTCAGGGTGGAAAACATTACATTTCACGAGGTAAACACTGTAGGAGCAGACTCAACCAACTAGTGCTGCAGGGAAGCCACTCTCACTCTCTCAGATATTCAGTCGAGGGTGTCTGTCTAGTTATCTTGTATTCTGAGTATAGACTACAATCCTGTAACGATTACATTGAAGGAGGTACTTAATCACGTGATCATGTTTCCAGCACATGTATTAGAGGCTTATTGTTGTTTTGCATGCCTGTCGTTGCAGTAATCAGAGAGACAAAGTGTTGATCGTGTCCAGCTTTGGCCTTTAAAACAGTAGCACGCATGCGCGGCGTTGTCATTTCCGCTTCCGCAGGAAAAGACCGAATGGGCCTTCAAACAATATTCACCAAAAAAATCAGACGAGATTATTTTAATCTGATATAAATGGCTAATGATTTCAAAATCTGTCTTTATTTATTTATTGTTTCAGCCTTGTTCGGAGTGCTGTTCAGCCACAAACAGGAAGCGGCCTTTGCCTCATACCGGATGTTCCACGCTACCGGATGCGCAATGGCTTTTGGGTACAGCTACTTTTTGTGCGTGGAAACCAAGGTTTACATTCTGTCGGCATCTCTGGCTATAGCCTTGGTCCTATACACGGTCATCGAGATGAAAGTGCAGCTGCAGAGCCAGCACATACAGGACATCGTAGCCTTATAAACAGGATCCCATGGAGGCGATGCCGACGTCAGCGCTGGCCTACCGGATGTGGTAGACTTAACGGCAAAGTGTGGGGCTGCCAGTAGTATTAAGCATGACAACTGTTGTCCCAGACGTTTAAGAATCATGATGTAAGTACAGAACCCATACTGAGATCCCTGTCAGACCCACCTTTCCAAACTTCTCAATCCTGACACATGATACGTGGCCTACGGGGCCAGTGTGCGTGTTGACGTAGTGACGTGACGGTGTGGTGCTCGTGGTGTTATGTGCACTGCTGTAGCATTCTCAGAAAACGTTTCTTTAGGAAATGATTTCGCTGAACAGACATCCATATTCCTCGACAAAGTCAGCTAAAAAAAGAGATCCACTTGTATTTGTAACAATTCACACGGAGGTCATGTCAGATGGGTCACAGCTTGTGTGTGTGTTTGTGTGTGTGAACGCGCATATTTGTATGCGACTGTGTATTTACAGTATCTGCTGTGAAACTAAGCTTCAACATTGTAATTTTTGTTCTTGGGAGAGAAAGAACTATTTTCCTCGATGGGGAAAGCACGTTAGGGCTGCTGTCCTGATTGTTGATTGGTTCACATGGAAAGGTCAACAGTTTTTTCACACAAATACACAAGGGAAGAGCTAAACGAAGTGCTCACAGTTTTCACCTTTTTACGCTTGAACGATCCTCCTAGTTATCTGAACTGTTTATTCCCACAGTGAACACATTATTCCTGTGGTGTGTACGGTTGTACGTACATAATTATATATGACTATAGACATGTTTGATGAGTGACTATGTGTGATGTGTATGATGTATGTATGATGTAAATGTGCTGTATTGAGTGTATATAGATTGTATGTATGATGTATGTGTGATGCATGTTATAGATGTACGTATAATCTTAATGTTTAATGTAGGTATGCTTGGATAAAATTGCGTGAATATGATGTAGGTGCGTATTATGAAGTATGATTGATGTATGTAGGCATACATGTATATGCAGGAAGTCATCATTTTGTTGTGTGTGTGTGTGTTTTCCTGAATGCAGGTGATTGTGCAAGTATACATTTCACCAAACCTGCGCTCCTTGTGTACAAATTATTTTAGACATAAAATGATCGAGTTGTCTGAGTTGTTGACTTGCTCCATTGTTTTACTGCTGTTATATCTCTTAATGCTTGAAGACAAGAACAAGATATAAACAACATAAGAAGGAATGGAAAGATGAACAACAAACAGTACGAATGACTAGCAAAAGACAAATACAGAAAACACAAAGATGAATCAGTTAACAAGAATGAAGAATGTCGTAACTCAGAGGAAGACAACGAGGGAAGCAGCAATAACCCCAACAGAGGATTTTTTGAAAAAAATAGTAGCATTGTGTGGGTTGTTATTAAGAGTAATACTCAAGGAAGATATACAGGACAGCCAGCAAAGATTTTCAGTAATCAAGCCGAGAAAAAAACAAAACAAACAAACAAACATACAGACAAGAGTGTTGGCAGCAAGTGTGAAGAGAATGTAATGGATCATTTGTTTCAAGCTCTCCCATTGGCTGACAGTTTGAAAGCGTAGTGGACATCATTTCAGTAATGTTTTTGACCCTACAGAAGGATAACTAAGCAGAAAATGCATGAGTGGCTAGCCATTTCAAGTTGTTCTTTTTTTGAAAAATTTGAATGGTCTTTTTATTTCATTTCATACGACAGAATTAAATCTTTTAATCAATGTATCATTGTCCCCGCCATGTCTTTCGCTTAAAACCCTCGCGTTATGAATGAACAAACGACAAACGTTGTAAAAAGGAAGGAAAAAGAAAGGAAAAATGAAGCAAGAAAAAGAAGCATCGAATGTTGGAAGGAAAGATATGAATAAACGAATATATATGTAGGTACGTGTGTGTGTGTGTGCGTATGTGATGTTATGAGATATTATTAAAGTATTTTTAATTTGTACGAATGATACCATTTCTAATGTCTCAAATCAAAGTCACATACTCAACGAGTGATGTTTAAGCGATTAATTTTTTTCTGTTGTGAGTATCCTGCTACTTTAAGAAACTGCTTGCTCCTCACTTTCGTGAAATAAACTGCTACATTTTGTGTTGTGTCACTCTAAACAACTTACAAACTTTACAGATTTTTAAGCAGTTTAGAACACTGAAGCAGTCTGAAAACAGTTGAGTGCTGTCTGCATTGACTGTTGATACAAATTGCACTGTGGAAGAATCAGACAGCAATAATTAAAAAGAATGGTCTAATAGAAGACAGAAGCCCTTTCCTCGTGCTACTGTTAAAACAATTGTTTACTGTTTGGTGCATTCAGTTTGTATTGTCTAAGCCTAGGCCTGTGGTGTGGGTGTGTTGCTATGATGGACGATTGTTTTGTACCTTAGCTAAATATATATATACATCAATAAATATCTTCTGTTTTTTAATCCGTGAATTTTCAGGGTTATCATGTCGTCCAAACAAGAAGTTGTTGACAGAATGACAAAAGGAAAATACCATATAGGACACAGATGTAAGCCATGTACTTACGGAATGAGCTTTACACTTACGAAATAAATGCGTGATTGCGAAATAATTGTAATTACGCTACGAACTGCACACATCCGTAACGAGTTCTATTTAAAAGAAATATGCCCATAGAGGAGAAATAAATTCTGCGATACTTCATCGTTTGGAATGGACTCACAGCGCTTAGACTTCACGTAATAAGCATTTCTTAGAAATAATTTGTCAGTGTTTGAGTTAATATTTTAATTAAAGGCTCTTTTAATAAACCATTTACACATAAATACAGAAATTCAAACCTTAGGTAAAAAAAAACCTCATGGGACCGAGCGCTCATGATCAACGGGAAGCAACTGCTGCTGACATCAGATTACGGTGTTATTTCCCTTTAGTCAGGTTCTAACAGATCCCAGCTGTGTATCATTTTCAGAGGAAAAAAACAACAACAAACATTCATTGCTTCTTTTCAGTTCTTTTCTAGAAATAAGAAATAAAATGACTAGTATGCATATAGATTTTGTTCATTTAAGAATGTAATTTAAAGACATTAAGAACATTAAGAAAGGGAAGTAAATACAGCTCAAAGTAGATTAGGAAATTTGAAAAGCCGCTTACTGTTTCGACTGGCCTTACAGAGGGTAAATATTGTTCTTTAGGATGAGACACTAATTTTTTCTAGGAAAACACTGCAAGGGAAGGGGAGGTAAAGGAAATCATAGTATCAAGCATCTGTACAGGTCTGTATGTTTAAATCGTCTGAATACGCAATTCTGAGGTTTTGTCTTGTAACTAGTGTTTGACAGGTCTTCGGTTCGACCCTTGCTTGGATCTGTCCTTGGAAGCCCGCATCAAAGCCCTAGCAACTGTCCAGAAATAGGTACTCGGCTTATCTAGGAAGGCAAAGGCAGTGAGGGGTTGGACGAGTCTTTCCATATATTTTTTTGTTTGTTTGCCTTTGACACGGTGGACCACTTACGCTCACCCCTCCTCATACCTCCACAATGATGTATGTCATTTCCTTTCTACTTGCCAGCAGATTGTTTATTGGACATTCCCTGTCTGCGGTCACTTTATTAGTACACCTTCTCCAACAGACTTTGTGTCTCCCAGCTCCGGCTGGTTATTCAAAGAAAGAAACTCTCAATGTTTGTTGTGATTTATAAATGTACTAAGTGACTTTTGTTGCACTTAGCAGCTTTGGAGTATTTCACTCGTCTGTAACCGTTGTTATTTAGTGGTGCGTGTTAAAGTAAATTTATATTTGGATGTGAAGTAGGATAAACATATTTTCCCCCAGAATCTATGATATATATATAGACATGGCTTGCAGGAGAGTGAGTGAATCTGGCAGCATGAGAACATCTTTGTCAGTGTATGCACATTTTCACATGTAATATGAGTATGTGCATAGTTGGATGCAATTGCCTTCCTTTTCAGATCCTCAAAAGTGTTGAAAGTGTTTATACACTTGCATGTGAGCGTTCGGACACAGGAGGGCCAACCCCCCGCAGGATCGATGTTAAAGTTCTTTATTGTCGATTTCGTAAATAAACACGTCCAGGGACGAGAAGGAATTCCACACGTGTTTCAGAAAGAATATCAATGCAATAGGAGTGTCTAGGATTAAAGAATTTTTCAAATTCTTTTGCTGCTCTGAAACCAGTTTGCCGGGTGTCATGCAAGTCTGATGGAGTCCAACAAATCGTTACTCTCAGAGAAACATCTTGTAGTTTTAATTTGTAAGTTGCCAAGTTAAAACACTGGGAAGTTCGTTATTCGTTCACCATTAGCTGATGACAGAAGCAGCTAAATTCATTTTTGTACTAGCGTGATCAAAGATTTTATTTTAAGCTAGATATAGTTGCTGCGAATAAAGATTCACTGAAATTTTTCCACTGACAAAGGAAGATATGAGAATATTTTTTAAAAATCCAAACGACTCAAATGTTTTCTGAAACTGGCATAATATTTGTGAATCTTGCATTCTCAACCCCATATCTTCATTTTCCTTAAAAGGTTTATCTGTATGCTACCACCACTACTACTACTAACATAAAAATGTTCTTGCATTATTGAGTGCATACCCGAGAGTAATGTTTTTGTGTCATAGGTCATGAACTTGTTAATCGTGTACCTCTTTTATCTCCCTCATACTTCATTACTACACTGGTACCATGTCTTTAGTGTTTACACACCTTTACAGCTCTCCATCATGACAGACGACAGACTATTAACTATGGGGCGACATCACTGACAGTCACACCATCATGTATATTTTGACAATAAAATATATAAATAAATGAGAAATGTGCATGTGTTTATATTTAAAAACTATATATATACCTTACACGTGACCTTATACAGTCTGTACAGTGCCGTTTAATATTATAAATTAATAGATGCTGAGTATTTGCGCATATGGCATTATGTCGGACACTAATGCGCTTGTTGTCCGCCTGTCGGCTGTCGTGTGAACACAGCAGGAGCATCAGCAGCCATGAGCAGTAATCAATGGAGAGTGAACACGCCTCACCGAGCCTTTCTTTCTTTCCAAGTCTTTCACATCCGAGTAGGGTAAACAATTTACTGCGCATCCTGCGACCTAAACAACTGATAAACAACACAGGCCAAGGCCACAGGGAGTTGTGACGTCACACCAGGTGTCCCACGTGACAACAGCGACTGCCTTGTCATGGCAGTTAATACCATTGTGGCACTGTGTGATGTACACAATGCCTTTATGCTGTCTTTCAAACCCACGCAAAGCATCATGGGTGGCGTTATAACACAGCAAAGAGTAGATTACAATTTTCTCTATTTTTCAAAGAATGATCGGTCTTTTATGAATAAATTTTTAGATGATAATTACGATAAGCGCCGAAAGAAAATTGTGAGTGAAGGGATATGTGATAAACATACATGTAGGGACAGTGCTCATGGACAAATGTCGAGACCTGGAACAGTTTCTGTGGACCTAGGGCTTTTACTGACCACGAGACATCGTTGTAAACTCATCCATACAACGAGAAATCGGTGCTCGCGTCTACCTCTTTGATAAAGATGCTAGTAATGGGGTGTATCTCCGTTTGATATATATATATAAATTACTCCTGGGTCCAAAGAGTGCACTGACATGGGACACAATTCTCAAGCTTTTCATACCCCACGTGATTTTCACCATTCTTCCCTTTAGAGTTTGCAGTTATTTCTATTGTTTTAATTCTCAGGATATTTAGTGCAAAGAGTTTTTTTAATGCGAGGAAGTAAAAATTTAGCTATCATTGTAAATAATTAATAATAATAAGGGGGACTTGAAATGCAAAGAGACTTTTGTGAACAACAACAACGTGACAGCGATTGTCTAGTAAATATTACACGACAGCTACTGCCGATAGGTGGAGCAGTGTGCAACATATCTTCTTTCTTTCCTCCTTCTCTCAATCTATGCACTCTCAACGACTTGTTAAAACGACACGTCAACACTTCCGAGTGACCGGACTTACAGTCCTCCGGGGTTTTTATATTCAATTAGGGTTTTTTTTTTTTGGTTTTTTTTTGCGTGCCAAAGTTCGATCGCTGAGTGAAAGCGAGTGGTGGGCCGCGATAGTATCCGCGGAAGCAATCACCGACCGTTATCAGCGGCGTGACTAGAAGAGTTGCGTTGCTAGGCGACACGCGCTGTGATTACAGGATGTTTGGTGCCAGAGATGTCAAGGCCAGGCAGACAGAATGAGTGATGGCGGTAGTCTCTCACTCTCTCACTCTCAAGGGGCTGTCTCAATGAGAAGGTGCTACTGGTTTGTCTGCAAAACATCAGTAGGTGCAGGGGGCGAAAGAGGAGGAGAGGTGATGGAGGTTGCTGATGCAGGTGAACTGCTTTGAATCTCGCGAAGGAAGACATTGTAAAGCAACTGTCAGTAAGACTTGCGATAGTACTCATGCGCACACACGCATGCACACACACATGCAAACGAACACAAAAACATGTGTATGCCCCCAAAACATAGGCGGACACGTCGCTACACACATATACAAGATACACAAAATCGTACACGTGTTCTTTCTGTCTATCGTCATATACCTACATATGTGTTTAAAATACACGCTCTTGTTTGCAAGGTTTCGACTGAAAAGATAATAATCAAAATCATATACTGGTTGCCGGCTTTCGCCACACAGTGTTGCCTGATTCTGAAATAAAACATGAAACAAGTACGTGATGACGTGTGGTGCGATATAAGTAAATATATCCAAGTGACAGATGAAATTCCTCAAAGCCATTGTGCCGTAATTTACAACAGAAATCTCCACTTAGCAGCAGTCAGTAATCATCAATCAGCATTCATTTTCAAACATGCATTGCGTTAAAAAAAAAGTAAAATTTTAATGTTACCTGCGAGTGTATGTATGTGTGTGTGTGAGAGAGGGAGACCCACATATATACAGTTGTTCCTTGTAGTTCTTCTATATCCATGAGATGACTTTCTCTCTCTACATGTTTGTATATAGTGCAAATCTTTATTACAAAGGCGTGTACAATAGCCCCTGACTAGTATCAGGAAAGATGAAGAAAATCGTTCAAAAAGAAAACAAATAAAACAGGGATGTGTCATGTAAGATATTATAAAAAAATCGCCGATCAAACTGAGTTCTGAAAGCAATAAGGCACGCGTGCACACACAATAAAATCCCACACCAGAATGCAAAAAGGCGGATAAACATCTGTCGCGATATGTGCACCGTTGAACGATGTGACCAGTGTGTCTGTGACACGTGTCCTTAAAAACATGCACAACGCCATGGAATGAACAACCGAAAGTTTGTATGTTTGTATATATGTGCGTGCGTGCTTGAATGTGTGTGTGTGTGTGTGTGCTTGTATGTGTGTTTGTGTGTGCGTGTGTGCATGTGTGTGTGTGTGCTTATATGTGTGTATATGGATGCGTGTGCTGTTGTACGTACATGTGTGGAACTTCGTGAAGCGATATGCACAAGACATTGGAGGAACAAGTAGTCTATTCTCTTCTGCACCGTTAATGTTCAACTGCCACCTACTCATTTCTTCAGAGCCATCCTTGCTCCAATTATGTGGACACCAAAACCGGGGAGCGTGTGGGGTACCTCAGTAATTCTTGTCCTGATTAATACTTTCATACTAAAACTGGAAGCTTTTCGGACACTTTGCGCCGATCTGTCTTCATGACAAACTGATGTCAACACGTGCGTCCATTCATCTGTCCATACTTAAAATCTACCAATTATCGGCTGCTACACTATCAGATGAATTGTATTCATCATTTTTCGTTGAAGGCAAGGTAAGGTCCTTTAAAACATCATCACTTCCTCGCCACTTGAAGTTTCTCCACATACCTGTCTCAGGTAAGGCAACAGAAAAAGACAGAGAACCAGTTTATGGCAAGTCAGGAGGATACATTGAAAACGTCCCATGTCTTCCGGCCCGAAAACACAGAGTCTGGCCGGGACGGGTAACCAAAAATATCGAAGTCCAATAAATAATATTCTCTGAGTAGTTCCAGGTCCTCCTTAGGGACGAGGCTGTAGGCTGAGGTGAGAGCTTCTGTCTTCTGCGCCGATCTGGAAGTGTTGCGCCTTTTGAACCTGTCCCAGGATTCCTGCACCACTTGTGTGAATTTGCTGGGGGAGTAGGAGAAGTGGCTGAAGTTGCGTCGGGGGAACTCCTCCTTCTTGTCGATGATTCCTCGAATCTGCATCTTCCTCCAGATCCTCCTGTTGGCCTCCTCCCACGACAGGCACTTGACGATGTGGCGGCGCCAGCCGTACGGGGAGGTAATGGAGTCGGAGATGGCGTCCACCTCGGACAGTTGTAGCCAGCTGTCGAACGTCGACTGGCTGAGGTTGAAGCCGAACTCGGACATGACGAGGGCCACGTCGGTCTTGAAGGATTCTATCTTTCCGATGATGTCGTAGGGAATGTCGCAGGGCTTGCACTGCTCGTAGACTGGCATGAAATGTTCGTCGCGCTTCCCCTTGTCGCTCCGTTGGCTCTCGATGACGTACTTGACGAACTCTGGAAGAAGATAAAAGGTGAAGGCAAGGTGGGAATCAATGTTTTACACTGAGCCAGCAACTAAGGCTATATCACGACAAAGCAGACGACCTTTCTCGAAAATTACTGCATTCAGAGAAAGAACAGCGTGCTCAGTCAATGTTTTCATGAGATCATGACTGAAATGCCTTCTTACCGGACACATTGAAAAAAATTGTCTCGTTTGGAAATATTCAACTGGCGATATTATTTAAAATAACTGCAAACAAAGCCGCACGTCGACAGTTATGTCCACTGAAGAAAGCTCTTTAAATTGACCATTCCATGGACGTGTAAGGGCGGTAATCCTACGTGCTATGTAATGCTCCGTAGACCTGTGATGGGGCAGTGCGCCATATTGATTGCCTCCCTTGTCGAGACGGTTCCAGAAACAGACTTCGGACAGATCGATGTGCCATTCTAGAACACCGGCTCCCCTACAGTAATTAATCGACGATGGATAATCTCCTTTTTCTTCCCCTTCCCCTCCTCCCTCTCTCCCCTCCACACAAACACACCTCCACCCCGATCTCTTTCCGCTGTGTGATGTGTAGGAAGGGGTCAGTGTGTGTGTGTTGGAGGGGGTCAGAGTGTGTGTGCGTAGGAGGGGGTCAGTGTGTGTGTAGTAGGGGGTCAGGGGGTGTGTGTAGGAGGGGGTCACGGTGTGTGTGTTTGTTGGGGGGATAAGATTTAACTAATAACCCCTACAAACATCATCAGGCAACACAGACATCACGATTTATTCAGGGATACGTCTACGTTATCAAGGACTCAGCACATACATGCTCGCTCCGACGGCCGTTACCTGGAAATGTGACGTCATGACCACACGCCACGCTCTTGGCACTCGGGCGTGACCGGAACTTGCGGACAATGTGGCGACCGATCTTGCCCCAGAAGAAGGGGTTGGGGGAGTACAGCTTGTCCACGTACGCGGACAACAGCTTGGAGTAGGGTTGGCGAGTAAACATCACCTTGGTAACCACATCGAGGAAGCGCTGGACGGCCATGTCACCTGTCAAGGTCTCCGTCATGCTGCTGTCGCCGACCCTCATCTTCAGCCCCACCGCTACGTCACTCAGGTGCTGGTGGGGGGTCTCTGACCAGGGAGAAATGAAAGGCGAGGAAGTTAAATCTCCCAAAGCCAAGTCACAGATAAAGTCACGTAAAATCTCGTCATACATTGTCAGCTTGAGTTTCGTGTATTACTGTGACGTACCAGCCTAGAATTATACATAGTCACTTGATTATCGTCTTCAGACACATTATGATGTCACAGACAGTCACCTGAGTTACATATAAAGTTTCGTATCATCTGGTTACCAACAGTCACCAATCGTGACGAACACGTAGACAGCACGTACCAACCGTCTTTGCTCGTGAAGAAAACGTAGAGGAAACGTACCGAGAGCCTTTTTGATGGTGATGTCGTAGGGGGAGGCGATGGACCTCCCTGTCTGCAGGGCGTACAGCAACCGTCGCCAGAAGGTGGAGCCGACTTTGAGAGCGGGACAGAAGAGGAAGTGCTGGGGAATGTACACCTCCACCAACCTCCACAGCTTGTTCTTTGTCCCCCAACCCTGGTGGTAGGGCTTGTCCTCACTGCTGGAGGGGGCGCGGGTTTGGTTTCGCACTTTCTCGCATACCTCGAGAAGCCTGCGAGATCTGTTCAGCTGCACCGCGGCCAGGTCAGAGAGGTGGAAGAATACGGAGCTGTTCGTTTCCGACTGGGTGCTTTTGATAGCGAATTTGCCCCGTCTGATCTAAAAAAGAAAGAAACAAACAAACAAACAAAAAACGAGGTCGCATGGCGCAAGCTTACAAACCAGTCCACGTTGTGACTAGTCGGATGCGGAGCTGTGAGAACTGCATTACGATGATATTTACGCACAAGACAATAAAACAAAAGAAGAGAAGAAATAGGAAGAAAAGAAGAAGACAAAGAGATAAGAAAAGAAAAATGGGACAGAAGGAGAAAGAAGTAAGGACAGCAAGGGGGGAAAAAAAGAAAGAAAATAAAAAAAAAGAAACAAATGAAGGAATAAATAAAATCTAAAAAAGCAATGAAGAAAATAGAAATAAAAAAGCTATAAAGAGAATGGAAGCAAGAAAGAAAATGCGGAGAAAAGAAATAAAAGAAAGAAAGGAATTTGAAAAAAACCAAAAGAATAAAAGAAAAAAAAAAAGAAATATGGGAAAGAAAATTGGGTAAGACACAGGAGCATCACTCCCTGACAGGGTACAAACTATCTAGCCCCTTGACTGTGTGAGTCGATGCGTGCACCGTGCATGCAAACCTTGTCTCGCAGTTGCCCCAGGCGCTGCTCCATGTCCCCCACCGTCATGGCGGCCGCTCGGGAGATGGCTGCGGTCAGTGGGTCCTCCGTGGTCGTGGGAGTGGTCGTGGTCGTCTGCACGGTGAACAAAATTATCGACTTCAACAGGATTACTCTTTACACCCTGACCCCCATTACCGCTCCCATAACATCCTCCCACAATGACATGCAGAGAGTGCACCCTTCAGCCCTCCCGCTGTCTCTTTCGACGGGTGGCGCCTCCATCCTACCTTCCTTCTGTACCACTCGTTAGCCGTGTTTTGAAAGGGACAAATCAGATGTAATAATAATAACAACAACAACTACAATAGCATTTTCATACAAAAATTACTGAAAAATCGTGACCTCATATTTCCTATCAGTCACAGCGAACACCTCAATTCATTAGCGCAGGAAGATGGGGTGTGGGCAGGGAACTGGTTATTCGTGAACTTGACAATGACACTATTTTGCCTTTTTTTTTAACCTCAACATCGCGAAAAGATGCCAGTTTGCCTTGTCATGCTAAAAATAAGCTCAATTTTCTCAAAATGAGGGTTTTGCGGTAGTGACAGTATTGGAGAGGAATAAAAGAAGCGGTTACTTGTCACGCATGCCCCACTATCAGATTATGTAGGTATATGAGAAGCTCTTTAAAATTCACACTCTCACAGAGGCACTGGCAGAATACATTACACTAACAGCAGGTGTCGTCATCCTCTCCTTGAAGTTCCAAAATGGTAGTCTCTCCTTCATGTTCCAGCTTGGGTTTCTCTCGTTGTAGCGTACGGACGTTTTCTTTGCGACGTTTACAGTCAGACGTTCTTTCTTCATGGTCAGCCTGCTTTCCGAGACAGACTGAAGCCAGTTGTCTGCAGTCAGCATGCTGCCTTGTGTTTGCAGAGCTCGGTATCGCTCGGCGAGACCTGGAATTCGAACACAAACCCACAGGACTTAGTGGAAGCGAAAGTCCTCGTGTCTCTAATTATTCTTCTCATTGCAGAAGTTAATAATAATAATAATAATAAAAATATGGATCACGTAAACCCGGTTACCTTATCTTTTATTATGGTCAAAGGCGGGCTAGTTATACGCGAGCTTGTGTTATCACAGTTAAATTTATTATTTTTCAAATATGTGTAATATATCGTAGATATTTAATAATTGTGTGTCAAAGTATAGCCTTGTGTATGTTAAAACTTGATTTAATGGAGATCCATTCTCAGGGTGTGTTTGTGCGCATGCGCAGTGAAGAATCTATACAACCCGCTGTTTATCTCGAGCACACACTTACCTTCCCCCATCCCCCCAATGTTTGAAAGAAAGATATTCCTGTTTAAGACTCGGGGTGTGATCAACATGATCGATACCCGGCTCGCAGTGTAAACAAAAGTGAAATGGCCGTCTTTTCTAGGTGACGCGGGAACTTGTGAGATCACGTGACCAGAAAGAAAAATATATACTACAGCTCTGTGATAATCCCTCAGGAAGGATGGTGTAGCCCTCTGTAGCGAATATTTTGCGATCAAAACATTAACGACAGAAAGTTTCATACTTAAACATGTAGACGCGCAAACATTTGAGAGATGCGACACTAACAGCTGAATGTTGTTTGTTTGTTTTTTTTCTTTTAAAGAGGGATGTTGTGTCAGGGGAAGGAACTTTGAAACCCAAAAAACCAAGGCGCCTTCTGACCTTATCGCCAGCACCACACTCCATCATTCTCTTCTCTCGGTGAACCTCAGAAACACGGCATTTGGAATGAAGGAGCAGTGACAGTGGAAATCATTTGTCTTCATGGAGTATCGTCAACCCAAGGGGCAGACAACGCATGCCATTGCTCCTCATTGCTCATCAATTTCTCATCCATCAAAGCTGTTTTCGATCCTGCACTTCATCGTGCTCTATCGCCTTCCTAAGTATCTGGATGGGATGGGGTAGGGCAATAATTAAGGGAAGGTTGCTAAAATATTAGATTTTCTCGTAACAATCCTTTCTCCTGCTGACACATTCTTCAATATTTCATTTTTGTTTTCCATGGCGACCATTTTGAAATAAGCGCCTCTTTCAGAGGACAAGAGCGCGACACAATGACAGTTTGTTCAGGAAGTGCACTGTTCTTTGAGATAACATCAGTCAACATTGTTTCCCTTCCCTTGTGTACAGATCACACTGCAAACATCAATGAAGAAACCCTCAAAACTTTGCTGCGAAATCTTGTTAAGCGATCGAATGAATAAACAATCTTTTACTGCAAGTACATTTCATGGTTTGAATGTTTCTGATTAAAGAGAGAAAGAGAGAGAAATGAGAAAAGGAAGAAACTGTAAGAAAACAAGACTGGTTCAAGTGAGTGACAGATTGTTGACACCAATCATGATAAACAGCGTTCCTCATGTTCTCGCAAACTTGAAAATTATCTTTCGTTTCATCAGCGAAAGAACACGTTTGTCTGCCAGGAAATGTAATCAAAGAAGTGTCATCAAAGGTATCTTAACCATCCTCAAAGAACTTCGCAACAATAAAGATGAACTGGTGGCAGGCCTGCTTCCATCGTGAGGCAAACTGAGGAAGATGCTGAGATGTCATTTATGTTTGTTTACCAGCACCGAGCTGTCATGCCATGTGAATATTTCTACATTTGATCCGATGTATCTCTCTGGGAACAGGTCTCTGATGTCGAAACTCTGCCTGACTCTCATGGCCAAGTAAATGCGCTTCACTCTTTTATTCTCTCTGATCACCCTTCTCTCAGTCATTACGTAACCAAATCTTTGCCAGTGAGTTAATGTTTGCTCGTGTAATCATTGTATTGATAACGGTTGGCCAGACGATTTCACGGTGACGTACTTTTCTGCCAGAAAAACATTGATTAACGTGTTTTCTACGCACCAAAGGAGGCGTTACGTAACCAGCACGTCACATCACGTCACCATCAGCAAGACACATCACAACACTTATCAAGCGTTTCACCTGAATGCTCTCCTCTCGACCATGAAGTTCAAATGACCAAACATTGGCTATGGAGCAGGCAGCGAATAACTTTCTTGTCAACAAAAAATTGTCTCGTTTTGGGGTTTCCACTTCGCTGAGTCATTCAACCGTATAATTATAGAATTATTTTATCCTGAGAGAGACTGAGCTCATTCCCCTCGTTGCCATACTCGACATTTTGAGAAGAGCAACCTCCATGGTCCTTGTTGGTGGAGCGAGACTTGGTTTACAGATGAACGGAAAAAGTGCGAGAAATTCGAAACCCAGCTTTACGGGTAGCTTTTTCTTTTTTTTCTTCCCTCATGTACTGTTAGGAGACGTTCAGCGACGAAAGGGATACGGTGACCGATGTCAGTTAATGACAAGTCATTCATCATCACCAGTCAGCTTGGAATGTCGTCTGAAACGACTCGACATCCACGTGAGCGTTAATAAAACTCGGAACAGCTGTTAGATTGTTGTGAAATGATCTTTTTATGGATGCTGGTTCTGGGGAGAATGGTATTCACTCGAATCACACAAACATGCACACATAAACACACTCGCACGCACCAAGTTACACATATCCATACGCTTGCACTTCTTGAAGAAGAAAACCTAATGCTCCGAAAGAAGCATATGCGCTCACGCACGTGGACACGCACGTTTGTGTGTGTGTGTGTGTGAGAGAGATGTGTCATCGCTTCCATCATTTATCTGTCTGTATCAGTTCAGAAAGGTTTCGATCGACTAGCACACGTGTCATAAACGTATTAGCATTCATTCCTACCTCCCCATCGCCTTCTTCTGTATTAAGTCGCGAAACGTTGTTAGTTGGCGTTCGTCTAGCCAAGCGTTTTATCTGTTTTCGTGATCTGGGCCCCATATAAATGCTCATGTCTTTTGTCCATCCATCAAAGTTTCCAGAAAATGCGATTAAATTAGGAAACTAATTCAGCAGAACAGACCAAGTTACTTACCACTGGGAGTGAAGGCCACACTGATGCTGGCGATGCTGGTCAAGAAGAGGCCAATGACGATGCAGACGGCAAGAACCTGTTGGCTGCGCCGCGTGCAAACCCTCCAGAACAGGAGGCGACAGGCACGCTTCAACGACCTCAACCCCGCACATCTCCTCGTTCGTTTGGCCATCATCTGAGCTGCCACTTGTCTTCACTGCAAAAACTGAAAAATCAAAGCAAGCTCCGTTTTTAACAGTGCAGGGTGTTAAAGGTTTACTATACTGCTACGGGTATTTTTATGAGATGTTTTACAAGGTACGACGAAAATTTAGTGAGATAACAAAATGAAGAAGTCAAGATGAGACCACCTTGCACTCAAGAAAAAGGACCACTGATACCCCGTCCTCAATTTTCAGCACCAAAAGAGCTGTTTACCATTCCCCGTTCCGACAATGGCACGAATGTAGACACACTGCTAGAAACATCAAAGAGGTGCCACTGTCAACACCCAAGAAAATGGCAGGGTGTCAAAGAAAGAAGAACCAACCTTGGGTCACAAACAGTATCCTAAATCTCTGTGACCAAAGAAGGGCCTTGAAGATAGAAAGGAAAACCAAACCCGAAACAGCTTCAGAATACAAAGAAGTGAATTGTGTCATCAGGAACGGGATAAAGGAAGCAAGCGAGGCCCAATGTTGGACATCTTTAGTCTGGACTAGGCACAGCAACAGAAGTAGACTACTACTTTCGACAACAGTTACAGTCACAACCCTCCGTTGTCACAGCTGTCGTTGTCATCACTTTCATGACCCGTCATCAATAATCATGACCACCATCAGGAGCCCGACAACTATTCCCACTCCTCCGTTGAAGCAGCTGTTTCCGGGACCCGTCTTGTGGGCCAGTCATCAGCATTCATTTGCAATCAGCCACAATCAGACTTTATGGGTGGTGCTTCGGCAGCCTCAATGGAATCAATCCGACTTTTCTTTCATTTCTCGCATGAGCGACTTCTTCGCGCGCGCTTAATCTTCGAATAAATTATCATATTTTCCTCTGAAAGCCTCTGCTTCCTGGTCAGTGTCCAACAAAAGAATCTTTCGACATCGGAGACTGGTTGACGCAGACGATTGTTATGGCTGTTTGAAGCATTGTTTTTCGTTGGTGCTGGATGGATAAACATTTGCCGAGTGGGAAAGTGGCGAGGTGGATTGAAGCTTGTTGCTGAGCCTGAGTAGATTGATACGTCTGTGTACGTAAACATTGTTTACTATGCGCCTGACCTCTCAGCACTCACCTGCTCAGTGCTGTAATTACATTATCCTGCAGTCAGAAGCTTAGAAGATAAAAAAATGGAGAAGATAAAAAATACTATCTTTACTTGTTTCAGGGCTTATGATAGAAAGGACAATTGTGATGACGAGAGAAAAAACATCCCAACGTGCATTTAAACCAAATATTTTCTGCTCTACAGTAAATAATCTTTACTCAACAGTAAACAATCGTCTGTTCTACAAGTAATCTCCTGCTGTAGTGAGACAAGGCGCCACCATCCGGCATCTTTATGGAGGTTCAATAAACCAAAAAGCGTAAAAAATAGGTCAGAAGGACAGGAGGTAGAGCGACAGATGTCTTGGGACAATGTTTTAAAATCTCCTAAAGAAACAAACAAAAGTGGACAAACAAAACTCCAAAGAAAATCAATGGGTGAAATGAAAAAATAAAACCTCAGTAAAACTTAGAGCGGGAGTCTTTTTGGACGGATGAGTGCGCTTTTGTTGTGCTTCATCTCGTCTGCTCTGATCGATGTGGACCCTGACACGTCTTGGCGAGGACAAGGACTTTGTCCGCAGACTCAGGTCTACACTGGGATACGATCACCCTCGGATACAAAGGGTTAGCACAGCAAAATGAAAATATGTTTAGAAAAATAAACAGCGCGTGAACAACAAACACTGCGCTTTTTTTAAAGCACGATGGTGTTGACGATGACGACGATGATTGGTGAATGATGATGACGACGACGACGATGATGATTGTGGTGGTGGTTATGATCGGTGTCCTGTCACCTCATCTTAGAAGCAAACCGAACAGCTCTTCTGTAACGATTTCACAATTTTTTCACACAACACACTCAACCCTCTCTTTTATCTATGAGATGTTATTTCCAGAACTTGGAGAGGCCGAAGGAAGAAAAAGAATCAATGGAAATACATGACTGACGTTTTGGATGTAGTGGCTTCAATATTTAATGTGGCCCTCCGCCGCGTGAGGTCGCTTACGTCACACTAATTGAGGGGGAAGCAGCGGACGTGTGAATGAGGGAGCTGGCGCAGATAATTTCAGACCGAACAGATCCGTCTTCACGACAGGTGGACAGGAATGTGGGTGGGTAGCTAGTTAGGTAGCTTAGTAACTACATAGGTAATGCACATATCTATTTCAACTTTTTATATCAACAAATATGACTGAGGTGGGGATACCTGGCGCTAGAGGTCAAAGGTGCTCGCCTCAATCGCACTTTTTTTTTGGCGGGTGGGGTGGGGTAGAAAGGCAGGAATGGAGAAATAAAGGGACAAAGGTGTACGGCCCTGGCCAGTCGCTAATTGTAGGCAAGAGAACTAAACTACTGGTGTAAGATAATTTGACCGGTAAACGTTTGTTAGGTTGCATTATGCGAGTGGCCCCATGTTGTGCCCAAGTCTTGCGTGTGAATAACGATGTGGAGATCGATGTCTCAGTGAACGAACGTGATTGCTGCAGAGAACGCGTGACGTGTGTGTGGATGCGTGAGTACATGTGCGTGTGTGCCTGATCTGTCTTTGTGCATGTGTGGGCCTGTCCCTCTGTGGGCGCGTATGGAAATAAGTGTGTGCGTGCGTGAGTGCGTGTGTGCGTGCGTGTGTGTGTGTGTCCGCGCGCGATGTTGATCGGCCATTATTTTCATACCACTTTGCGAAACAGTGTCCTCAGGTCCATCTGAGCCAATCAGCAGCTAGCATATCCGCCCTTACCACCTATGAAATTACCTTTCGTTAAACATGCCTGAATGATGACGTAACAAATTATTCCAATAACCACTTAACCAAACACTTAATTCCAGATCTGCCTGTAACAATTGTACATCTTCCGGAACAAAACTTACATCTGGTAGCTTTGGTCAAGACAGACATATGATTGGGTGAATTCATCTTGAAACCTTGCGATTCAAGGATCACCAACCTCAGATATTTTTGACTTTTCTTTAATGTCCATTCATGCCTTTCTCGAAAAACTGGGGTGGGATGGAGTGAAAAAACAACAGCGATGATTACGATGATTGTTACACGCCATACACAATGAACAGCACTCACAACGTCCATTGTAAGACACATGAATATTTCATAGAAACATCCCCATCATCACCACAGCACAATATTCCATCAGTGCACACGTACGTAACAACACATAGCATCTTTCGATTGTCATCGACATTGTGTGGCCTCTGTCAGGACTGGGGATCAATGTGAACACGTCAGGCGTTGAAAGTTCATTACCGCCACAGCCACTCTAAGTGCAAGACGGGATGGAGAAAGTACTTTCCTGTCATTGTGCCCAGGCCATGCCATTCAGGTCAACAGCCTTCAGAAGGGCGGTGACGAGAAACTGTTGACCCACTCACGGTTGAAAAAGCATTTCATACAATATCTCATGTTTATTAACCCTAGAATCAATTTGCGAAAAACGACGGCGATAATAACTCAAACCAATTAAAATGTTCATTTCAAGTAGCAATCATACTCCAGCACGAATGATTTTTTTAAAATGTGTATTGCAGTTGAGAACTAAGGTTGTTTAGTTAGCGATGTTAGAGAAAATAAATAGAAGAGAAAAAAAAGAAATATTTGGATTCTTTTCCTCGTCTTGTCTCCTCTATCCTTCCGTCCACACTCTTCATCGACAAGAGCGCATTGTTCAATATTGTTTAGAAAATTGAATACAGGTGACCTGAGTATATTTTTACTGTTCAAAAATGGATTCCAGAAAATCCTCATTACACCTTGTTTGCCTAAGAAGGTTATTTTCTGTTTAAGAAGCACGGAGTGTAAATGTCCAGAGCATCCATTGATTGTGTTTGAGGAGCAGGCAAGCGTTCTCACAGTCTCAGCTCTGATATTATGTCGTAGTGCCCACCACCACCACCACCACCACCACCACCACCACCACCACCACCACCACCACCACCACCACCACCACCACCACCACCACCACACCTCTCCCACTACCTCCGTCCCCGCCCTCAGCTGCTGAGCCCACGTTAAGGTGACGATTTATCGTCGCTGCTTTCATTCCACTTTTATTGTGGTGCGATAACAACAGCAGCGGCGACAACAGCAGGCTGGAAATAGCAAAATAATAAGGCATGCAAATAAATATGTTTGTGTTTGTTTGCCTGTTTATTTTATGTGCGTCCGTGTGCACACGTGCGTGTGTTTACTTATATGTGCGTGCGGGCGTGCATTTTCACTTGTTTGCGTGCGTGTGTGTGCGTACAGGCGTGGATTCAGCGTCAGATTTTTTTAGGGGCAACATAAGAATGTGCAGGGCGCATGACATCTGAGGGATAAAACCTACAAGAAGGCGGGATGAAGGCAAGAAAAGTGAAATAAAATAAAGCCAAAGTAAACAGACTTCGCTCACGTCATCCACCACCAGCCACTGCACAACAAACAACGGCACGCACCTCACGCACGCAAAAACAATAGACGAAAGGAGTTAAAAGAATGAAAAAGCTGGTTGAAATAATGTAGGACAAGAAAGGGTCTAAAGGTTTCGTCTCCATTCAACGAAGAAGCTACCTGACAACTTTACAGAAGAAAAGGAAGACTAAGCCGGAAAGAGGCTGGCAACTGTCAAGAGTCGACTTGCCTCCCATTCGGCGCAACCACGGAGGTGTTTAGGTGGGTTGCTGTCTGTCTGCCGAGACCAACGCTTAGCCTCTTGCCAAGTTCTCCGCTGTTAGTCTCGGCGAGCCTAAACAATGAACGTGACTAAACCGGAAGCTTTGTACACTCCTGCCTCGTTTTAGTAGTTAACTGGAAACAATCGTCTGCCAGCTGTCTAGTAATACAAGTTTGTGGCGCATCCCAGACACTGGCACAAAACCAGTAATGTTGACCGAACACTGGAGGTAATATTCTCAGGCGCACATAAAACCAATAAGGACCAAAGGATTGATGCTGATGTTGACGATGATGATGTACAACTGTACAGCAAGAATCTCAATCAAGTGCAGCAACGAGAATAAAGTTGTTTCCCATGCCTTGTTATCAGTCATCACAACTTTGGGGATTGAAAGACTTTCGTGTTGGCGAGGAAACAGAAGTTTGCAGAAACATGGTAAAGACATTAATCTCGGCACAAATCCAGTGGTGACAGCGACAAAGGCAACAGCTCCTGGAACCGCCTCTTTCATCTCAAAGGTCTTAAGGAATATTTTATAAAATATTTATCGAATTATAAATCATATAATATCACAGTAGCATGGTAGCATTGTACTTCATGTTAGCAGTCTTTATATGTAGGTTTTGGTTTTAAATGCTGATCTTGTTTTCAGAGCTTTTTTCAAAGAAATTTTCTCTTTAAAGAACGGACTAATCGTATTCACCAATGGCTGGACAGGAGTAGCCGTAGAGAAAGTTTTATTTTATATCCTATTCTGTCTTCAATACCTTGATCATATTTCGATAACAATTCTGATTTTTTTTTTCAAAATTTGATGCCAGTAAGATAAAGTTAAGCATTGATGCAGCATATGTCCCTATTTATTTTTTTTACTTTTTTTTTTACTTTTTTTTTTCGTCTTAGCAATTTCGCATCATAGTGTAAAAGACAAGGAAAGAAGATGTCACACCTACATCCTTACCTTCTTTAGAAGAAGAAGCCAAAAGCAATACATTCACTGGCATATTTCACGACACTCACCTGTAAAATCTAGTCGCCAGATGGCGCGAAATACGCGGTGTTTCGGTACAGATAACGAGGATGACAGAACCAAAGGTGCGACCATGAGACAGGACCAGTAACCACTTGAAGCCAGCAGAAAAAGCTTAAACTACGTGCGTGCGCAACCCCGGCAAGTGAAGTAACAACAACAACGCCAAAGCCGAGGATGCTGATCGAAACCCGTCCCATCCACCCACCCTCTCCCCTTACTACGTCACCAGGAGACGGGTCCTTACCGTTGGGCCGCACGCTCACACCGGCGCAGGTGGAGATCAAAGCCGTCCAGAGCCGATCGCTTGCACCTATATCACGCCAAGGTGGTCGCCTGAAGGCCACGACCATGTACCTGAGCAAGAGAAAATAAATAAAAACAAAATGTGGACCTCATGCAGGAATATTTTGGTCATGAGTAAGAAATGTATTGGATAACAAAACAGGGGACAACATAATTTTTTGTCTTTTTTCAAATCATCAAATCGTCAACGTCAAACACACCAACAGCGAGAATGAATTTTGATTTTCTCCGATTGTGATTATATACTTTCCAAGGAACACAAAGTATTAAGCTTGTATTTATCCAACTTCTTTTCTTTTTCTCCTTTTCTCTCCCTCTCTCCATCCTCTCTATGACTGTCTTGTAGCACTCACCTTTCCATGTGCATCAGATACCCGGCACAAAGACCGTCCTCGCAGCGTCAGCCAAACCAACCTCTCCGTCGTCGAATCCATGCACCAGCATGACGTCATCCCCCGGTTTCCCTCCCAAGCCAGCCGACGCCGAGAGTCTCGCACCATGTCCATCAACAACTACTCGCACTGCAAGCGACGCCAGCTCTGTTGTCTGACGTCCATCGTCTCGTGCAGCATTTGACGCAGACTGACGTTCGGTCCTGAGGGGGACTTGGCCGCGTCTTGACGTGTGAACCGTTGAGCGCTGGCTTGTGGAGTCTGGACAGAGGCGTGAGTCGGGGTGTGGGGTGGCGACGGGAGGATAGCTGGCTCTGTAGCGGTAATCAGTTCACAATTCTACCAGATCGATTCCTGGCTGGCTTTTAGCGGGCTGCGCTTACAAATAACAAAAAAAGAAAATTAACAGACGACCTGTAATTCAAGCTTAGCAAGGATGAAAATTGATATAACCGTTAGAAAAAATCCAACGTTAACAGTGTTCAATGTCAACAATGCAAAACAAAACAAAACAAACAAAAAAGACAGAATTAACCTTGTGTTGTTGACCGACGGGGCTGGTTCCTCTGTTGTTAATGAAAGCATTCGAAACATAAGCTGTTGTTTTAGTTAACGAGTCGAACCACACACACGAACACACACGCGCGCTCTAAACATAGACACACGTACGCGCTCGCACACACACTATTGAAAAGGTCGCATGAAAATAATGTTTTGTTTTCATTCATTCTTGTTTTCATTGCTCGGTACAGAATTGCGACCTTACAGAGATCGTTTATTATTATGTCATTGTTGGGGACTCGATCACGCAAAAACGAACTCGGACACGCAAGATCACTTGCGTTCATAAGCCGCTCACGCATGCGCTCTCCTGTGTGTCGCCATTTTGCCCCGGCCCATCCACCATCGGGATGCTGTCGTGTTGTCTGGAGCTCCTGTCCTCACAATTTACCGCAGATCACGAGCTGGAAAACACTGACAACCTTTCATCATGCACGAGGCTGGGTAGATGGCCAAACCGTGGATGACTGGAAGGAGGGAAAGCCTAAGTGTGTGGGGGTGTGGGGTGGGGTTAGGGGTGGAGGGATTCTGAGTGGGGAAAAACTCGCCTTTTACGTCTGGGATTTTAAGAGGCACTTTCGCGCAGCAGCTCAGGAAAACCGTTTTCATCGAACTTTTTTGTTAACACTCGTGAGTGCTCCCATGTTACAAAGCGCGCAAAGAGCATTAACATCCGTTCATACGAAGGGTGGAGAGAGAAAGAATACTGAAAGAAAATTATGATAATGATTGCAGTGGTGTAGGAACCAAAAAGGGGGAGCAAGGAAGGCAGCCGCCCTCTCAAAAAAAGGTTCTGAGTGGGGAAGAATATCTTTTAATACCAACCCTCCCGCAGCCAAACCCCTGGCCCAAGACTGAGAAGCGATTCTTCACAAAGTGAAAAACAAATGGTAGAGGAACCAAGAGTAAGAAAGAGATGAAAAATATTTATTTACGAGGGTAACCGAATAAACAAAAGTTATGTTTTTTGACATCCAGCTCTTGATCTAAAGAAAGAGAAATAAGCTGTAATTTACTACAAAACAAATACATTAATCAAAGAAGACGTGAAGGGTTTTTGGGGGCACACTGACTTGTACACGTTGAATTTAATTAATATTGTTATAAAATTTATCTGACTCTGAATATCACATAGTTTCTTGTGATTGTGATAACCGAGAGAATCATGTTTCAATAAGGTTTGTGTCCTATTACATGTTGCTTTGTCTACAATGAGAGCAGTATGTGTTGTGATTCTCTCACCTTGTGATAGGGGCAACCTACCATAGACTGAGGAAACCGGTTTTACTGGAATTTATCTCTAAAAGACCAACTCAGAAACGTAAAGGTATAAAAAAAAGTTTGTTTGCTTACACGGGAACAAAGAAAAATCTGTTTCTCCTTCCACTGAAAATGATATCAGACTCTCACGCAAGCGGGAAAAATGTCAGTCTGTCACATGAAGCAAAAGTTGATCTTGTTGGTCGATTGTGTATTTGATTGCATCGAGGGTGATCATGTTCATGCTCAAACAAAACAGGCATCGACTGTATCACCTGCCGCCATTCTCATTCGGGATTCCTACTGGCTCAGTAAAACATCTGAGGTCTGTGAGACGAAACGTTGAGAACCAGTCACAAAATTATTTTCATGCTCAGTGTTAATTTAGGATCTTAGTGCCATGATGCAAACATAAAAATTAAAACATAAAACGAAAAAATCAAATTAAAATAGAATGAAATACAAATTTTTAAAAAGCTGAACAGGCAAACAATATGTAAACTGTTAGTGTAAAATACTTGATTGAAATCGTATAGGACTGGAAAGCTGAGAAGATTAAAAACTGTGGTGGAAAAATAAAAGAACTGCTTCATCCTGGCAGCTGCCGACATTAACTCCATGTCTGTGCATGACATAACGACCGACGTCATTCCATGACGTCAAACTGTCTCTCATACGATGACGTCAAAATTCCGTCATAAGACGTAGACTGTGCCTATGTCCAGCCCCAGGTAGACATTTCATTTCATGACAGAAACTGCTAGCGTGTGCCACTCCCAACACGATACAGTTTATCTGACAACTGAACGAGAACTTTGTTTACTTTTAATGAGACAGTTCGAGCGCACAAAATAATTCTGAGCAAGTTGGTGTCACAAAGAAACTGCACAGAAAGCAACTCGTATATAGACTGATAATAACAGCCACAACAACAACAACTGCTACTTCTGTCATTAAGTATCCCCCTTCCTCTTACACCTCTTGATGGCTAGCTTTTAAATTAAAAAGCTTTGCATGACAGTACTGATGTACCTTGACAAAGGGACGCTACTCCTTGATTTGCATACGTACAGTCCAGTACCTACAGTAGCGTCCCCTTATCGTTCGGGACGCTTTCTGTGGCAATAATAATAAATATTTGTTACTAGGTACTCCAAGCTGATTTCTGAAACAATAATAAGCAAACAAGAAAAACACAAACAATTTTTTTTCGTTCTGATTTCAATGATAATATTTTGGGTTAATATCTGGGTTAATTTATGCTTAAAAGTGAAAATGGACAAAATGCTCACTTTATAAATGTCAGTGCCAACAATTAAGTACTAAGCATTACCTAACACAATAAACGGCTTTAATAGTTTCAGGACACACAGGTGAGGAAAATCGTTCATTTAGCGCTGAACACGTTGAAATCGAAATAGTTTAGTAATATAAAAAAAAGTAAATCTTACAATAGAGCCTGCTAACTATGAATCACTCTACAATTTAGACTCATAATTGTGCATTATCCTGCAGTTTACACTTCTAACCAGAGGGATGATGTGTGTATCGCAGCACCGAGGCTTGCTGGTTGTGATTTCCATTCGTGTGGTGATAGACTTGCGTCTGATGAATTTGTCTCCTGTTTGTTTGGTTTCTTTTTTCGCAACATCATCTCGTCTGGTGGCGGCAGACAACCTCGACGTCAGTTGACGCAAACGTGGCCTACATTTTCCAGAAGTTACATGTTAGGAGGATTATTTTCCTCCAGATTCCTGACAGCATGTAGGAAGGAAAGAGGCTGGCGAGGGGGGATGGGAGGACCAGGTGGATTAGCTACTTTCTAATGACCTGAACCTTCACCTCTTGACTCCACCTCCCATCAAAGTGTGTGAGAGGTCAAAAAGGAAACAGCACTAGCTTATGATTGGCATTTTACGACCTCGGTGACCTCCCATACGCATGCCCTCTGACCCCTGTCGTGCAGGACGACAAGCAGGCCTTCTTGACCCTCTTGTTGGAAGGTATTTCGCGCCGTATGCTGAGCCGTGCTCTGCTCCCCGCCTGCATCCCTTGCCCCTGTGTGCGGACCCAGCCGCAGATGGCGCGGGACTGACCCCAGGGCAGGATAAGTCAACACACACACATGTCCTAAAACAAAGGAACGCATCTCCGAGAATACCTCCCAGGATTAAATCCCCCCTTTTTATTCCCCCTCCACGACTTTGTCTCCCCCACCCACTTTAAAAAAAAGCTACAACCAAAGACCACCGGAGTCTTGATCCTAACCGAAGGTAACTGTAAAGATACTTTTCGAACCCCCTCCTTCTAACTCCAACACCCTTCCAGTCTTGCTTATTCTCTCTCTCTCCCATCGTTAGCTCCAAACTACCACTGCTTGTCCCCCTTCCCTAATTCTCCTTCTGGATTGTTACAGACATAAACCTTTCTTCCTCCCCCCAGCCCCTACCCCCAAGGACGGAATGAGTTGTCACGCATTACAGTGATTACACTAATACCAGACAAGCGCGCGACGAACGCAGCGACAGGATTGAGTACTGGAGCAGACATCCTGAGTGTGAGAGGTCAGTATATAACGGTTCACACTCGTGCTCGGTGCCAAACCTACTCCCAGATGGTGTAGGGTCTGATCTTACCGGCTGCTTGAGGATTTTCGCTCTAAAGTTTTACTAGTCACACGTTAGGACTTTCCAATGAATAGTAATCAAGATTAATTTAAACATCAAGGGCAAATTTTGGATTAGTCTTCTTATTTATTGCAAAAGATTCTTGGAAAGCAAGGTAAGCTAGGATGCCTTATTATAATCACATTGTTTTGTTTTGGTTTTTTTTTTTGTTTTTTTTTTAAGAGAAATATTATTTGTGCTCAGATTTATTCATACATTAGCAAATGCTTTCATGGTTTCTTTGTCATAAATGTTTGTTTGTTGTTTTCCTTGTCGTTCATCTCTTCATTAGCATGACTGAAATTGTAGCATGCACCATGGTGTGGAGCACCGTGCTCAAGGCAGATTAAAATACGTTTTTGAGGTTTCAGTTAAACACCTCTCTTTATTTTCTCCATTGTTTTCCTGAGTCAGGAGTTTGACAGACCCTTATGGAAGACAAATATGGACGAATGTTTCATAGAGTTTAACAAAGTTTTTCTATACTCGTGAAGCAAAATTTTTGCTTGTGAAATGTTCGTCCATGTTTGTCTCCTGTAAAGAATGTACTTTAGCATCGCTTGCAACTTTTCACAATTTAGTCTACAGTTGCTGGGTTCTTCATGATACATGTGAGAAATTCTTCGATTTTGGTTCACATTTTCTTGTCTTACAAATAATCATCATAATTTTTTTTTGTTACAAAAAGAATTTCTAAGATTTCTTCTCCAATTTCTTGTAAAATTCTTTAAATTGTATTATTTAAATTTATTTCAAAAAATTCTTTCAAAGGAAAAAATATATATATATATCATGTGGCTCAAGTTTTGCGTTTTCTTGCTCGCTTGCAGAAGTATGTCCCCTAACGGAGGGTACAATTTAAAATGGATTGTAAGTATGCTGTTGTTAATGCGACATTTACTAATATAATCTTAAGACTATCTCCTAACTTTTAAATAGTTCATTTACAAAGAAAAGAATCCTAACACAAAATATATTACTCTTTTTTGGTTGTTTTCTTTTCTTTCACTCACATATTTCCTTAACAATATTTCTTAGAAAAAATAGAAGCCCGCATATATTAGTCTATTGTCTGTTTCTTTTCCTTGCGTCCACACGTACGAACACACACACACACACAAACACCTCATAAGTACCAGCCTGTCAGTAAGTAAAGGTTTTTTCCAAATAAATCCCAACAGACGGCGGTGTCGGTGTTGCTGTTCCTGCTCATGACCTCTGCCCTAGTAACGGCGAAAGTGTCCTTGCTGTGGATTTTACGGCTGTATAAATACGAACAGATTCATCCGGCAACATGGTGAACCTTCTGTCTTTGTTTCTCTGTTAATCCTTTCTCTCTCTCTCTTGTCGCTCTTCATATTCTCTTCCCTTGTTAAGATAAACCGTAATTAATGTGTATCCAATATTTACATGTCAGGGTCGATTAAGTAGATGCATTATTTCCAAAACTATTGTGTAGAGGAAATCTGTTAACAGTTCTCACATACTTTTACAACACTTGAATATTACTTAATCATAAATGTGTAATAAACACTTGATTGTTTTACATTGCTGTGAGCATTGTTTTGGAAGAACGAGCCCCCTATTTTAATTAGCTCCCTTACGCGCATTTTGAACCTAATGTTAGTTACTTAATTGTTGCGACACGAACTTTGTCGGCGACAACATCCGAGGAGCAGACTGTGTCAGAGGGCAGGTCACAAACATGACCTGAGGTTGTGACCTCAACGAGCCGTTGTTGACTCTAGGGTTTCTGACGTCACTACCTGGCTTCATGCCTCTGTGGTTACATGACTCTTTACCTGTCCCTTTCCTCGTCCACCTCCAGGTACGTGTTCATCGCCGTGTTGCTGGAGGCGCCGCTCCTGACTCACGTGGTTCACATCGTCTGGAACACCCCCTTCATCTACGGAGACCGCCGGCCGTTGCCAAAGAAGTTATTTATTTTGTTGGTAATGTTCACTACATTGCTCTTCTTTCATCTCTCCCATTTTCAGAATATCCCCGTATATTAACATGAGTAGACTCCCATTTGAAAGAACTTATTTTCGACTGTTCTTTTTGTTCATTACACGATAGACAAATTCAGGAAAATCTAAACAAAGAACATTCCTTCGGTGCTCGAGCGAAAATCTACCTTTTGTATTTGCTCGCTACTTCAAGTGCTAGCTGCTCATTCAGTGTGATATGATAAAACAGTTGCAGTTTTGAACGATGTGTCAGAGAAAATGATAAGAACATGCATAAGTTTGGTGGTTATGCAGGGAATCCTGGCAAGTGTGTCAGAGAGTGTGGCCATAGCTGTGTTTGCGAGTGAGATATCCTACTTGCTGCCAGAGCCTGTGCTTCTGATGCTGCCAGCTACAGTAATCACTCTCCACGCCATCATCCAGACAAGTCACAGAATAAAGGTTGGTTAAAGGGACCAAAGGGAAGTAATTAAGTAGACACGAGAAATTTAAAGGGAGACAACCTTTCATCAGTTCGTCAAGAACGAAGAATACAAGGTACTGGACGTCAAACGAGAAGAAATGAGGAATCTAAATACAAAATAATAAAACAAACAAGCAAACTAACGATTATTTGCTTATATATTTTTTTTTCTTAAAACTGATTGCCTGTGTAAAATATTGTAGCAACTATCATAACATGAAACATGACGACTATCCTTACATAAGAAAAATAGAAAATAGAACAAGAAATAAATTTTTGCTAATGAGGCTCAAATATTCACAAAAAGAGACGAGTTGTCTTTCAGTTATATTCATGGCATTTTCATCAAACGTAGAGAGATGCTAGAGCTTTAAGTAATTTGAAATTCTCTACAAATATCTGTGTCATTGTCTTGCTTTTTTAGTACAGAAAAGTCTAGAACGAAACGAAAATAATGCAATAGAAAGATTGTTAAATTACGTGTTTACCTTTTATAATTTGGTTTTACGATTATTATAAATTTTAGATGATTGTAGTCTTGAAAGCAATTAATTCGTTTAAAAATAGTTTAATGAGATAGATTATGTGCGAGGAGCGAATAAACACAAGATTTCCTTTATAAACTTCCTCCAGTAAACACATCGTATTGTGAATTAATTTAATGAATTAACTAAGTCGAATTAATTTCAGGAACAAGCGTCCGATGATTTGAGCAAAAGCGACAGCGGTGACGCCGGGAAAAGCAAAGGGAGGCGATCGCTGGTGAACTGCCTGGGCATCCTGATGAGCAGTTATCTGTTCTGGACGCCAGCAGGCGTGGCTACCATCCTCTACTCGTGCTCCTCCTTTAACGTGGGGCTGTGGGGAACCCTCGCCCTCCCCATCGTCGTCCTCGTCCTCTCAGCTACGTGGAGCCCGCACCTGCAAAGCACAGTGATCACGGCCAGGGTCAAAGGGCAAGGTCAGTAACGGGATACACAGTGCAAGTACTTTCTCTCTCTTTCTATTTCTCTTTCGCTCGTATTCATGAAGCGAGGGCAAGTCATAACCCACGGACAAAATGCGGGATATCAATGACGAATTATTGTGTTTGTGGTTACGACAGACTGTAGATATTGATATATATATTACTTGACCACAGGGAGGCTTTGCCGCTGTTTGAATATCCAGACAACGTGTTTATTTGTCACTGTGCAATTAATCTAATTTATTTTGTTTGTTCCAGAGTTCGGCCCACGAAATTCGATGCTGTCCCTTGTCTACGCGTCCTTTCGCGTGGTGACCATCCCTGCCACGCTGTTCGTTATCATGTTCTTCAGGATGGAGGCTTTCCGTTGTGACATCGTGGGGTTCATGACGCACGTGGTCTATGACGTCACTGACTCCCGCGTGTGGCTGCCCCTGCTTGTGACGTGTCTCTTCGGTCTGGTCACCGTCATGATCGCCGGTGTAGCCTCCAAGGTAAAACTCTACCTCCCTGTCAACCCCTGGGCTCCAAACACCACGCTTGCCTGTAGTAGAGAATATGAAAGAAAATGTCGGCCATGATGTTTTGTTGTAGTCTGTGTTAGGTCTCATACTGTTACATCATAAACTGTTAGGTGCTGTAAAAACGGTCGCAGGCAGAGGTATTGCCTCTTGTCGTGTACACGTACAAATGTAGAATCACGCCCCATGTTTGTCCACCAGGTGGCGCTCACGAACCCAGGCGTTCGCTTGCCCGCCCTAGCAACGCCAGCAGCAACCCTGGCCTTCGCCACGCTCCTGTGGCGGGATCTGGAGAGCGAAGCCTTTTGGGAACTGTCTGGCGATGACGTCTTCTCCTGGACCGCTTCCGGCGTAGTCCTTCTGGCCTGGCTGGTGACCTTTGCACTTCCTGGCGTTGCTCTGGTCAAGACGCCTCGCACGTTTTTCGGACCTTTCGCCGAGAACTTCTTTGCCTTTTCCTGGAGACCCTTCTTTCTCGAGCAGTTCGCCATGCTGAACACTCAAGTGCCGGAGGAAGCCGAGGACGAGGACGCGAGCGGTGCTGGGAATGCGATAGTGGAATGTTCTGGAAAAAAGGAAGCGAAGCGAGTTTTTATCTGTACCACGATGTACAGAGAGACTGAGGTGGAAATGAGAAGGTTAGTTGTAGTTGGTGATGATGTTGTGATGTAATCGTTTAAGTATCACCTGTCGTCTGGGATGTAAAACGACAGAGGAAAGGTTTCATCACATATATCTAACGAATTGCAACATCTATCGTTAATTTGATTAGCAACATTCATGACCCATGACCTTTCCTTTCTGGACAGATACCTGAACAGCTTGAAGCGAGTGTTCATGTCAAGCAAACTGCAGGACACTGCACTGGAAGCTCACATCTTCCTGGACAACTGCATCACGGAGACCTCTGACGTCAACAGCTACGCCAGACAGCTGTTAACGCTTATCACACAGGTGCTGCACGTCACACCGCAGGCGCTTGTACGTCACGCAACGCCATACGGCTGTCAGGTACGTCACTGAAACGTTCTACGGTGTGTCGGGGTCATGGGTGGGTTTATTTGACAGAAACCCGTTTCCACAAAGCTGTGACTGATGGGGGAAGAGGTAATGGCGGCGGAGGATAGCCCAGCTTCTCCATTCACCATGACAACAAGTGAAAATAACCATTAAATCAAGCTCACTGTGGGTTTTTTCCAGGTCTCCTGCTGCTGTATAGGCGGCAAGAAACTGTTTGTACACTGCAAAGACGGTCGCAAGTTCAAGATCAAGAAGCGATGGAGTCAGGTGATGTACATGAGGTACATTCTCGACCACCGCGCCAGGTGCGCAACACAAACCCTCTCACCTCCACCAGAACTTTCATGCACAAAAGAGCAGAATCCCTTCAGGGGGTGGAACATAACGCCTGGCAGCGGTTCGTCTGGGGAGGCAAAAGCGACCGGAAGTGTGTGGTTCTGCAGCGAACAGATGTTGCCGTCTGCCGCAACCGAGTCCTTGAGGAAAATTCTGAGCGAACCACAGAACAGTCTCTCCAATGTCGAGGCTTGCCCCAAGAACGACTGTAAACATCTCTCCCTTCTCGACCAGCGCCACCTAGACGAGTCTGGAAGCGAGAGCGCCTTCGGAAGTGACGCGTGGAACGACATCTACGCCGCCGCTGCGTCCTCGATGGAGAGCACCACCTCCGGCAACTGCAGCGACGCGGAGGACGAGTCCAGTGTCATGACACTACGTGGGACCCTCGCTGCCAGTTCACGCCTCAAGAAACAAACAGTCGAGGAATGGCGGAACGGTTCCAGCGGACTCTCAACAGTCAACCTTGCCAGCAAGGAGGGACGAGGAACGGGGAGGGTCGACCAGTCCTGCGTTCCTTTGCAAAGTCTGTTGGCCTCTGGGATGGGTGGTCCCGACGCTGCCATGTATTCGCTGTTTGGAGATGATACTGAGTGAGTATGCAAACATTAGCATGTTTGTTTGTTTGCCTGTGTGCTCTGAAGTCAACACGTAATCGTATGTATAGACCCTCCCGCTACTACTCCCTCTACCACATGGGTTAAAGGAAGGTAACCTAAATTTTAAAAAAAATAGTACAAGTGGCTGCCGTCACTTGCAGAGACACCAACGCCCGAGAGCAGCCGTCGTCCACGTGGTACAGCGGGACCAGAGGGATGGATGACGACGTCTACATCCTGGCAACTGACGCCGACACTGAGTTCAGCGGCAGCAGCGTGCGGGTCCTGCTGGACCTCTGCAACGCCGACCGTTCTCTCGGTGCTGCTTGCGGCCGAACGGTGCCTGTGGGAGGCTGGAAGCCCATCGTGTGGTACCAGAAGTTTGAATATGCAAAAGGTAAGCGCATGCGCACACTGCTTATGACCTTTGGTCTCATTCTAGTGAGGATAGGGAGGCGGGGCAGAGAAACAGGATAAGGACCACGTGCTTAGGTGGGTCTTTAAAGAGCTGATCCTCGGGTGCCTGCGCATCCCCTCTGCAGTTTCACTAGTCCATGTAATTCCAATCTCTTGCAGATTTCTGGCTGGTCAAATCCTCCCAGAACGTGATTGGATCAGTCACCTGCTGTCCCGGATGTTTCAGCCTTTACCGTGGGTCCGCTCTTCGTGACGTCATGACAACCTTTTCGAGCCCCAGCCAATCGGCGTATGACACGCTCGTCAAGGATCACGGTGAGTTCCAAACACGCAGGAACTAAAACCAATAAAAAAATCTGACAGACCCTAATAAATCCCTTTACTCCATCCAGATTCAAAGTTTATCTCTTAACATGGTCGTCCTCGTGTGTAGTGCCGAGTCCATCATCGACGAGATCATCAACATCCATGCAATAGACATTGTCAACGAGTTCTGGAGGATTCGATCTTAATTATCTTAATTATTTTCCTTTCCAACAGGCGAGGACAGGTGGCTGTGCACGTTGCTGATGCAGCAGGGGTGGAAGCTGGAGTACGCAGACAAGTGCCGCAACTCCACTCACTGTCCAGAGACGTGCGGAGAGTTCATGAGGCAACGCCGGCGGTGGGTTCTTTCCGAGCTCTCCAATATGATGCTGATTTTTCAGGTAAACCACTCACCTATCCCCCACTTCTCTTTTGAAATACTTCCTTCCCTTGTCTTCCACATGCTTTCGAAGCAATCATCCAAAAACCTTGGTCAAAGCTTCGTACATATTCGCCTTGTTAAGAGACGGAGCTGTGTACAAAGTGTTCGTCCTTGTCACGCAGGGGCTGTGGGGACTCGTCAAGAGCAACGCCGCCTTTTCCGCCATGTTCGTGCTGTCGCTGCTGCACATGTTCGTGTGGGTGCTGCTGTCGCCGTCCACCACCCTGGTCGTGACGTGCGTCAGCTTTCACGTCCTGTACCACCTTCCCGTGACGTACACGGCGCCAGCGGCCTACGGCGTCATTCTCATCTACTTTGCCATGTGCGTCACTCAGCCGCGTCAGACGCAGCGACTGGTGACGCAGGCCATCGTGCTGCTGATGGCGGCTGTCATGGTAGCCGTTAGCGTGGGATTCGTTCAATACGTCATCGACACGCTGCAAACAGGTGAGAAGACATGTTTAAAGACCTACTGGGGTGCAATATGTCAGATGGCATGGTAAGGCGCAGCGCAAGGACGCTACTTCCCCTAAAATGTCGGTGAATATCCTGGTTATCCTTAGGATACAAATATCGTCATGGATCTGAATCATGACGTCATGTTTGTACATCTCTCTCATTGGCTGAGGCCTTTACAGCGTAATGTACACATGTACAGCCCTGACGTCTGAGTCGTGGACCTCTTTATATTCAAGGTGATGGCTCAAGACCTGTATCATGAGGAATAAAGCAGGGTACTGTTTGACGAAATAATATCTTGCACTGATTGGTCTACTCATTATAAACAATGCGATGCACTAGACTTTTAACAAGACGGTTTTTAATTTTAAGTGCTGACCTTCCGTTGTCATATTTTCAAAAAAAAAAAATGTCAACGATTGGCAGCCTACTCCCTGCGCATGATTATGCAACAAATGAATCGTGTTCAGCACTTGACCTATGACCCTTGTTCAGTGCTTGTTAGAGAGAGCCATCTGTGTGTCTTTGTCCATCCGAGATTCAATAGCTTTCGGTTTCGAACGTTATATATATCGTAATAAGCTATAAGTAAGTAGATTTTGTATTTGCATAAGAAGATTTTGGAGGCTCAGCGATTGTTGTCTTCCGACTTAGGCGACTGGCAGATATCTCTCAGATAAACGTCATTCTTCTCATCTGCCAAGAAAAGGCGCGCACACACACATGCACACACTGTGACACTAAAATATCAATGAAGTAATAAATGATAATACAAACAAATAATAAGAAAACGAAAAATAATACTGTTATTTCTTCCATATCGCGGCTTTCCCCATTGCGATTAGGGCAAAAAGTAAACAAACAAACAAAACGACACGCGAAGGCCAATAGACGACATCAAAATGTTTAGAAACTCAGAAATGCATAAAATATAAATAAAGTGTTAATATTCAGGGCTTCTGCTAAGGCTAAATTCTTTGGGGTCTCCCCTTCAAATTTGGGCAAAAGAACAGGGACCCTTAAAAATCTGAAGAAAGGGTCCCTGTTCTTCGCCCAAATTTGAAGGGGACCCCATTGACGAAAATTGAAGGGGTCCTCCGAACTTTTAATGTGTACTGTACGCAATTTTTTGCGTAAGCAGAAGCCCTGCAGTTAATATCAACATATTGTGTTTTTTAATGCTATAAATATACACAACTGCTTTTTTTAAAGTTAAAAAGTATCAACTGTCTTACACGGACTTGCACGTGATCACGAGCTTTTATCGTCACCATCATCAATCAACTTCATTATTTCAAGTTAGATGTACCACAGTCTAATGGTGAGATCCAGTAGGGAGTTCAAAGGTGATGTTTTCAGTGTCTTTTATTTAGACATGTCGTGTGTCTAGCATTATTCTCCTCAGACTTCTTCTTTTTCTTTATCATCATCACCATCATCATCATCCTCACCATCATCATCGTCATCATCATCCTCATCATCTAAAACAGCAATAAGGAGAAGTAGTCACGTGTCACGTGCATTTTGATGGCAGATGTGGCCGAGAGCGGGGGCGTGAGGTTCAAGCCCTACTTTCTGGTGCTGGTGCTGATAATCGCCACGATGTACGCGGCGCTGCTGCACGCCAGCGAGGGTCACACCCTGGTGTACGGACTGGTGTACGCCGCCATCTTCCCCTCCATGTTCCTCACCCTCCCCATCTACTCCGTGGCCAACATGGTGGACACGTCGTGGGGGACACGAGAAGGGGTAAGAGTGCTCGCCGCACGTGACAATCACAAAGACATTTAGCATCACACAGTTTTCAACATTATTTTGACTGAACTATGGCTGACAGTCGGCTAGAGTAGCCTCCCCTCCCCCCCCCCCCTGCAAGCATAATAAAGTTCTTTGTTATGTCAGTTTTGTGAAGTTTTGGAAAACTGATTCAAAACTGAAAGAAGTCTTGATTGCCGTTAAGGACCGTTATGAGTAGTTTCTCAGAAACCTTTTCAATTGAGCGGAAGGAAGAGGTGACCGGCGTTTCCTTGTGATCTTGAACCTCGTTGATTGTGATTGTTGGTAAACAATCAAGCCCTGTGTCTTGCATGTTTATAATTCTTACCTTTACTTGATACGATGGTACCTGGGTAATTAGCGGAGCGTAAGGTCTGATGTGTGTTTGGGTGTGGAGGTTCTGGGGGAGAATCTTGAAGAACAGCAAGAAAAAATAATCCAGATTAGACACCTTGACTTTTAAGACATGCAACGGGGTGGGGATGTGGGTGGTTGCGGGGTGGAGGGCAATCAGGACCTATCTCTGACGAATATTTAAGGGCGTATCCTTCACCCATGAACCTTAGCGTCTCTGATTCAACATTTAATTAACGTCCAACTGGCGGCAGACGCGCCGAAGTGGGGCACAGCTTGATCCCAGGGTTCACACAACTTTGCCAGTAGATTGTCCCTTGCCACCGGGTCCTTCACAGAATGGACCCCCACTTCCGGTAGGCGAGATAAAAACGGAAGGATCCCTACCTCGTATATGTCAGATCAGACACACGATCTCTGTCTCTCCCTGGGTCCTGGACGAGATCAGGAAGTGAGCAGGACGAGGCTCTGAAGGGTGGATGACGTCATGATAACGAGAGGGTCAAAGTTCGACGCAAACCAGGAACAAAGTCGCTAGACCGCAAGCGATTGGTGGAGCTGAGGCTGCAATGACTGGAGCCAATACATATTTCCTATACAGTATATGAAATGAAGAGGGGAGGGGCTAGTGATCAGTTTGTTCCCCAACATTACCGTTATAAAATGTTTGTTTCTTCCTTTTTACCCTCAAACTCTACTCATCGTTCAATCTAAGGAAAGAAAATTTGTTTGCAAGGAACTGTCTTTTTATTACTCTTTAGTATACAGTCTTTATATATATTAAGTCCATCTTCTCTGAGTTCTAGCCTCAGTGTTTACACGTGTTACTACCGCTGTCTGTAGTTATTACCTATGAGCTCACAGCCACTTACTCAAGTATGTGCATACATTGTACTTACCTATCAAAGCAAATTATGTTGAGACCGTTAAGTTACTGAAAGAACACAAATCTTTGGATGTGGAGAGAAAGAAAACTTATTTCTGCGGCGCACAGTCTTTATCTGACAGAGACAGTCAAATGTTAAGGCAGGTGAAACTGTCAAGTTGTTGTCCAAATGTTTCTTTATTTTTATTTTTAAGTTGATTTATTAAAACTCCAATTTTACAGGAACCTAGCAAGTCCTGCTGCCAGTCGGTTATGGTGGACCAAGATGAATCAGAGGATAAAGGTCTGGAGTATTTTATAGTCGTGTTTGTTTAGTTTAGGATTGTTTTGTTTTTGTTTATTACTTTTTAAAATTTTCTTTGGTTTTTTTCGCTGACTTCTCCCAAAACAGGTTTTGTGCAAAACATTGCCAGCAGGTTTGGGTAGTCTTTGGGGGTTATCTGCCCAAGTGGTCCTGTGAAAGGAATATAATTAATTGTAAATGTTCGTTAGTGTCTACTAAAACACTTACATTAATTTTGTGATAGTAAAATGTATTATTGAGACCAAAAAGTAAATAAAAGGACTAAACAACAAACAAACAATTATTAAATGACCGGTTAAAAATATGAATGAAAATGAGTTTTAAAAGTAAATCCTAAAGCAGGGATTGATCCCTAGTCTAGAAACTTCGACAATGTAAGAGTTCAGTCGGGTACTCTTAGGAAACAAACCTCTCTACAGAGAATGGAGGAGAGAGCAAGGGGTGTGGTGGGGATTCCCCAGTCTCACCTCCTCCCTACTCTTACCTCCTCTCCTGACTTTTTATTTCAGAGACAACCGAATTTCATTTCAAAACTCGAGACCTCCAGCCGCTGTCCGCCGGCGACCCACAACAAGTGGAGGAACACCGCTTCTGGAACCGGTTGAAAGAAACGGTTTTGGGATGCGAGGTGAACTGCGGGGAGACGGAGCGGAACCTGAGGAGGGACCTGTTCCGGCTTCGAACCCTGTGTGTTGCCGTCGTCTTCGTCCTCAACTCAGCTTGGTACGTCCTGCTGACGGCCGTGTACGTGTTTGTGGACAACGACGTAGTCTGCTACGTCATCGCGTCGCTCTTCAGTTTCTCTCTCGTCGTGCAGCTGCTGGGGATGACGTCATACAAGATGGAGGAGTTCTTCAAGACGTACCTCGTGAAGAAAATGCCGCGGACTGCGCCGGTGTGGGTGAGAGAGAAGTTCTGAAGAAGGTTGGGGCAGCTGTGGTTGAGTGTCAGGGAGGAAATCATTCGCACAAACACACGTGTATGATGATTGAATGTGAGTGGTGTGCTGGAACCATCATCATCATTATCATCATTTTTTTTTTCTTTCGCTCTTTCATTCCCTACAGAAAATACTATTTTAAGCTGGACACTCATGAACATCATCGCATTATGTCTTTTGATGATGTGTGCTATCCTCTTTTTAATCTTAAAGTTATTATCGTTGGAATAAAAATTTCATTGAATAATGTACATATATTGTATTACTGTGTATTATGTACATATATTGTATCACTATGTGTACATATATTGTATTATTATGTATTGTGTACATATCCTGTATTACTATGTATTATCCATGTTGTGCAATATCGTACTGTTGTTTACAAAAATAAACAGGAAAAGCTCGAGCAGTCGTGTTTCTAGTGCTACTTAATGTGTGTAAAATGAAATGTTTCTCTTCCTCTTCCTGTACAACATCTGTTTCTACCTCTACCGTAACTACACCACGATCGCCGCCACAACCAGAAGTACAACCACTTCTACCACTACTGTTGTTGTAGCTACTACAGCACCACAAATTAAATATAAACTACAGGCATAACTGTTGGCGCCTCTGGTGGTGGTGGTGGTGGTGGTGCTGCTGCTGCTGCTGGTGGTGGTTGTGGTGGTGGTTGAAAGGACTAACCTTTGGATTAAATGCTTAGAGACGCGGTACAGTCGAAATCCTGTTGGTGAGTCAACACATCCCGTTTCTTATGGCTGACTTCCGGTGCGCGATACAAATGCGCGAATGAGGAGCAGCGACCGACATGGGACATGACTAAAGTCATTGTTAAGTGTAGTAGTGAGGCTGGTGGGGGAGGTTGCAGGGATAGGGGTCGGAACCCTGTTGCCCTGAGACACACGAAGACCTGAGAAAGAAGTGCGGCGGAGTGGGGTAGGTGTTGGTGGAAGGGACGAGCGAATGAGAAATACCAAGAGATTTTAACCTCTGGACAAAGGTCACTGGTCTGTCTGAGTTTCTGATTGGTTGAGAGCTTGACCCACGTACCTCTTGGCTCCTCCTCTACACGATGTTGTGATGTTCCAGAGAACGTGTGAGTCAGCATGCAAACAACAGACAAACAGGGAAGAAGGCAGTAAACAGTCTCGAGTTAATGAAGACAACAACGTAACACGCATTTGGACGAACTCGGATTATTTTAATCAGGAAGAATATTATCGAGAGATTTGCTCGACCATTCGATACTTTAGAATCTGAGTTTTGTCAGCGGCTGTGTGGACTCTGACATTTCGAGTATTTGAAATCAGATACAAGAAGAAGGAAGAAAGACGATCCGGCCTGGCAGTAAAATTAAGGAGGAAAACCACACAGGGTTAAGATCCTGGCATTTCTTGGAAATTATATTTTGACTTGTTGAAATACAGGAGAAGAGAAGAGCCGAAGGTAGGAGACAAGAGACATTCAAAAATTTTGAGATGGCCCATGACGAATTTTCTAGAACCCGATGTCTTGTCTGCATCTTGTTGTACTGGACGGCAGTAGGTAAGAGTTATTTAGTCAAGCTTTTTAAGGTTGTTGTCTTTATTATTGTTGTTTTTTTCTTGTTGTTTTATTATTGTTGTTTTTGTTGTTGATTTTATTATTGTTGTTTTAATTGTTGTTTTATTATTGTTGGTTTTGTTGTTGATTTTATTGTTGTTTTGTTGTTGTTTTTCTTCTTGTTTTTCTTCTTGTTGTTGTTGCTTTTTTTTGGTTGTTGTTCTTAATTACGAGTTCTCCAAGAGGGTCTCAAAGGTTCGTACTCTCTCTCCCTCTCATGTTTTTATCTGCAAGTTAAACAGCATTGTTTGTGCAGTTATATATCATGGTCCTATACCTGGGTCTGCCCGACAAAAAGAGAACAGGGATAATGATGATGATGATGATGATGATGATGATGATGATGATGATGATGATGATGATGATTACTGTTATCGTAGTCGTGGTCAGATTTTGTCTACTATCATGTGATCGTGTCACTTCAGCCCTTGGAGCTGATTTCCAAATCGAGAAGCTGCACACGTCAAAGCGTGACTACGAGGTGACGTCAGAATTGTACCCGGATCCTTATCCGAACGAGAACGCCACCTGGAGGTGGAACGTCACCAGCGGCTCCTGGGCTGTCCTCTTCGTGGATTTCCGAGTCGCGTGCGAGAGGGCAGCAGGTCAAGGAGACCGGATGTTCGTTAGTCAGATGTAAGCATGTGTTTGCTGTATGTCATGTCTGTCCGCCTCACTCACCAGTCGGATGTGTGTGGTTCAACGGGTTCATTCGGTCAGATTGGTCAGATGTAAGTCTGGGTCCTTCCTTTTTCTTTGGGGACAGGAGGGAGGGACTAGAAGATGTACACTTGGGGAGGAATGTAAAGAGTATAACGCCGATGATCATGTCTACACTACCAGTGGAAATATCAACTCCACCAGAAGGCTTTCTCAAACTCCTTGCAGCTGTCATCTAGGGTCACCTACTCTGTTAGACTTACACTCTTTTGGTTGGGTAGCGAATTTTTAAATTATAAAATGACAAGAAAATTGGTTGCAAAAAGAAGTGCTGGCTGCTGGATTATTAAAACAAAGGAAGAAGAAAAAAATGTATTTTACCGACAATTACACAGTATTTTATTATTTCTGAGGAATGTTGTAATTTAAATAAAATTTTATTTTAAAGAAGTGCTAATGTAGAAAGATGTTTCTCAAATGCATGGGAGGAGTTTATTAAAGATTTGAAATGTCCCAATTCTTCGTATATAAACCACTTCTGTCGAGCGAAACACCAAGATGAGCACAGAAAAAAGAAACGGTTAAAATGCAAAGTCACTGAAGTACATGGACAGGTATAATTCTTATGGGTTGTAAAAATATACTTACATACTTTGCTAGTGGATATTTGAAAAGTTGATTTCGGCGGATGTTGAGAGAATAATTTCTGTCTAATTTGGACAATGAATATCAATATTGAGTTCGACACAAATGTGAAAGTTTATAACCTGTAGTTGTAATTAAAACATATTATTACACAAAATAATTGTGTGAAGGCCACAGAGCTCGTGACCACCATTTCCGTTGTTTGTTTGACAGAGAAATGACATTCAGCTGTTCCAATAAACCAGTCAAAGACTACTTTTATCGGGTACACCACCCGAGCTTCAGAATCGAGTTGTACGCTGGTGACAGCAGACAGACGGACAGAGGCTTGAAGATTAAAGTGGTGTACGCTGATAATGAAGGTAGAATGTCACGTGATAAATATAAACAAATGTCTTCTGTGTGCATGGATGTTACTGCACGTGCTCTTGTAATCACGTGACCGGGGTTCTCTCTTTGTCCGAGAGTGGGAGAGTGTATTTGTGTGTTTGTGTGTGTGTGTGTGTCAGTTTGTGTGTGCATGTGTGAGTGAGTGTGTTTTATTGTGTAACAACTGAACAACTCATTGATGCTGACCCCAGTTGACATCTTTGTGCAGGAGACCTCGAAAGAAAGATAGATGATATGCGGATAGACGCATACAAGAAACACAACACTTCCGGTGAGTGTGTACAGCAGACGATTGTTTGGGTGTCAATCGTTCATATGTGTGCTTTATTTTATAAGATCTTTGTGTCTACATGTCTGTTTTAAATTTGCTTTGTTTTTGTTACCATTCTACAGATCAACAAATGTATTTGTCAACACTACGTTTGAAAAAATATTTTAAGTTCCTATAATTAATAATTCAAGACATTAGAATGTTGTGAAATATGTCTGAATTATGCTCACGGGACCAGCAACTGAGTTTTATAAAATATTTCACCTTTTACAATTAAACATAATTGGAACGACGAAGAAATGTATCATTTTACCTATCGTTTGCAACATCAAATATTCTCTACCGTGTTTCCATTTTTTTTAAAGTTTAACTGACTTGAGGGAGCTGCTTGCTCTCATTTTGTCTTGTCCGTGAATCTACATCCACTTGTGGTGTCTCTTGTTGGTCTGTGCTTTTCCTCTTGCCCTTTATGTCTATTCGGAAATATTCGTCTCTGCCTGTGTCAGTTCATTTCTCCCAATAGACATCTTCGTAAACGAAGTTTCTCTAGTCTGTTCTTCGTTTAGCATCTTTTATGAAAATTTTAACTAATTTTTTATGACTTTTTTCTTATTTAAGTTAATCAGGTGTGGCTGTGTACAAACGTGACGTCACTGTGATCACTATCTGTTTATTTGAGTTCTGCTGTGCTGCTATTAGTCATCTAATAACTGAACCAGAAAAAAAAAGTTACTGCAACATCTTTTCTCTCGCGGTTCGTTTCAGCAGAGGGTGGCCAGCAGGAAACCTGTCTCCTGTTTCTAATCTTCCTCGTCGTGCTCGTCCTGATCAACATCGCCATGGTGGCGTGGGTTTGCCTGTTGCGGCGCCACAATCAGAGGCTGAAGACCTCCTACACCTTCAGCATCCGCGAACTGCGCCCACACCTTCCTGCCGGGTGTCAAGCGGTGCAGGACCTCAACCCCGAGGCCAATGAAACAACGAGGTATTCTATTATCTACCCTTCATTTTCCATCCTTAGCTCCCCTCTTGTCGACCTTTAAACATGTCGAGTTTCTTTAATTCTCGTCCATGGAGGCTGTTTTCCAATATGACCAGAAAATACCCGAGAAGCATCTCTAGATAATTTTTTATGTGTATTCCATAAAGAAAATGGCTGACCTTCATCAAAGAGTAAAAATTAGCCAGTCTGGCAAACTTGTGAAATTTTGTTAGCGAAGTAAAGATATGAACATTCAGTAGGATACTACCACATAAAACACACACAAACACACACGAAATTTGACCTTTGCCCCCTGATACAGGTTGGATCCCAGCGAGTCAGCCCCGCCACCAGAGCCCGAGGTTCCTTCCCCGAGACGCCAAGTGCAGCGCAACAACAGCGATGCATCCTGGGTCATGCGAGCGCAGACATCCGTGCCAAGGGTAACCTGCGGCGGCTGTGGAATCAACAACAACAATAACAACAATAACAACAGCGGCCGAAAGTTTCGGAACAGGAACCGCGCCGCCAGCGAGTCCGCCGTGCGACCTCTGGGCTCCACCTCGTCGACCCTGACCCTCGATTCCGACGACTTGGACGACGAAGGCTTCGAGCCGTCTCCCCCAGGCAGCTCTCGGGGGGACTCCCGCCTCGGTCCTCTACCGGAAGAGCGCCTGAGCCGCAACTGCAGCCTCCCCACCCTGCGGACTCTCCCACCCGCCGAGCACGCCGCCCGCTCCGTGGACAACGCCGGGTACTTCCTGATGTCCGCCGCCAAGGTGGAGTACTTCAATGCTCATCAGTGACACTCGGCTGGTGGCAGGGGCGACTCGCGATGAGAATTCAGAACACAGGTCAAAGGTCTGTTAATGTGTTCTGATGGACATCTTGAACATTGGAACGATTCTGGCAGACGAGAGGACAAGAGTGCGAACTCGTCTCTATTGACCAACTCACTGATCACGTGACAGTCACTGTCAATGTGTTTAAAAATACTTGAAAAATCTAAGCATCCTCTATTTCCTGTCCATTAAATCACTTAACATTTTGGATTTTTGTTTTTGTTTTGTTTTTGTTTTATTTTGCGTGATGCAGGAAGTGAACTCTGGTCAATGTTTATTTCCATAATTGGATAAAAATGTCTGTCCTACCCATCCAGCTTAGTCTCTCCAGTTTATTTTTTTATATTTTTGCGATGACAGGAAATGAAAAAAAATTAAATTGCTATGAACTCTTTGTAGAAGACTTTGTTCACTAAAGAATGGAAATCGTTTGGTGTAATGGTCTTGAAATGTAGGAGTCATGTTTATTCTTGGTAACTTTGGTTTCACTTAGGACAAAAAAATCCACCCCACGAGACTCATTCACTACATTACACACACAGAGCATAATTTTTATGACAGAATCACAATTTGCAATCATTTCAAATTCTAAAAATTTACTCTTGAAATAAATAATAAGATGCAATAATAAAGTAAAACACCAAACAATACCACGTATAAACTTTTAGACTGAATGATATATTAAAGACCAAGTATCACAAATAAAATAATTATTTAAAGCTGTCATTTACAACGACCCTACCATGGGTACCTTTGGGTATGGAGGCAGAATTGGAATAATTTTTTTAGTTCCCCCATATTCCAAAATATTAATGCTTAGAAGAAATAATAGGTTGGCTGAAATTATTTTATGAAATAAACAATGTCTTAAAATGTTGAGTGAACACAAGGAGAACAGAAAAATTATTGAATGTTTTTATCTCAGCACACAAACAGTTCAACATTTTAAAGCCATGTGTAGGTAATGTGAGTTCATTTAGCATGAGCAGAAAAAAGTTTAGATAATATTCGAAACCTGTTGACCATAGAAAAATATTCTATTCCACCCAGTGAATAGTTACAATGTCAACATCAGATTCTCTGTAAATAAAATCACAATAAAATCTTCGAAGAATATCAACAACTGCTGACTTTAATGTATATCAATGAGTTAATGCTTGGCTGAGATCTGGGAGCGAGGCTGTCACATGACCACAGGCACATTCCCGACATCAGGAAACTTGTAGAACACATGGGAAAACATCTGGCAGCCATCTTGTGGTCTGTTGAACACAGACGCTGGAGCAGTTCACTGCTGACTACTCACCCCTGAAGCTGATTCGACAACATCCGGGGCATAAATTTTGTCAACAAGATAATAATAATAATTCACACACTTGAAATCTCTGTTTTCTGAAATAAATAAACTTGAAGTCAAGTCCAACATCCAGACACAGTCTTCTCCCTTGGTGCGAACACTTGCGATATTACTCGCTATGAGGGGAGATCACTGCCGGAAGTGTAGTCTGATCAACAAGGCTTCGCACATGCGAGTTAAACACTTTTTGACTCTGTGACTGAAGAGCAGGTACCACATCGGGTACACGGGTGCGTTCAGGAAAAACAATACCCGACAGACGAGCAGGACAACTATCCGTCGTTCTGGAGCTATATCCGACAGGATACCCGGCACCTGTAAATAAAAACAATAAGGTTTGTTGACAGAGCGATTTTTCATTCAGAATATCCAAGTTCCTTTGGTCAATAAATATTCTCAAACTATATTCTCATAAAGCACAGGATCTTGGGCCAGTGTCGGTGTAATATAAGCCAATATAGCACCCAGGGTGCTAGAGTGTGACTGTGTTTGGGAAAACAGGAAGTGATGATGGGAGTTGTGTCACCTGGCAGACGATGAGCGGCAGAGAACACAAGAGGAAGGCCACCAGCATGGCCAGGCTGTTCTTGGAGGCGCTGTTGAGGCTCCCTCGCTCCCTCCGGACAGTCTGCTTGCTGAGGGCCGTCCTGCAATAAAACCACCCGGAATAGTTTCCCATCACACCCTTACTATCACACTCCGTTACAGACCATTCACAGGATAACAGGGAGGGTAAACAGGTTCCACGAATCGGACCCAGGCGGATGTCAACTCACCGACATCGCAGGCTTTGCAGACGAACGATGTCGGCACCCAGAGAGATGTCGGAGAAGTCCGGGTACCGGATGCCGCTGGTGTTGCTGGTGTTGCTGGTGGCACTCGTCTTGCCGACGGACGCCGTGCTGCCGTTGCTGAAGGTGGCCGTCAGGGGGCGCTGTCCAGCGTACAGACAGCGTTTGTGTGAGTCGGAGTTCGAGTTCTGGGACGTGAGAGACATTTTCTCGCTGGTAATTGCTGACAAGTGTGTCACACGAGTACATTTTCGGAAAAACAGTGAGTAAGTAATATCCGATAGGAATAAACAAATACTAGCTAGATTTAAGATAATCACGCAAAAAAAAAAACCAACACACTTTTATCAACGATCCTCAGCCCTCATCTCTCAACCCTTTTGCGGATTCAGGTTTGCTCCACACCTTCGTCATCTAGAGGATTGAAACGAGGCATATACCCAACTTCAGGGTTTGATGTCACTGCTTCAAACACTAGGGTGGGAAAGATAGAGTGTGTGTGTGTAGGTGGATTGCATGCTGTTTATGTGCACAAGCAGTCGTTCCTGTGCGCGCGTGCTGCACACCTTGCCGTTGGGCGCTTTGTCCAAGGTGAGGATGTCCTCGATGAAGACGCAGTGGTCGCACTTCTGGTAGTGGACGATCCACTGGCTCTCCTCCGATGTCGGCGACCCCGAGACACAGAATGGCAGACCTCCGGCATTGGGTCTTAACAAACAAATATTAATGTAACATTATAATACCAGGAATAACACGTGTGTGCAATAAACAAACATGGTGGTCTTGTCTACACGTCCAGTCACCTGTCCTGGCACTGTCATCATAGGCATTCCAGCACCATGTATTGTTCACCTGCATGAATTCATTCCTCATTTTGCCCACCTGTATGCACGCCCCCCGGGGACAGTAGTGGGGGTCAGTTCGAAGCCACCCGTCCGCTGCTCCGATGGAGTGACGGGCGAACTGGAGGAATATGCTGGCCACGGCGACACCCGGTTCTTGCCCACGGAGCCTGACAGATTGAGGGTGCGACAGATGTTGTAGTAGGACTTGACGATGATCACTAGTCCCACGATCAGGCCGCCCAGGACCAACGACATCACCACGACCTGTTACAACGACACAGTAGCATGACCTTTTGCAGTGACACCGTTACTATGACAACCAACGCCAGAGTTAGCTTGGCACCTGACTTTGCATGGTTACTATGACATCCTGCTGGCACGACAACGGGTATAAAGTAGCAGTTGCCCAATCAGCATGACAACCTTCATTTGTGACACAGTTATTATCTTACGACATGTCATAGTGATGCATATTGCAATTGTCGTCGTCGTCATCTTCATCTTCATCATATTCACCACCACCATCACCACAACTATCACCATCGCCACCATCATCATCCAACATCTTGAAATCATTCTAGCGAGACTAAAAACATTTTCAGAGATGGTCTCTCAGAGCATATTCCTAAGACACTGTCACCATGGAAACAGAATTTCAAACGTCAGTTCACTGACCTGCTCATAACGGTCCTTGTAAAGACTCTCCTCCCCAGTCCTAGAGGGCGCTGCGTCCGCTGTCGTAGGCTGCTTCAGCAAGTAAGCCGCGCGGAAGGGATCAAGCGTGAAAGGGAGATAAGCGCTGTAGACGGAAGTGGTGAGACTGAAGGTTATGGCCACTAGAAGGGAGATCACCCAAGTTATTGTGATGGAGCGGGATACGAGGAGTTTCCTCACCCTTAGCGATAAGGAAGGTTTACGGATGGTTTTGAAGCGGTAATAACCGATCGACGCAAAGGCACACCAGTACTGGAAAATAAAGTGAAAGAAGAAATTAATGGAGATATATAAATATATAAATATCTTCCCATCTTCCCCCAACATTAAATAAACATGGCACGTATCTCCAATAAACAATGTAGCTGACTTAATAAACATGGGACTTGCCTGGAATAAACAATGCATGAGCAGAAAGAGCTGCAGCCCCGACAGAATCTCGCTGCCCTTGTGCTGCACGTGACTTCCGTTCAGATGCAGGGAGGGCAGCGCCATCAGCATGTGCAGCGACAGCGCGAAGTTGTTGCAGCAGATGTTGAGGAGATGAGAGTTGGGCGGAGTCTTGAGGCTCGGCGAGAACTGGATGGTGAGAGCCAGGAGGATGTTGAGGAGCACGGCCACCCCGCACACGCAGGACACCGCCACTGTGGTGGCGACCCTCACTTCCGGCGGGTAGCGCCACGTGTCTGCGTCCAACGTTCGGTTGAGCGACGAAACGCTGGTCGAGCGGCTGGCGGTCCAAAAGTCGACCTCTGACCTCGCGGAGGTCAGGGAGGCACTGTCCCAAGCAGTTGAAGGTCCTGAGGAAGAACTTGACTCGGTCGAGATGAAAGTCAGGTGACTGGGTGCTGTCATGCTGGGAGGCTTCAGTGCTTTCGTGAGAGTGGTTTACATGTGACCGGGACCTTGCACTGTTATGTACGTTGTATAAACCCCTCCTGAGCTTGACATGATGTCACTGCCTTAGAAAAAAAAAACCTCGGCTATAACGATGTCTGTGCAGAGAGAGGAGAAGGTGAGGATTGTGATGTCACTGTCACAAACTAACTGCCAACCCTTTCTTTTAGAGGCTATCCGCAGTGAACGAGAAAGTCACCTCATACGTCACTGGCACACTGACTCGTTTAATACTGCTAGAGTGTTGTCCCTTTATAAGGAGAACATCACCATTGATGTCACTGGCACAATGAAAATCCACAAATAGATTGTCTTTAACAACTACTTCAATTCCCATGAAAGTCTTTCTCCCTTACCTAGCGATGCTACGACCATAGCGACAGATGTAACCCTCCTGTTACAGACTGTCTACAGTGGGCGACAACCGTCACCCGTGACGTCACTGTCATATTGAGGCGCTCCTGTCACCAGAAGACCTGTTTCTATTTAGCGATGAGGCCTCCCGTGGTCCCAGGAACCATGCAATCACTTTAAATCACATTCAGCCTAGTCTGTATTATCAAGAACGTCACCTGTGACGTGTCAAACTGTCTTTCTTGTGGGGTCTTAGCATGGGAGGACGATTTCTGCTTCAGCCACGCTGAAGAGTTCTTCATCTGGGAACCCTGTCCGGGTCCATATCGCCCTCGGCATCTGACGTCACTCCGCCGGCCATGATGTCTGCTGGGACAACGTCAGCGCCGCCGATGTTTGCGATTCTCTGTAAATTACGGCGAGTAAACAGTTCCTACCAGTTCCTACTTACGATCCAATAATACAAAAAAACTCGTTAAAAAATCTGAAGACTGGGGGTCGATATGTGATGCTTGCTGTTGCTGGCAGGTTGTTAAGTGTGTGCTGTCGCCATAACACCCACGGCGCGTGTCTGCGCGTGAGCTGACGGTGAGTAAAACAAATACTTCGCCACATGAAGCGGAAATTTTGTTAGCATCCACGTCTCCTCTCCACCGCTTGGTCTGCACCTGCACGATCGATGGATTCCACTCCACGTGCCGGCAAAATCACGTGCCGACACAAAAATGACCTCCGACCTGATCCTATTATGTATTAGATGTAGACAAACTGTGATAGTATGTATTTGTGGTTGAGGGCTGTTGGTAGTGGATGAGGGCTGTTGGCTCAAGTCGTCAGGTTGCTCAGGTTTAATTCTGGAGATGTCGCTGTCAACTGCTCTGATGAGTGTCGGAAAAATCGTCGTCAGATTTCCGACATTTCTGTGTTTCCCAAGAATCACGTGATGGGCCTATGTCTCAAGTCCGTTCTGTAAGCACAAGACAACTGTGTGACCTTCGTTGACTTGACCCCAGCCGTTGCCATGGTACTTTACTCCGCGCGCGAGGGCCTGCCAGGGGCCTTAACTCCTTCCTACGTCATTTTTTTTCCCCTTGAAAGCTTGTCGGGCTTCGATCCGCTATTCTCGCCCCTCCTTTCCCCGCCTCTTCCCCCAAGCGGGGCTGACATTCACCAGCGGCGCAGGTCAGACCTTCCTCTCCTTTAAAAAGATCTCTCGGTTGTAAGAGTTGTGGTCGATGCTGAATTTTGTTGTTGCTGCTGTTGTTGTTGTTGATGATGAATGTTCTGACGTGTCCTTGTTTCCAGAACTCAGAGAAGCTTGTAAGCTGGATTTTCTCTGAAACATATCATGATGACATGTCTGCTTGTCACGGATTATGATGATGATGATGATGATGACGATGATGATGATGACGACGACTACAATTATGGTGAGCAGGAGAAAGAGGAGGAGGATGTGGCATGCAGAACACCAACGAACCGAGGCGACCTCTAGCGGAAATGACCTCACGGCAGTCGGCTTTACATGGCATCCAGCATCATTTCCCCCTCCACTGTCTCCCACCTCATCCCCACCCACTTTCTCAGTTTCCTCCCCGCTCTCCTTGACCACGTGATCCTCTACAGTCCAGGGGTTCGCCAGCCTGTAGCAGCAGCGAACCATCCCCTTCTTACTCTGCACGGAACCCTCTGACCATATGGATCAGCTCCCTTTGTGGGTCCTCCTCTACATCCTTCCGACCTTTCACCTTTCGCTGGACACAAGAGCTTGGACCCTCCCGCTTTCTCCACTCCACCCCCAACTACCCCAACTACTCCACCAACTGCTCGGTGTGACTGAAGAGGAAACAACACCGTATTGATCCCCACCTACACGTTTCTCAACACGTGACTAACGTCGTTGACTTGGGGGTTGGGGCAGTGACCGCCAGGTGTCGTCTGCTAGGCTTCAAAGCCGTTAGACCGACGTGGGCAGCTGCATGCGTGCAAGTGAGGGACAAAGGGCATAGGGAGGTTGGTGCTTTGCAGCCATCGGCAACTAAAAGACTATTGCACAGACAGACATGCAGACAGACGGATAGACAAAGAAACACTGTATATATATATCAAGAGAGAGTGATGGCTATGACGAGACACAGACAAATAATCATATGCTCTCCAGCAAACGTCGAAAAGTGTCATGGAAACTGAAGCCAATGTCTATTTTCCCGGCGTTGTTGTTTGGAAATCGAAGCCATCGTCGTGCTGTCAGGTCTTTTGGTTTTTAAAGGTTTAACGGGATGAATGTTTTTATAAAAAGTGCAAAATACTGTTTCCTGAAATATTACAGAACCCTCTTTTGCTCTATGTTCTCTCTATCTACCCTATCACTCCCTCTCCTATAGAATATTAGCTCCTATAACAATATCTTCAGTACAGAGGGAGGATCGTGTCAGCTTACGTGTTCAATGACCTTTGTGCACCTGAGACGCTGACCAGGTGAAGGTTTGCACGAGTTCCTGGGCCTCACGTGCGAGTCGTGTGCAGCTCATCCTGTGTCAAGTCTATCCGAGGTGGGAGCTTAATGGAGGCTGGTTAACTTTGGCTGCTAAAGTACCTGGATGCTTGGGAAACAGACTTGCGGGAGGGCTGTGAGTACCTGTGCCGAGACTGTGACCACGTGTGTCGCGGACAAGTACAGGACCGCCACCTGGAGGCAGTCGCGTCAACTCGCTGCGAGGAGTTATGTCGGCAGAATACCCACTTATTCCGGGCAAGACTTTGCCGATCTACGGAAATTCAGGAAAGGTAAGAACATTTCTATTCTTACTGATTAAAGACGGATGGAGGGAAATGTCTATGCGTGGACGTGTACAGGTGGACGGCTGTCTGTCCGCGCATGTCAAACCGTGTGGTGCGACAACATTGGATAAAGTCACCTAACAATGCTTCATATTAGCTCATGTTAGCCATCTGATAGAGCTCGTCATTGCCTACTGTTACTTCTATTTCCAGTCCTGTTTACACCCTTGTAACTCAGCTCCCCCTGTACTCACCCACCCAGCAGTAATCAATCCCCGACTCATGGCGTAGAGGTATTCAACTTCCGGTCTGGAAAAACTCCAATCGCTTCATATTACTGTGACCGGAGACGCCTATTCTTTTATTAGCAGACAGGAACCACTTCATTTGGTTCGCGTGTTTACACACAAAAAAGTCTAGGGACCGTATTTTCATCTTTCATGCTGAAAATAAATTACGAAAGCCCTCTCCCTTTCATAGGTTTCAGTTTGTTTAGCGAATTGAATGATATGAGGCGCATGAAGGTAGTAAAAACACACCTTGAGGACCTGTGCACTAAGAAGGACAAAGGTCAACACACACACACACACCTCATGCACGACAGGTGGCATTGCAGGATCGGTGCCGAGTGCCAGTCCAGAAGGAATGCACAGCAAAGATCGAACATGAAACCACAGGCGGCTGGTGTTGATGGAGTGACGCAGCAGACGTTAACGAATTACTTGCCGACTGTAGACGGTTGTCGTCTGCTCTCTGACTGTCGAAGAATCGTCAGGACTTCAGCCTCGCGAGTGATGAGAATATGTCGGTGGATTCTGACTCGAATGTTAAAGTCGCAGACACTCAGGACAAAATGTCCAGGAACTGCACCATATGGCACAGTACACGTGTCGGAAACGCTCGGCACATATAGTTAGGATCCGACAACTGATGAACAATATAGAAAATGGAAACGAATGAAGCTTTAAAAATTCACAAGCATCGCTAGCGACTACCTCAGAAAACGTGTTGTCGACTGTAGGCTCTCTTAAAGACCAACCTGAGGGCAATTTTTCTTTGAGGACGAGGTTCGTTTCATAAACTATATTGTATTTGTCAGAGCGAATAATTCAGTACACAATACAACTTTTAGAGCATCAGTTTTCAGTTTGTTTCCCGCCCTCGTGAAATTATGCTCGGTATTATTGAAAGGTCTCGTTGACATGAACTGATAACTCCTACTGACTGGCCTCTAGTGATGTCTGCACGTAAAATTTTGATAAAGTAACCAACTTTTCTCTCCCTAAAATATTAATTTTTGCGTTTGATGCGACAAACTGACGATGGCACTATTATAACTAATAGTCTGCCTGCACGTGACAAATTCCTAGGTTACTCAATCTGGTCTTTAAACACGACCTATTGTCATTCCCCTACAGAGCTTTGGGCCAGAGTAGACATGACAAATTAATCTGTCACAAGCTGGATAAATAATTAAAACACAGCTGTGACAAGAGTTGCATGTTACGGGTTTTCATATGAACTAAGCCGCTTTACATAAAGAGGAGAGCCGGATATACTGGTTGGCATGGAGGAATGCGAGCTGTAACTGAAGCATCCAACAAATGTTGTTATCGTCCTCATCCAACGGTTCATATTTCCATGGAGAGAGAAGTAGATAGACAAATGGACACAGGAAGATAGTGAGAGCGTGAATGAGAAAATGACAGATGACAAATGCACAAGCACAAGGAGAAATAAAACAATGCAACTTCCAGGCATATTCTGTTGTTCCATGCAGTTCCCTGGATTGTTTTCCTAAATCCAAGTGAACAAACCAATTACACGACCAAAAAAAAAAAAAAAAATCTGTACCGAGGAAGCCTTTTGTGTACCTACAGGTTTAGAAACAGCCAGACCAAGTCTTCTGGTTCAGAAAAATTCGATGCATCTCAGGGTTTCCGACAGTTGCCCCCCATTCTGTTTAATCAAACAAGAATCACTACCCAGGGGCTTCCCATGAGATCAGCCTACTTCCTCGTCTTGACAAAACAAAGATTGGTTGATCCTTTATAGTCTCGCTAAGACCGATGTGCATTCAAAATACGGAGAACAGAAATAAACCAAAAGGAGATGAGAGTTAAAATTAAATATTCTTATGAATTCTGTTTCCCAGCAACATAGAGGGGTCCATTGTGGAAGAAATGTTTGATTTGTGTACAATCCGCTACTGTAATGTAGGCAAACCATGCAGTCTCTTCCCCACCCTGGTGTCCATGTCCAACATAATGTCCATGTCCAACAACATGTTTTATGGAGATTAGTTAAGCAAGTCGCGAATTCTGCTTCCTGAGGCCATAGTCATGAACCTTTGATAAACCATCTCCCCGGGGGAAAAAAATTGGGACATCAAGGGCAAGCTTCTTGTTGACATATTTACGAAGCGATGTCCAGACCTCGTGGGTATGGCTTTACCTTAGGGTCGTAGTTAAGTAGCATCAGAAAGGATGCCTTGGAGGTAAAACTAACGGAAATCTTTACATTTGCTTCTTAACTGAGACTCCAAACAGTCCACAAGCAGTGTGAGAATGGTACTCACAAGCTAAAGTAGATGGTTGTGTTCAAAATGGTGATTCCGCATTGTGAATAGTGTATGACGAATTCTCCATTAACAGATGTCGCGTTAGGCTAACACCATTTTGTTAAAAAGAATCCCATGCAGGGGATGTGAATCAGAGAAACCATGAGACATTTCTTGGGTAATCATTTTCACGAGTCTGTTTTCACTCATCCTCATTTTATTCATTCTCTCTCGCGCACGTTCGTCAGCTTTGGGTACATGTATTCAGTATCGCACTTCAACTCTTCCAAGTCACGAAACAAATCCATTCCTTCTCCCTGGCTGATAACAATGACAGGTGTCACCAGAGGCACTAGAACGGCACTTTTGCCCTATCTTTCGTAACCAAGGCAACCAGGACAGAAACCCATCAAAGCTGAACTGGTGGCCTGAATACCACGCCTGTGAAAGGTTCGGCGTCTTTGATTGTGTCGAGGCGTTTGTCACAGGAAAGTAGAACTGGGAGTCTGTGTGTGGTTGACAAGGGAGGAAGGAAAGAAACTGCTGATGATGATGCTTACCTGCAGGGGGCGTGTTGACCTCACTCTCAGACAGTCTGTTTCCAAAATCACTTTCGTGGAAGGAAGGAAGGGAGGACGTATAAACGAAATTCACTTTCTTACAGAACGAACGGTCACTCTCTTGGCTTGACCGTGACGTACTTCCCTTGTGCGAACTCTCCTGCAGCACCAGACGACCGCGACAGCTTGTTGGACGCGGCGGTGCTGTGGCTGGGTGCGACTCGCTGGCTGACAGGCAGACGCACAGCAGACGCACAGCAGGCTACACCAGGCCGTGCGGCAGCGACCTCCAGGTTACAGCGCGTGCGGCCAACGTCGCCTAATCTCTGGTGACATGCTCGCTCGTGACAGTGTCCTAAAACTTCTTACTGGAGAACATTCAACCTGGTCAAACCCGAATTTATATTTTTGTTGCTTCCAGATCTTCACTACTATAAAGGGGAGGTGTGTGTCGATGCATTGTGTGTGTGAGAGAGAGACAGACAGAAGAACGGGAAACGAGAGGGAATATGAGAACAAAATGGACAAAGAACCTGGTCAGATGTGGAGGCAAATTTCAAGCTTTAAAATACACGCTTACACAGACACGGAGTCATACACATACAAATTGAGTTGACCTACCTTAAAGCTATGAATGAGGGAATGTTGACTAACCAAATGTCTGCACAGACAGTAGTATACGAGGGGCTTAAACGAAACAAATTCCACGGACCTTACCCAAGTCTGTTGTCATTTTCAGAAGACATAATTTAAGAAACTTCACTAAACTAGTAATGGTATTAATTTTAACATATGAGCAGATCAAAGACAGATAATTTTCTAACAATATGATGTTAGAAAATAGAAATGTTTAGGATATTTTAGCAAAACTGTAATGGTACACAGAAACAAAATTATGCATTTCCATCAAAGTCTTTTTACTACTTGAGAAAGGATTTCCTCACAATATATATTTCTGACAAAGCACTTCACCTGTATGAAAAATCACATTTTTAAAATTTTAAATACTTTCAGCTGTATATATGATGTTACTAAATGAAACGTAGGCAGTGACAATGGAATTGAATAATTTACGATTGCAATAATTAACTTAAAGGGCCTGGAGAGGTTTCTACACTGAGGCCCGTTCTGGCTCTCGGGGGATGAGGGAGAGAAATTTATGTTAGAAGCCGAACCAGCAACTAAGGCTATATTACCACGAAGCTCCTGGCCCTGTAAACAGATCCACAAGCAGAAAAAGAAAGCTTGCACTAGACGAGATCTGAACTCAGGATGCACAGATGAGAATTGTCAACAGAGAAAGTAGATTTCAAATACACAGAACTGTAAGTGAGGCATTCTTTGTAAGACACATACAACTGCTGACGACTAGGAAGAATAAAATATTGTTTAAAGTGAATGAATGAATACATCTGTTAATTGGTAATCTATATGTGTGTGTGTGTGTAAAAATGAGATAACCAAGGGAGTCTACTGCTGCTTCCTTGTCGTTTATAACCTTGTAAGGGTGTAGCTTCCCTTTGACCGTAGAAGACCAGTGTGGTTATGTTGCTGTAATGACATTGTATGTACCAGTTTTTTAAAAAATTATTTATATTTATTTATAGATTTTACTCAAAATAGATATTGTGGCAAAGAAAAACCTACACAGATAAAAGTATTGTTCTTTTCTGCAAACTATTTAAACAGCTGAGATAATTTGAGAAAATAAGACGTGGAGATATAAATGATGGATGCAACTTTTGCATTAAATTGCTTGACGACCACCTTGGGACATTAAAGGCTGCATCTCGGTATTACATTCTTTATCCTAGGGTCCTGGAATGCTTTACCTCTTTACTGTTTGACTCCGGTTTCTTAAGCATTGGAATTACTTTTTTAAAGGTGGGAATAAAGCGGTGTACAAATTAAACATGTTGTCGCCGTTTGTCGTCTGTCGCCGTGTGGGGAAGGAGCGGAGGTAATTAAATGAGTGGCCTGCTGGGTCTTTGTGCATACGAATGTTGGTATGTGCCGTTCAGACATAGGCATACAGAAAGCATTACACACACTGTACAAGAACATTCAGAGTAAAAACACAGAACACACGAGATCACAACATACACAAAATAACAAAACAAGTTCAGAAAGAAGACACTAAGAACATTAAACAAGACTACATAGCGTTTAAACATATTCAACCAGAACATATTTAAACAACATTCAAATTCAGAAGGGTTTAAAAAGAAACATATAAATGCAGACTTTCATCTAACAGTGTCCTAAGTTGGTGCTAAGTACAAAGAATTTACTGACCATAACCATGCAGGACCTGCTTACCACAGCTCAAGATAATAAAGAAAATGTAAATAGAAAATCTAGTCTAATAACACTTTTTTATAAGGAAGAGATTGACATGCGGCCTGATTTATTTTCTCAGGTGGGTCTGGAACAATTTGATTTACTTACCTGTAAACGCGTATAGACAGAAAGTACTCCAGCAGGTTTCAAATAAATTTATAGTTATTTTTTATTTGGTTTTATTTTCCATCAATAGTTTGATTACTCCTGTATGCAGTCTAACAGTGATACAGTCGAATCTTCTGAAGCATGAAAAATGCGCAACACAACAGCAGTAGAACCAGTCTGAAATAAGAGTTCAGAGGGTGAATGGATAAAAGGACAAGGAAAAGGTCGTGGGAGAGAGGACCCGAACACAGACCCAACACGCCAGCAGACCCTGACAGAGATTCCAGTAAAATGTGAGTGAACACCGACGAATATGATCCGTGTCTCGGGCAGAGTAATTCATAGACATCTGGGGCTAAACATAAAGCATAAAGGTGATTAGTGAAGGGAAGAGACGAACAAGAAAGGTTTCCTGCAATGAAGGAAGGAGAAATTTTAAAAAGAAGGGAAGAGGTATTGTAAAGAAAAGGAGTCCAACTTCATTACAAAAAAAAAAAAAAAAAGTTACTTACGAGGAGAAGAATTCGTAGAACGGGAAAATGCGTTCATTATTAATTTATACTCTTAGCTGTGAATATAATACTATTCCTAAGTCAATTGAGTCCGCGTGGGGTTTTTTTTTCCTTCGTCTTAAAAGACATGGATGTGCCTGTTGCACTGTGGTCAGGCTGTTTGGGGTCCTTGCGATGATTGCCTAGTGGCCTTGGTGTTGTAATCAAAACACGAATGTCGACACACCATAGACACGAGTTTAGGAACGCTGGCGTGGGAACTCTACATGGATGAAAGAAAAATAAAGAAAAGACATTTTTTAAAATCATGCCCAAGTGGTCGCTGCATAGCCTGGGAAAAGACGGAGTAAAAGGCGAGAATCTCAAACAGGGGACAGAAGAAGAAAGAATAAAAAACATACAGTGAGAGAGACACGGATGCACACACAAACCCACAGAGAGGCATAGGGACTTCAAGAAGTACAGACACATGTAAAGGTATGAGTTTTGAAGGCTTTATTCTGAAGGAAGTATAATATTTTACTTTGTCTTATCCCGTGACCCACCTAATCTCGAGGGAGTCAAGAGAGAATATAAGGACCTGACCTGACCCTCCATCATGTCTGTCCTGGGCTATAGGACTGGAGACTTGAAGCATCTCAGTGTCTACTCTGATGATTTAATGCTTGAAGCACACACACACATGCACTCACTCGAACACACACACATATGCACGCACTCAAACACACAATCACACACAGACTGTCACACACACACCAGCCACACCTTCTCCCTCATTGTCCCTCCTATTCTCGAGATAACATATCTTGTCCACGCTGAACTCATTTTTATCTGATCAAATGTGCTGCTGTCTGATTCCCCTTTTGTTTCATTTTTCACGTCGAGGAGAGAAAAGGGAGGCGGCTGGGGGAAAAGGTTAAAGGACAATCTTAACCGTACTCATATTAGCGAATGTGTGACTACTTTTTTTTTCTTTTCCCTAACATTATCATGCATTAGACATTAGCAAACACCAGCACAGCCTCGCTGTGGCAACCTTTGACCTCCTGTGCCACTTAATCTCAGTTATTTTCCTGTCTCCGAGTCTCGTGCTTATTGTGCACTTAATTATTTTGACCGACTTCTGATGAAGGCGCCGCCAGTTAGATTCTCTCCCTTGCCTAGTAAGATTCGTTGAACAGGTCGCGAGTTCTTTCCTCTGGTGTCCCCAGGATGCACATGTGAAAATGTTTTACCGTGTCTCGAGCGAAACAGGTGAAAGGTCAGCCCAATCTCTTTCCGCCAGCGGTGACCCGGGGATTTTTCTAGCCACAGGCCTGAGCTCGGTTACGAACCAATGATCATAAGGTAATACTATACGACACGAGTGCTTCTACATGTCGCAGGTTAAAAATAAACACGAGGATCGACTGTGAGGATGAAAGAGGATCCACTGTTCTCAAATAACCAAAAGGTTTTGTGCATGCCTGCTCGTGAATAGGCAACATGAATACAGACAGGCAATGGCGGGGGCGACAGGGGGGCACTGCCGGGTCTGGGTGGGCGTGGTTGTTAACGAGTTCTGCAGACTTTCCTCTCTAGAGAACGACAGATTCGACAAAGTCTGAAAAAGGTGGACCTGCCTGCAACCACTTAGTGACATGACTCGACAGCCCAGGAAACTCGATCTCTGTGTGTATGTGAATATGTTTACACTCATGTCACGTGACTAGATCATTAGTAACCCAACAGCCCCGCAATCTTACCGGACAAATGATGTCACAGACCTTCAGCAGGTGGCCTGTGCTTGAGGATGGTGCGAGGGGAATGACAGTAAAAGTGGTTAGAGGATCGAGTTGGTGTCGCTGCAGCGCCGCGTACCCTATCACGTGACAGTTATAATATGATACTGTACAAAGAAATAAGACACGGCAAGTACTGCTTCCATCTGGGATCTCCAGACCGTGAAGTCGCCAGATAAATGATATGAAATGGACTTTGCAGGTAGAAAGAATGTCACAGTCCGCCATGTTTATGCGCATCAGGCGGTTGACTCATTCCTCAGTCATGATTCGGCAAAGGAGAGGACAAAGTAGAGGCTGTGCTTGACATCAATGAAGCTTTGTTACTTTAATAAATAGTAAAGAGGCTATAGGTCAGAAGAAGGAATGAAGTGAATGTTAAATATGAAACAAAAATAAATTAGAAGGAGGAAAAAAAACGGGAGAAAACCTACAGCTGGCGGCAATCACCGCCCATCGCATCACCAGAAATGTGCGATCGAGAAATCAACAGGAACAGATTGTTTTTTTTATTTTTGTTTGGTTTTTTTTTTTTCGTCTCTAAAACCTCCTAGGATGGGTGATGCTGTTTGTGTCTTAAGAATTCTAACGGACCAGATGAAAGATTGCGTGATTTTGTCTTGTACGATGTACCACTTCCTTTATGGCTGTCTTGTGCCGAGCACTTGTTTTGTTCTTACTTTTGTAACTCAGCGCACTTCTCGAGTTATTATATATTGTCTACTTGGATTACTTATTTATCATTTGTCATTTGTTTCATACAGGGCTGGTTTCTGGTTTGGGGCTTTTCACACATCGTCGATCATAGACCAGAATCGAGAACCAAAAAATTGAAGAAATAATTCAGTTAAATTCAGAAAATAAAATCTCAAATTTAGCGCCGCCGTAATTCAGCCGTCACGGTCTAGTAACTATGGACTAGCAACTAGGACAGCCACTGCTAGCAAGTGTGCAGACGACAAGCCCCTACTTCACACAGTTGCCACTCCTTACTATTCCATATTGCCCCCATCTCCCCCTCCCACACACACACATACACACATACACACATACACGCTCTCTCCATGTCAACACTTCAGCGCTCACCTTGTCGAATCGCCCACTCTCACTCTTCAAAAGACACCGCCAGACACGTGATCTAAAGGTGTTTTGGGGGGCAAGGGGAGCAGTGAGCTGGAGGGAGCAGCGATTTCAAACAAAATGACAGCGAGGAACCGGTTGATCATGAAAGTTTTTTCGAGCAAAAAGGAGCAGCGAGGAGAGTGGAGGGGCGAGAAGCTCCCCAGCAGGTCTTTCGCAGGCTGGAGGGTGGGGGTGGGGAAGGGAGAGAACTGTGGGGGAGTACACCGTTTATCGTGACGTGGGCTTCGCTCACACGCATGTGACCTGTCGAGCTGGAGTTTCGACATTTCGCAGTTTAAATGTTGAGGCGGCCAGGCAAGGACCGGGAGGAAGCAGTGAAGGTTGGTCTGGACATTTTTTTTTTCGCAGGGGGTAAGGGGGGATCCTATTGTTCCCTTGAAACAACGGTAGACACATCTAATTGTAGCTGAACATGTACCTGAAATAAGTAGTGCTTTAGTTTCGATCTCTTGGTGTTTGAAACAGTTTCTCCGTCTGCACAGGTACAACACAAGGTATGTGCTTGATTTTGTTTCGGGAAAAAAAATGGAGAGAAAATTGATGTGGGAGAATGGTGTGACAGCTGTCTTCGTCACGGTGACTGCGTAGGATATGGTTGGGTTACCCTGGTATTTGAGTGATGTTGTGACAGTGTAAATATCAGACTAAATGTCGGGTGTACAAGTCTTGTCAGTTGTCGATCGCGAATTACTGTCGCGACAAGAGGAGACATTTTCGCGCCACTGTCGAACACGAAGTCGCTCCTACACTGAGCAAAGGTAAAAGTTAGGACACAGACCACTCTAGACAACCTCCGGGTAGAAGATTGGGGTATCCTAGCTTGTTACCTCACTGAATAACGTTCGTGGTGTTACTGCGACATTTTGCTTGGTCACCACTGAAGGTAGGTGCAGGGCCGAGCTGACTCATCGGTGATGTTACATACAGTGAGGAGTGTTTTGTGGAACCGTTACAAGGTTCCCCGAGCCCAGATATACCCTCGCGCTCCAGCCAATACTAAAAATGCCTTCTACTCATCTATTGATATATTCACTCTCCCCACACATGTAAAAAAATCATTTATTAAAAAAACAACAACAAGGAAGGAAAAGCCATATTAATGGGAATTTCCGAAATTTAATTCGTTATACATCCTCTTGATCATAGCAGATGTCTTAACAACCACTAAGAATAACAAAATATTTTAAAAAAAGGGGAAATGATCACAAAAAGACTTGTACAAATGAGAACAAAGGGACTTATGTAACACATAGGTTCCGACTCCCTCCCCTACTGTCGTCGGTCACACTGCAAGGAATGGCTCCAGCTGTGTACTTCGTTCCTCCATCTCTCGCTTCTTTCTACCTTTTTTTCGCTTTTTGTTTCTTCTCTATAATCTCCCCCCTCCGTCAACCACCCCATACCCTCTCCTTCAGATTTCTAGCTATAGGGATAGATAAGCTGACATCATTGTTAAACTCGATCCAGGATGAAAAGCTCTTGATGTCAAATGGCCAGTAATTTATACACCCCTCCCTGCACGCTCTCCTGCAATAATAAATAATAAAGAAATGTAACAGTAAAAGGCTCGTGTCCGGTACAACAGCCGCTAACAGCAATAAACTGATTTCATGGTCTCTACACACTTTGTGAAGTAGGATCCGTTAGAACAGACAAGTTTTTAACGGAGTGGTCCTGCAAGTCATGTGACAGCAGTAAATCACAAGATGGACACATTGCAAAGTCACACAGAGAGCTGGTTAGACACACACACACTCACACACACTCACACCCTTTGCTATACACTATACACACAGTGCCATGCTAGTGATAAGGGTGAGTGTATGAAACTCTATTTACTTTCTGCCCGTGACACACTGGTGATGTGAGGGTCACAGTAATGTCAACATTATATGTGCGTGGGCAGACTTAACTTTCGAGATTAAAAAAAAGCTTTAGGCACGGAAACCTGCTCACCTTTATCGCGCTGCACCCGGGGTATTCACAATTGTTATTCTGACCGCCGAAGTGCTGATAGTCTGCTTACAGCCACGAGTGTAATCACTCGGGTTAGTCTCAGTTCACCTTCACATAATCACTGAGATTAGTCTCAGTTCACCTTCACATAATCACTGAGATTAGTCTCAGTTCACCTTCACATAATCACTTCCTTTCACTTCTGTTGATCACAGCTACAAGTCTGTTAATTCAGGGTTCAAGTCTGTTCATTCCTTCTCTTTAGCTTCACATGTCTGTCAGTTCATCCCTTTCACGTGTCGGCCTGCTAATCACATCATCATCATCACAAATCTGTTCACCCGCACACGTACTCCGTGATCTTAGGCGGTCCGCTAAGTAGAACAGTCATCACCTGAGTGAGGATGGACTGCCCTGGGTTCAGATCTCGTCTCAGGCACGCTGTTCTTTTACTGCATGTGGCATCTGTTTACAGGGCTGGCTGCCACCCCCACAATCTACCGCCTTCCTTCCAGTGTTTAGCAATCATCAATCTCCTCCTCTTCGTCGTCGTCACAAGTCCGTTCACAACAAAAACGTTTGTTGTCCTCAGGTCTTGGATCCTAAACATCTATACAATGTCTCTGTTGGTCATTTTACCTGCGTACCTAGCTACCTATATAATGGAAAGTTTCAATGAAGCCCTTGCAACTTGTTAAAGGAGACATTTTTTTTTTAAGGGAACTGCAAGTTCGTGCTTCTTCGGTAAACCTGTCTCTGTCCGCTGCTTTAACCTCTTCAAGTGTTTGCCCCGCCACCTGAAAAAAAAATGCAGCCATCACTTCTGTGTGAACTAAGGAGCTGTTCATACAACTGGGTTTTTTTTTTTTGTCTTTTTTTTTTTTTAAAGTCGCCAAGGAATTCATTCCCTGTCTCTGGCAAACGATAATCTCGTCTTTGTGAATCACTCTGATGTCTTTCAGAGAGAGGTGCGTCCGTTAGTGAGTTCAGCGTCCACCCGACTGTTCCCTCGACAGTGGTGTCCAGATGAGCTCTGGTCTCCACGAATGTTTGCCTCTTCTTTTCCATTATTAATACTATCGGCTATTCCTTTCCGTTAGTAGGACCATCCTTAGAGCTGTGAACCCTGTGAAAGATGTAGACTCATTTACATGTGCAACGGAAACACAAACATGTGTGGAACTCATTTCTCAGGTCTTGCTGAGGGTCAGTGTGAGCAACAAACATACTCGCATTTGTTTAGTGTTTGGTCTTATAGCAGAAATTATTTGCTGAACACTTGTCCCTGCAGTGGTGGAGCGAGTGTGGAGATGGGGGATAAAAAGATCAGCGTTCATTAGAAAAGAAAGTAAAACAAGACTATTGGAAGAAAATGACAAACAACAACAACAACAAAAAAAGAAAACTGTTAATCCACCATTTTTCTCAGTTATGAAATGTTGAAATTGCTATGGTTACAAAATATTTCGTGTGTTCATTGTGTTCTGAACATTGTGTTCTGGTAAATTTTCTTTTGTCAAGGATTGCATTTTTCTTTTCAAATTCACACATGCAGACAAAGCTATTTTTAGAAATATTACCCTTCCGTCACTTGTGATCAAGAAAAAAATTAACATAAAATTTCTCCTTCCTCTCCATAAACTGTCACTGGAAAATGTTTTGTGATACGTTTTGCTCTATTTCCAGCGATTGTTGCTCAGCGCTCGTGTTGCCCTTTAGCCTTTAACTTCAAGTCGATTGTCAGGGAAGGGGACTGTCATCTACAACCTTTGACCTTTAGGTATGAGCATCGTCTGGCCGGAAGTAGCCTGTGAGTCTCGGCGACAACGCCTGATCCGAGCTGACACCGGATGTGTCTATACAACATAAAAGAGATTATATGTAAAACATAATAGTTACTAATAATGAATACATGTGTACCATTGGTTCTGAAGTTTAATCTGTTCAGCGTTTAGGACAAAATGTTCACAGAGTTCACACTGTGCTAATATTTTTAACTTTCGTGCGACATGTTTCTCACCGTGCAACACACCTGAGGTATGTACATGCAGACCTGGTCTATTTGTGTCCGATCATGTAGGAGCAAGTTAATCTTGTCTACTTGCCGCGCTGACGAAAGACTAACTTAACCCTCCACCACCACCACCACGACCACAGCCACCACCACAAAATGCTCTGCGAGGTGCACTATCGCGCGCAATAGAACCGGTTTACAGACTTTGCCCCTCTGTTCAAAGAAAGAAAAAAAAAAGAACTTACAACAGCTCTCATCTGTAACCTGGAAAACCTGCAAGCGGTCGGACTTAACGGACAGGGGAATGGGGGTGGTCGAGGCAAAGAGTGGATGGGGAGAGAGGGGGCTTGATGTTTTACACCTTGAACTCAGGGTGTGTGTCGGAGCAGCCAGACATGCAAACAAGCGCCACACGCACAGAAAGAAGAGCCTGCTTCAGACGAGGGCTGTGAGGGCCACAAGCCCGTAAAGGAAAATGACAAATGAAATGGTAGGCTGAGCTTAAATGATAAAAAACCGACCATCAGAATTTGTTTCTGTTTATCAAAACAACCGTTTGCTTCCAATCGCATCTGAAACACAGGTCACGTGTTGGCGAGTAACGTCATGAAAACCGTTGCACGCGAGAGCTAGCCCTCGGTCGCTTAGATGTGGCGGTCATCCAGGATTTGGAGACCAAGCTCTAGAATTTCAAAGCAGAGTACAGTGATGAAATTGGAGAATACTGGAGAAACGGGGAAAAGAGTAAAATAAAATAAAAAACAAACAAACCAGGGGAATGTTTTGCAACCTGAAAGTTTGAGCGGACATGACTCACGACATTGGCACCTGTCCTTTCAGCCCCGCTTGACAGATCTCTTGCCTGTCCCTTTAACCATTTGGCCACCAAACCCCATGGAGAGAACTGTCGGGACTTGAGGGTGTTTGATGTGTTTATAAAGCAACAGATGGTGATAAGTTTAACGACATTGATTTCATTGTTGATGTTAATGAACCATAGGAGCCAAAGTCTGAAAGCACGCGGCTTAGCATTAACTGTGAGATATATATATATAGATCCTATGTTCATGGTGTTTGTATGTTCACATGTTTGCACGTTTGTGAACCTGTAGGTGCGGTTGTCCTTTCAAAGGAGCAGCACTGGGTGGGTGTATTTAAAACGGTTCAAAGCTGGCTTTTATAAGGGAGACATGGCAGCTCGTCATAACCTGCTGCTTTCTTTTGACCGACAGACATTTACTTTTGTAGCTGTTACACTTGACAAGTGGCTAGCAGTGTCTAATCGGGTCGAGAGGAGTTTATGGGGGAGCACTGGTGTTTGTATGTGTGAGACATGTTGATCAGACATGTCAGACATGGTGGGGAAAGAAAGAAAAAGTTGGAACATTTTGTAGGGTGGGTGAGTGTGGCACAAATCTGTGATAAAGGGTGCGTGTGTGTGTTGGGAGGGGGCTGGGGAGTGAGGACTGGCTGAGCACCCCTGTCCTAGTCACAGTGGGAGAAATAAAATCGCTGACTCGGCCGGGTGGCCTTATAGCTGCTGACAGCGCAACGCACCAGTTGCCTCCCACCCACAGACAAGGTAGACGAGGTTTTGCTGAAGTAGAGACATTAATATCCTCTCTGTCATCCTTCCTATCTCATGTTTCGAAAATAGAAGATTAGGACGGCGGTGGTGGTGGTGGGGATCCGTACAATAACTTGTGACCCTCGGCGACAGGGCACTTCCGGTGCGTTGATGGTGGCGGGACCGGTGTTAATCTGTTCTGGATCAGGAGTGAGCATGTTTCCGAGATACGGTTGGCAACAGATGCTCACACAGCTGTTACCCTGCTGCTGCTAACAGAATCAATTAAAATTGAAGGAAAAAACTGCTTCACTTATGCCTCAAACATTATTTTTTCAAAAAAACAAACAAAAAAAGACATCAAAACAAGCGTGTGTGGTCAACATTGTAAATGGTCTTGATGGAAGTGTTCCTCTGTCCTTCCTTTCTTCAGTCACTGCCCTGGTAGTCCAAACAAAAAACCTCAACTGTTATTTGTAATGGCGGTTTGCTGAGCTACCTGGAAGTTGACAAAGGATGGAATATACAAAGTTTGAGATGATCACATCTCGAAAAATCAAATACCGGGTTTAAAACTTAGCTGTGGGCAAAGTAACCCCAGGATAGCCACAGGGAGAGAGAAAAAACATATATAGGTATTTATAATTTACAGCCAAGTCTCGCGATCTCTCGTCCTTAACGAGACAAGCAGCCCAGGGCGTACATGGCGATGAATCGTTATCGATTGCTGCTTTCATCCGAAATGCACGACTTGCGAGCTGCGCTGCTTCCTGTTGCTGCGCGAAAGCTTCGTTGCCCTTGCCGACTGCTGCGCCGAGTTGGGATAGTGAGTCTAGCAGTCAGGTGACATCTTGGTGAGTTGTTGGACGCTTCATCGTCTCTAGCCGGTTGGTACTGTTTGTATTTACATGTGGGCCCTGTGTGAGCTGGCTGCCCTCACAGACACAATATTATTATTTTTGTATATTTTATACGATAGCAAAGTGTTCAGTTCCATAGAAAACTTAGTGAGAGGGGAGCGAAAAAGGTTTGTAGTCGATGTCAATGAGTTTTCTTGGCGTTCCATGGTTTCTAACGGCCCAGGCCATCGGTAATTTATTTTTGGAAACTGAATGCATGCGACTTTCTGCGTTTTGTATGCTTTTTCCCCCCTTCACCATTAACAGTTCCCGGTCTTTATTTGAAGTCTCCTCTTTACAGGTAAGTTCTTGTACCTTCTGTAGACTGCATTTTCAGACGTCTTCATCTGTTAAAATTTCTCAGCCGAGTAGTTAAGAAAATCGTGGGTTTTTTTTTTTTTCTTTCTCTCCTTTTGTAAATCCCTATTCCCTTATATTTTGAAAATAGAAAGCGTGCGTGCGAGAGACAGTAGTGTATACAATAATGTAGGTGCTGTTTAAATTTGGTTTTCTCGGACAGCACAAGACAGGAATGACCTCTGACATGTATTCAAAAGCCTTACAGAAAGCCCCGCCCTCTTTACACCTGTAATATCGTTTATACATTAGACCAATGTAAACTGCTAACGGGCGGAAGTGGCGGAATAGTCTGATTAATCATGCTGCCGATGTCACTGTGACGTGGCCGATTTCCAACGATCGAAGTTTGAGGTCCCCCCCCACCCCCATACACTGCACAACCTCTTCCATCCTCACCCATTGACCCCCACCTCCCCGAGTTGGAAGCTCCAGCCTCCAGGCTTTTTGTTGCGAGGTTGTTGCCGAGGGCTGCGGTCTTCATCACGAATTAATCTCCTATATCGAGCAACCTGTTGTGGTGCCAGTCGTGTGATTGTGACTTCAATGCTGATCGATTCACGTGACCGTCCGCTCGCAGGTTGGTGAATAATCTCGTCACGCCATGTCTCCCACGTGGCAGCGAGAAGCAGTGGAGCGTGTCCGCGCGCTGGCTTTTAACGATCATTAGTCTCCGGGGAGCGAGCGTTGACAACGGGCCGTCCCAGACCGCGACCATGACAGTGGGAGGAGAGGAGGAAGGGGGAAATACCTCCCCTGTGTGGTGAGACGTGTTTGCGTGTGCGTGCACGCGTTCACGGACTATTCATGTTAAAGAAGGGGGATGTGATTGTGTGCACGGGGAATGCACACAGAGGTCAGTCCAGGGTTCACCGACGGATTTCCACGCACTGGCCCGGCGCCAGCAAAGCAAACAGCAAAATAGAATCGAACTGCAAACCAAGCAAATATAAGCTTAACAATACGGATCAGTAATACTGCAGCTTCATATCTCCTTTCATAATTTCTGTCTTCATCCCTCATTTCTGTAACACAGAAGGTTCCAAGAGGCACACACCTGTACAATCCTTACTTCTGAGGAATATGTAGACCGTGAATCAGCGACTGATTAAAAAAAAAACTACACGTTTAACACATGGGCTTGCTTCATTCGCATAAATGTAAATGGAAAAAAAAATTCTGACTCATCAGCCCATCAGACCAAAGCCATTGAAAAAAACTGCAACATCATGGATGGCTGCTCATACTGACATCGTGGGATAAAATTATCTGCTGTGAGTCCCATGGCGAGTGTCTCGGTCTGTGCCCTTTCTGAAGCTAGTTTTGCGACAAAAGAATTAATACACATGTCTGAAAAATACAACAGACCTTAGTACAAAATAAAAATCTACTTAGTAGTAGTGTTGAAATGTTGTCTGATCTCATGTCATCACAAGCTTTAGCAATGTCTGCCTGCCACTTACCTGACACTCGCTTTTCCCCAGACCCTCGTTCTTTCACTACTCTCCCTTCCTTTACATCCTCGGTCCTAAACCCTTCTTCCATCCTTCCTGACCTCTCCCCCAGCATAAAGGTCACAGCGTTCCATCGTTCGCGGCTGTCACTATGGTATCGCAGCGGTTCGCAGTGATGTCCCCTATTTCCCTCGCGCCAACACCTAGTAAACCGGACTAAATTTTTTTCTTTCTTTTCTCGTTGCAGAAGCAGGGCAGCATTACTGTGAAGGGGTCCACTGTTTGCTGAGGAACAGGACATTTCTGCGCTCCCTGTGCAGGCTCTCCCGACAAGCCAGTGGAGTTTTCTGAAACAAGCTGTCCTCTCCTCCGTCGCTGTCGGCCATCTTGCTCCCCCGTCACACGCGCCTTGTCGACCCTCCGCTCGCTCTCGGGCGTGTGATTCCAAACGTTGTGCCTTGAAAGATGGCGGGAATGGCAGAGGAGTTCATGACTAACTGGCAGTCGAAGTTTTTCCGTGATAGGATCATCAGCCAAATGTGAGTAGCTCATCACGTGACTTGTTAGTGGTGATACTGCGTGTGCATGCGTACGTGCGTTTGTGTGTGTGTGGGTGTCTTATTGGTGGGTGGTGTTTAGTATGCAAGCGTTTGTGTGTGGAAGTGTGTGCCTGTGCAAGTGTTAGTGACTGTGTGTGCGTGTGTCTGTATCTCTGTGCGTGTCGTGTGTGCAGTGGCGTAGGAAGATGCACGGCTTTGAGGTGACAGCCGCCTCACTATCTTTTTTGAGGGGTGGCTGCCTCACTGGTGTGCGTGCGTGTACACCTCAACTCACATTGCCTCCAGTCATCACAGGCCCTTCGGCATGTCTGGCGTTGTCACCATTAAGCCGAGGATTTGTTGTCAGTGGGTTCGGATCTCTTCGGGTGCAGCTACTTCACACTGAATGTAACACCTGTTCGCAGGGTGTCTGTAAGGGGTCGGTAGCTTGGTAGGTGAGTGGGTATTGAGGACAGTTCATTATCGTCTTGTTCATCAGGTGATGCTCTATCCATTTAAGAAAAAACACAAAGAGATCATGTTTACATTGAGTCAGCAACTGTGGCAGTCACAAAAGTTGCGGTAAGACCTGTAAAAAGGACAAGTCCAGCTAACTGAGATATGAACGCACGTCACGTGGTGCTCACAGTACTGGTGACATGGCGAGTTGGAGAGAACGTTCCGTGAAGACTAGAAATAAATGATCAGACCTGGCATATGCCTCCCGAGCCGAATAGCTGCCGAGGTCCTGGGAAACGAGCTGCTGCCCGCTTGCTAAAGGCCACAGTGCCACTGTTATATTCATGCCGTTGACCCCAACCATTAAAAAAAAAAAAAAAATACATACGTGCCTCACAAAGATCACGTGTCATAGCTGCGCCGTGTGAAGCATTTCAATCCAGGTTTTTTAATGATCGTAGTGTTTATACTCGCCCTCCAACATCGTTAGAAGGTGGGGTTTTTATTTTTTAATACAAAAGGGCGCCATCTATTTTTTTTTAAACAAAAACCATATCCTCGCGGTCATTATATAAAGCAGGGATGCCCAACCTACGGCCCGCGGGCCATATCCGGCCCGCGAAACCTCTGCCCACAGTGCAGGAAATCGGCATGCTAGTAATTAAAAAAAAAAAAAAAAAACCGAAAAAAAAAAAAAAATACGAAAAAAGGGGAAGAAGAAGTATTTATCCCTACGTAGGGGCGTCTCTCAATCTTTTTTTCGATGGACGAACATTTCGATTCAGTGCTCCGACTTGGTGTCTCTACGATGAGGCCGGACATTCAGAGGTTTGTTTAGGAAAACAACTTCAAATATCCCACTAATTACTACAAAATTAATGGTAAGTACAACTTGTTTCTAATAAAAAATGGTGTCTGCTCTATTTTTTTTTTCCTTTTTGTATTTTTGCGGTGAAGTGGCCCGCGACACGGCTGTCCGAAATGGATATGGCCCGCAGGCCGAAAAAGGTTGGGCATCACTGATATAAAGGAATGCGTGAAAGTTTCGCCTCTTGTAACAGTTGTTCTGTCAACGAACCCCCACCCACAGCCGGACGTGCTGTCTATAAGGACAATGCAGGAATGTAATTAATATCACCTGGTTATTACCTCCTCGATCCCTCGCCATCCACTTTTTGTTTATGATTTATAGTCTTCCTCAAGTTGCGTCGTGTGCAGCTGACCAGTTCCACCCGATTACCAACACCCATATCCTCCTACGAGTTGATCAAATGGGTTACGATGTTTAAAAAGATTTAAAATTTTTTTTCATAACGTTGAGTGGCGGTGCCACAAGAGTTTGCAAATCCGCACGTGCGTCGCGTTTGCTGCGTGGTCACGTGATATGCTTTCGCACGCTGGAGGTGATGGCGCGCAGTTTCGTGATTTACACAGAAAAGGTCAGGGTTACGAATAGCCAAACAAAAGGTGCGCTTGATGAAATCCCTTTTTTCAAGTTGTGTGCTCGCATTGATGCGACGGGAGTCGTGGACACCAGTGGGCTGCATTCATGAAGCAGTGGTAGAGGTTTAACCTCGGGGTTAGCGATGCAGTGTCCTGTCAGTGGAAGACCTGCAAAGGCGACTGATAATCTCGAGGTCTCCCTCCTTCCTACTGTCCACTAGTTCAGCCACAGAGAGCTTGATAAGGCTGTACATACATTAATTGGACAAGTTAAGTAAGCCCGAGGGTGGTACATGGGTACAGGCTGTACATCTGCTTTATGACTGTCTTCACCTGTTGTCAAACTCCCTTTCTGTGTATGTTTGAGTTACCTTATTTCAGGAGACATTTTACATTTTAACCATTGCAGTAAATTCAATAACCATGAACAAAAGAAGGATGTTATTTCAGAGTTATTTCATTGCCATGTGCACAGGCTGACACTTAAACTGTGGTGACTATTCTGTTCCCAGACAGAGCGTCAAGAAGAACTGCAGACTGAATCCACACTCTGAAGACAAAATGGAGCAGTTCCTTGAACAGAACACACCAGAGCAGCTGGAGGAATTCATCTTCAAACAGTCCAAGACTCGGGTAGGCCATATCAAACTACTGCAGTAAAAATCAGTCAAAAAGATGGTTTACCATCAAAATATTTATCAGTCAATGACTGATTTAGAACCATCGATAAGAACAGCTAAAGGGATTTTAAACACAAATAAAATGTTTGAAGTAGAAGAGAAGAAGGCTGATAATATTGAAGATACTAGAAACATTCTCTCAGTATACACATGGACTAAATGACATTGTATTCTGTGCTTAAAGCCTACATTTGACTACCAACCCTATAAAATGCTGTTGGTTTAAAATATTTATTACTTTGCTTTCACCTTTATACTTTGTCATTTGCTAAAACATCAGTTCTATCCTTGAAGTTTTTTCTATGCATTTCTCAGCAATTCTTCAATTCCATAAACATCTCACTGTGCATTTTTGTCTTCCTCTCATTTGTTCTACTATATTGCTTAGTTTTGCTGACTTGTTACCATGAGATTGTTCTGTTGTCTGCAGGAAGATTATCTGTCATTAACAGCAGATCTTCTTCTCCATGCGAGACAGGCAAATGCGAGAGCAGATTATGAAGGTTAGTGTGTGTCTGAAACAGGGTTCCCAGGTCCTTACAAGGTCCTTACAAGTCCTTACATATTGAATTTTCGCCGTAAGGCCTTATAAGTCCTTATATTTGCCATGCGGTCCTTACAAATTCTCACACAGGTCCTTACATTTTCTCTGTGACCCTTACATGTCCTTATATTGATAAAATATTACCACAAATTTATTTTCGGAGTCAACTTTGGCGCAAAATACCAACGATTTTTCGCCGCATGTTTGGTCTACACATCTGTACAACACTAGTTGCCCTTCCGTATTCGCAAAAAACACTCTTTTTTGAAAAGGTCTTTAGAAACTTACTCTTTCTTGAACTTTGATCTTCTAGTACTACTGTGCATAGCTCTATTTCTCTCTCTCTTCCCGTTAGAGTGCGTGTGCGAGACAGAGACATGAACTGACTTTTGTATTACACCAAAGAATAGCTTTCAGGTTTTGCAATTATTATTACTTAGATTTCTAGAAAACTTGGAACATTAACGGTGTATGTTATCAGCGCGCTAAGGACACTTTTAAAGTTATCTAATCTAAATATGGCAGACAGGCATCAAAATTAACTCGATTATTTATTACTAGAAATACATGTATTTGAGAACATAGAGAAGACCACAGATTCATAAATAATACATCTTTCCGACCATACAAGAGAAAAACTTAAGCATTGATGACTGTCACTTAGGTCATTACGAATGCATGAAAGGTCCTTATAAGGTCCTTATAAAGTCCTTACTTGGCACCATCCCTGTCCCTGGGAACCCTGTGAAAGTCTTGTGGTTGAATTGATGGACACATGGGACATATCTAAAGATCTTAGATCCATGGTTATAAAGCATCCATTTCAATTTATTACAATCAGTAGATAATAATCAGGTGATGCTTAATAAATTACGTGCATGACTGAAAGAAAAAGCTATCAGAGGATTATTAAAATAAGCAAATAAAAGGAAGGTTGCACAGTTTTTCTTGGTTACACAAAAGTAATGAAAATTGGCAGACTTTTATGTAAATCTGTTGGGGTTTCCTTTGTCTTTGAATTCATATGCAGTGTTTTGTATTAAGCTAAACTTAGTGTTAGTATCAGTGGATAAAAAAGTGTTGTTGCAAGCAACGTTGAGTGGACAGGTCATCTGAAGAACCTAGTTGAATAAACAACAGTGTATTTTAAAACAATAAAATATCTTCTTAGAAATCATAGTTGAACTTTTTGACTTGTCATTCAGGTTATGACGGTCAAGAAGATTCTGAAAGCCCGCAAGCTTCAAAACAAGCAGAGGGGGGATCTGATGGTGCTACTCCCAATGGTGATGCTAAAAAATCATAATGATATCAACCTGCTCTACTTTCTTACCATGAGACTGCCAGTAAGCTTACAAGGTGGAGCATAACCAAGTGTACCAGTTTACAAAAGGATGTTTAACTGTATTTAAGCAACATACGCACAGGTTTTCCAGTAAAGACCTCATGCTTATGGAGGGATTAGAAAATATATGCAATGTTTCTTTTTAAAAATTAACCTTAAGAATGTTTAGTGACTTTTTTAAAAATCAAAATAGACTGAAATATTTGAAATATTCTGCACGGTATTTTACAATTACAATTGAGGCTCATTATGTTGCCACCTTCTAATTTAGCTCAATCTTACCTCTCCACTTATTGGGGGAGAAAAGATTTCCCTCTAAAAGCTGCAAAACCTGCTTCTTGAGATTACTGTGCATGAAATGGGATACCACCTGTAAGGCTGTGATTAGAGCAATGGCATCTAGACTACAAAGGCATTTACACTAGCTGGTTTGACACCCTTGTGGTGCAGCTTATGTCCCCTTGTTGACCCACCAATGGAATTAGGTTAGAGGAAGACAAGACAGGGAGAGGTGATGAGTCACAAAAGCTGACCCCAGGCTGTGAAGGCTTTAACACCTCCCCTACCCTGTAAGTCTTGACCTCTTTCTAAGCACAACCCCTAACCTTTCAGGAGTGAGGTGTGATAGACTATACCTTTTTTGTGAGAGCAGTGACTAGTGCCTTCTCTGTCCTTTTTTCTCATATAGAGAGCAAGGTGCCTATTTAATAGCTGGGTCAAACTGGGAAGTACATACCACCACACAAATATTGGACTGATTGGTGTGCAAGCCTTTAAGTTGCTAGTCTCACATTTTGCCACAAATGTGTGCTGGACCAAGGGTGGCAAAACGGTCTATTCTCATACCAATTCTCAAAAATGGGTTGTTTGGGATTTACAAAAAAAAAATTCATTAATATAATTTTTTTTTTAACCCTTTATTTTAGATGTAAATGTATATAATAATGGAAGAGGCTATTTATTTTTATTTCAGTACTTCATCTGATTTTATCCAGTTTCATTTGCGAATCAGCTTCATCAACAAGCAGAGTCTGCAGAGTGTCAAACCCTGAGTGTTGAACTATGTTGGCATCATTTTGATTGTTAATAACCTCCTTTTATTTGTTTTATTTTTGTTTTTTGAAATGAAGGACTGCTGTTGTCAGTGCTATTTTTGGACTAAAAAGGTGAGGGATGGGGGTGGGAAAAGTTGGGGTTGTCATGGAAAAAAGCTAAATTATTCTTTTGTAGCAACAATAATAGATCTCTGCAAAATAAAATCATTTTGTTTCAAAACCTAAATCTGTATTATGCTGTTATTTTTGTCTGATTTACTGAGCTTAAAAAATAATGGCCTGCCAAAATAGAAAAATAATGAAAACAGGACAAGGTTTTAAAGGTAACTGGAATGTATGAACAAATATAAGTTGGAATCCTTTAAGGGTTTTCAGCATGTATAGTCCAAAAGCGTTGACATTGTAAGGGAGACTAGCTTGAGAGCTCCATGTAACAAAGGGAGGTAAGATGGAACATCAAAACATGCACATCGGATAATACTTCAGACAACTATTTTTTTAATCTATCCAAGCCAGCCACCACTGTTATTGCATGTGCCATAAGAGCATCCCAGGAAAGGAAGTTTTCTGTATTTGATGGTGTCCATCTGTGGTTCTGGTGTTTCTTGACATCCTAAAAATTAGCTTTATGTATCAAATATGCCATCAACATCTCAGCTGATGTGAGAAGTCCTAGGTAGGGGCAAAATAATTCATAGAAGGAAGCACTATGTGCAGGATTTATGTCTTTAGAGCTTGCTCTGTCAGTTACCATAGGTAAACTGCATAATATCTGTGGATTTGGCGAGATTTATTATGGATGTTCCCTCATGTTCACGTTTACAAAAGATCAATTAACATGCATCTGAGGTTCTAGCAGAACAGCTTGGCAACATCTTCCAGATTTTGGTGTGGCATTCCGTTTCGTTTCTGCCTAAAAAAAATCTGGATCAAGATGTTCTTTTCTGTGGCATCAAGACATTCCATCTCCCTCCACATAAGCTGTAAGTGGTGGTGAGCCATATTGTAACTTGGGGAACAAGTTGAAGTTTCTTTACCTCCTCAGCAGACTTGGTGTTTTGGATGTTCATATCCATGAGGCTTTATTCATGGTTGGTGGGTGTTACATGTGATGCATGCTTTGTTTTTTTGTTTTGCCCAATTTCAATATACGAGCAGTTTTTCTCCATGAAGACAAAGGCCAGATAAAAGTTTTAAGAACACTCAAAACTGGTTTCATAAAAGCTGACTAAACCACGAAGTAACTTGTGTGAAGCTTTTTTCTATCCCAACTTCTGGCTGCTTGTGCATTGTAAATATTTCTCTACTTGCTGTTGTCATTGAAGTATTCCCACACCTATTTCACTTAAACATGCTCTCTCCAGTTCATTTTCACTGAGTGTGAAAAGCAACATTAATCATAACAGGCTTTGAAATACATAGACCATGGATGTTATTTTAAAATAGCAATAGTTATTTTATAACATCTGGAATGAGGTCAGGGAAGTAAACATTAAAAATAATTATTGTAACAGGAGCTTGAGATTTATTCTCACAGGCTTACTCAGATCACAATTAAAAGGATAATGCCTTTTAAAAAATGTGGAAAGATTCTCGTTTTCAGAGGGCTAGGGATTGCTTGTTACGATGACACTGTAGATTATTATTAGTGTTAATTGTGATCAACTACTATTGTAATACACTTGTCATGTTGCAATATAGTTGATAATTATATAATGAGGTTATATAAAAATATACGTTCAAATTTCATGTAGAACAAATCTCCGTGTCATCACTTGACTACAACGAATCTTTTTCCTGACCCTGGAAAGTCATGTTACCATTATGTTGCTATGCTTCAGCATCCATAAGCTTGGTGTCCAGAATATGAAATATTCGTCAGGCACATTTCCCCCACTTTTGTCAGAGGTGCAAACTGGGTATAGTGCCTGGTAGGACCACGCACAATTTGGAGAGCATTTTTTAAAAAAAAAAAACCCAACAATTGTGGATGCCTTTTGTTGCTGCTTTTAAACACCGACATTCTGTTATTGTAACATCAGCAATTATTGTGGGTTTTGTTATTCAGGTTGTGCTTGAAACTGCAGAGGCATTCTTGTCTCCCAGCTCTTTGAACTTTGTTTTCTGATGTCCCATCTTGACCCTTTCAAACTTGTGTATTATCTACCCCATCAACAGGTGGGTAGGTGCGTGTGTATATATACACAAGGGTACATGCATGCACTGTGATTTTATGATCAGAGGTTACACAGCACCAAAACTGCTTTGTCCACATTTGCTTTGAATAACCATTAAATTGTGCTTCATGCATGCTGTTGTCTGAAAGTTTTTCGTCTTGCGTTTGTACAAGCAATAGGACTCGCCCGTTCAATTCATCACAGGTTTGAAGTTGTAAACTACAAAGGCCTTTTTTTCCCTTTTTATTTTTCTATAGGAAATTACAAATGCTTGGATCTCGGCCTAAATCACACCAGTGACTACGAGACTACTGAGAATGTACCAGGCATAATCCAACAAACTTCACTGACCATAGACTTATTTTAAAACTTCGGTCATGAGATCCATGCTTGATGACAAATTGCTGAGACTCGCCTGTTGTTTTTCTTTTAAATTATTTGCACATGCCTTTGAATAAATCACATATGTGCTTGATGCTAAAAGCCTAAAAATTTAATTACTGATAAACATTACTTAAATAATGTTAACCACATCGCTAACCCAGAGGTGATGTGGTGTCTCTTTTTTTTGACCATGCCTGCCCGCTCTACTAGAAAGGCTAACCGGGATTTACATCACACACACGCTTGATTTATAAAAAAAAATGAAAGGGTGAATTACAAAACAAAAAAATCTAAGAGTGTGAAAATTAAAGATTGGCGAAAAATTAGGTTACAAATAAAACTATAATCAACAGGCCTGTCTCATAGCTGTCTTGGAAACAGCATAAATAATCTGAAAATTCTACATTCACCACACACAAAAAGAAAATGCAAGTTTTAAAACAAGGACACGTGGAAATGCAGTTGGGGAGGTGGGGAGGTTGCAAAACTAACTTCCCGGCACAAAATATTAAATACACATTTGACCATCATTCAAACTGATGACAACCTGGAAGGATGAGGTGTACATTGCTGGATGCGGAGAGAGAGGTGGGAAGGTCAAGGGGTTAGGGTTAACCACTTCATCGAAAGGAGAATAAATCTCTGCTTTTAAAGTGTGATAGCCTCATTAGTGATGTATTGCCACTGGGCTCCAGCAAAACATCCACACATCTGCATAAGCGATTTGTGACCAGCTTCAAACCCCTATCCCCCAACTTAATATTCTTGCCACAAGCCCCGATTTTTCACTTCCTGGCCACATCATCGTGTCTGGCACTATTCCAGTAGTTCTTAAGTCTCCAAGCACTATCACATATCCTTGACCAACTCTAGTTTTACTATTTTCTCTTGCCCCACCCTTCCTGCCCTTTTCCCTCTTCTACTTCAAACCTTAAAGTTTAGAACTAATCTATCCTTTTTATAAAGACATCCATGTCACTTTAATTCTGAATGCATAGTCACCTGTTTCACATCACCAACTGCAACAAGAATTATGTTATTTCTAAGGCTGCTAGAACCCTGTGCAATAAATGATACACACAAGATCAAATAAAAATTATTGCATTATCTGATTTTATCTTTGCCTACATCTTCCTGAGAAATTACTGCTGATGGATATCTTCTAATATCCACCTGTTCCAGGTTACAACAATGCTTCAAGCATAGGTTCACAATTCAAAATAGTTTTTGTGGCCCAAAAAAAACTTTTTGATCCACAAATTCTTGCCAAAAGTTATCATTCGGATTATTTTCTTTACAATAATTATTTTGTGGTTCAGCTGTTAGTTATTAAGGTAGTTTTGTACTTTGGTAATTCTGATTCTATAATTCTTGTATGAGCATAGCAAAAATGAATGATGTGGACAGAACATATTTCACTAATAACAAAACATTGTTTAAAATACTGAAAATTTTCTCCTACTCTTTTCACTTCTTACATTCAAAACATTGTCAGATATTCAAGAATCACATGCAGCCGAGAGATATGAGAATGTGCACGATGTTACTCCAACTCTTACACTGACAACGCATCTGCCATTCATTTGCTCCAGTAACAACACACAAAACTTTTGAACAGAGAATTCTAAGGTCATATTTAGTGAATCCTGCCATGTCTAAACCTGGGTTCTCACGTGGGAACACAGCACTGACTGCAAAACACTTGTGATCTCCTGCTTTGTTCACATGTGAAAAGCCAACATAGCAGATGAGAAGATACTTGTTCACATTAAAACGTGGACGAGCAAACACCATCGTGTTCATGATCGTTCCAATGTGAACAAGATATTTAGGGTGAGGTCACACAGGCACATGCTGAAGATAACCTAGCTACCAACACATTTTTGTCTCGGACTTCCTCTCACTGCTTGTCTCTGACCTGATTGATGTTCAATGTTTTCGAAAAGAAAAAAAAAAACATTCACACGGCCATGCTCAAAATGAAGATTGGGAGCAGCTCGCTGGACACCAATGTAACATCATCATTTTTACCAGATTCAGAGAAAAAAAATTGCACTGAGACAAGCATTCACAACAATCTCCAATCATGATGCTGGTATACACAACACACAACTCCATGATTCTTGAAGCCATCTCTGCTGTTCCTGGCATGGTAGTTCTTTTCCCCTTGTTTTTTGGTTGTTTATTTTGCTGTTATGTGAACACATCGACGATTTTAAAGGGGCGTAATCTGCACACTGTGGGGAGCATAGTCTCGAAAAATCCCGAAAATATCTTCAGGGGGAATAAATCCAAAGAAGGGGTATCTCTTCTCCAGACGGAAAGCCACAACTTGAAGGGAAAGGGGGGAGGTATGATATCGTGGACAGAAATGATGGCAACCTGTCCTGCCTCCAATCCGTGAGGGATGATAACGAAAACTACTTTCTGGCCTACAGAGGGCACCTTGTCTTCTGCACATGCTGGCCGCCATCTTGCATTACCAGTTCAGCCTCCTCGGAAGGTTCACAGGCATCTTTTCAACTGGAACTGGAAACAGGCCCCATCAAACCCTCATTGGATTGAACTGTTCTGCATCAGATACTTGAAGTTCCATTAAATTCATCTAAACTTTCTACAGCTTTTCTCTGATTATTGCCTTTCACATCTGCAACATTCTTTTTCTAAACTAATTGCAAATGAATTAACCTGCTAGTGTCTAATAAAATATCATAAGAAAAAATAAAAATTAAAAAAAAAAATCTGTTTCCAAGTTCAATATCTTCTACTTCAAAAATTCAACAATATTTTTCGGGCCAAATCTGAAGGAAAAACAACTCTTCCAGAGTTTTCACAGAACCATACGGCATCACTATACTGACATGCATGCTACCAGTCGCCATGCAGCCTACGCGCGCAAAGCATTATATATGTCAATATGCTCAGCTTGTCCAAAAAAGTCATGGCGTAAGCGTCGCTGGCATAGGTGCAGTCAAACGAGGGCTTGCCTTCCTCTTTATCATGTCTGCCAAAACTCGTCCTTAAAAAAAAAGATGCCACAGTCAAAATTCAGAAGTTTGGGACAGTGTACCACTCCCTATGCAGAACTGTAAAGATTTGTATCCAGTTTACAGATGAATAAGTAAAATCACTCTACCTGCTTTAAATACTAGCAGCTTTTATAGGAGATAATTCAAACATATTACACGTGCCAGGGCTATTAAAAAAAAAAAAAGGAGCAGGATATGTGTAGCGTTCTCTGTTGCTTCACATCCCTAATGTATAGGGGAAAAAATCTCCAAAAATCATAATTTAAAAAGGAAAAAAGATGCTCCCTCAAATGAAGACCAATAGCTGCTTGCAATCTTATCAACAGAGGTGGAATTTTAAGCTACAAGTGATAAACTGGTACAGTGTTAGCTAAAACCTTTATCCTTATAATGAATTAAAAAATTAATTAGCTACAATATCAAGAACCTTACTGTGCCAGAGAAAACAGATTCCTCAACTTTACTTTCCAGTTCCCCAAAAAAACCCACAAAAAAATGAATGCCAATTCAGCAAGTCATCCTGTCAAATGATCAATACAGCATCTCACTTGATTATCCAGCTAACATGGGCGTTAAACAATACCAAAGCCCTCTACCAGCATCATCAGTCTCGGACCAGAGAAAAGCTTACAAGGATTCCTCTGACACAGAAGACAAGCATTTCGTTGGACTGCACAGATGCCAGTCTTTTTATGCACCAAGGCTTGATGGGTAGCGCCATCACGCAGGCATCCGCAAGGATGCATGGGAGGAGATTCCCCTACCAGACGTCCCTGACCTCAAACTTTTTTTCTTTGGAGTGGGGATGGTGTTTGGGGGAAGAGGACACTAGATTTTTTTTTGGGGAGGGGAAAGGGGAAAGGGAGTTGTCTTATCATTAAGGTCAAAGAGGCCTTGCTCTGGCAATATAACGCAAGGATGCTGCTGTAGTGAGGCAGGAGCAGAAAAGATTCATGTGGTGATGGTAGTGGTGGAGAAGATTGTGGTGCACATGTACCAGCAGAGGTGTGGTCGGCTGCACTGGCTTGGTAAGGGCGTCCTCAAAAGAAGCCTGGGTAATCTGCAAGAGTCCATCAATAAGCTTGACTCACTGGGTGTTCTCCCCCTCTGAGCAGACTGCTTGCAGCAAACTTAAGTCAGGGTTATTATCTATTAAGCATACTCCATTTATTATGCAACCAAGTAAACAGGTTCTCTTCACATTTTGCGTGAAAAGGGTTCTTTTTATGTGTAGCTTGCTGAAAAGTTCAGCCCAGCTTCAATCTTAAAGTTCACAGTTTGGATACATTGCCTTGGCAGGGAACTGTATAAGATGTACTGGGACAGCTATTTATCAACTAGTTGGGATTTGTTTCAAGTATAACCTATTCATGTCAACAAAAACCTATTTTTCAAATGACTTTAAAGTTTAACATTAATCTGTCAAACATACCAAGATGACAAAAGTTTTTCTACACATTTGTAATGCATATCAACACATACACCATCTTTCTTAGCAAAATCTATTAAAACTTCAAAGGACTGAAATTTACATGGACGCAACAACAGAGTGGGATGGGAGGAGGGGAAGGGAAGGAGGTAGCAGATGATGTGGCCTGAAAGACATCAAAAAAGGGATCGGTGTACCATGGAGTTAGATTGTTAAACATGCTAGGGGGAATCAAGGAGGCAACATTATAATGCTACACTTTAACAAGCCATGTTGCTTGCAAATTTTTTCCACCCGCAGCATGCCCCACCACCTCCACCCTGCAAATAATACCTAAACTGGGTCGGGGCACTTCATAGGGACGCGCGCTCATGCACAGCATGCATGCAAAAATGCATAAAAGCTCAGACATGCAACTGATATAAGATCAGTCACCGCTAGGCATAAATGTAATCCAACACTGCGCCTGCAGATCTGGAGATGATGGCTACAAAGTTATTCTCACCTGCTAGCTCCCCCAAACCCCCAAATTTTCTCCTGTCGAAGGCATCAGGTAAAATAAGAAACATTTTTTTCCACAACTCAGTTATTATCCACATTTTATGAAAAGTGTTTGCATTATCTTAGTTTCAGAAATAAGTAAACAGCTGATGGACTCTTTAGTTTTACTTTAGCATGTCTCTCCCAGAGCTTTCAAAAAAGAAAACTTAAAAAAAAAAAAAACTTTAAAATGTTTAGCTGTCTCTATGCGATAGTGGCTGAAGAGTTGTTTTTCCCCCACAGCTGCGCAGCCAACTATGAAAATCCAACTGCTCCAAAACAGCAGGCAGATAAAATTAAAGTTTGGTTTTGGAAGAGGCGGGGAAAGGGAGTAGAAGAAATAAAAACACAAAATATTATGATCAATGAAGTCTTGGGTTCAAATACCAGTTAAAGCTTAAGCACAAAATACGTCACAGTAGTGTGGCAGATGCCATCATCACACATACATCACTGCATTTAATGATTCACTCCAACGCAGCCAGTCAGGGACCACATGTCGAACATTTTTAAAGCAGTTTTAGAAATAGTTTTTCTCAGCAATAAGCACGCACATGAGAAAACTGACATCACTCTATTCTTTCAAACACTAATTTCATAAACTTTTTTCCTGAAAGCTGTCAACATGGTCTCCTGACTTGGCAGCCCATTGAGCCCGACTTGGGCAGCAGTTAGCCTATAGGCTATTATGAAGCTGCTGTTCAAAAACCAAATGATTAAAGTAAAAGAAATCATGACTTTTTAGAATGACATGCCCATGCACACCCCAGGATTTAGTCTGAAGAAAAGTGATACACAATGAATTTATTAATCTGAGGTTAGAAGAAATAAGTTCACACTTTTCAATGCCATGTTGAACCAAAGAGGGCCACCAACCCCTTTCTCTCTCAAAGGTAAGTAAATAACTGTTTATCAATGGGAACTGTGATGGAGACATTATCTGAAACTGGATGAAGAGCAGGCAGCATGAAATCCAAGTGCAAGGATATGGGTGGGAAAGTGAAGAGGTAATATTTAAAACCTGTTGGAGGCATAAAGTCACTCTTAAAGGTCAGGGGGTGATAATTTTCTTTGTGCAATATGACCCAAGACTGAGGTACGTTGTAGTAAAATGAGAGGGAGGAACAGCAAAGTTTTTAAAACCAATGCGGCACTGCCATCAAACTAGGCAAAACGAGTTAACTGCCATATAATTAATGGATCATGCACATTCATTTGCAATCCAATCATTTTCTTTGGCATTTAGATGACAACAGCATTGATGGCTACTGTTCATCATTGTGGGTTCTAAGTCATGTATGAGAACTTATGATGCAGGAATAAAAGTTTAAAATTTGCACTACATTATCTGTACTTCTGGAATGGGGAGAAGACTTATCAAAATAGGAATATGGAGAAACCATTAAAGGAAAAGAAGTCCAGACAATGGAATACTACTCAACTGTAGATCTTGATGGCATCCTATCACCAAAGACCATTGTGTACCATCACAAACATGCACAAATGTTACCCTGTAGATCAGACCTGGGCATGGGCCGGCCCACCTCCTGTCTCTGACCGGCCCACTATATTAGTCCAGCCCTCTAAAACCATCCCAATTTCTCATGCGGCCTCTTGGGAAAATTAATTGCCCACCCCTGCTGTACATGGTCTTGTGAAATTATGACAAAGAATCCTACAAGTTTTTTTAAAAATCTTTTCTTAAACCATCACTAAATGTATCAAGGATCATCCTCTGAGCTTGTGAACAGACAAAACACAACAGCAAAGGATCCACCATGACCAGAATTATTTTAGCTGACTCTGTCCCATAATCCCTCTTACAGGTCAATCAAAAACGGGAAATAGCGCTGACATTAATGAATAAGCTAACTGCTCCTGATGTGTATACTCAGAAATATACAACAAATTGTAATTCCTAACATTTCATCATGCTTGTGTTTCGATTTTTAGATTTTATAGATGCTTCTGAACAACATACTGCTAACACCTCTATTCTTTAAAGCATCCTTATTTCTGCATTTATTCAATAAAAGGAATCATAAGAGCAATCACTCTCACAGCTTTGCAGCTGTATAGTGAAACAGATACCATCACAAGAAATGCAATACAATGTTCATATCAAATGAAATTGTTGCAACAGTTGTTTTCTGCTCCTCCTCTCTCTGTGCTACCCCAGCCCCCACTTACGACAACAACTACAATCACATCACCCAGCATTCTAGTAACAGTCACTGCACATACATCCAGAGATACTAAACATTTCACAGCAAACAGACCAGTAGATTTCCTGCCGTGTGTGTGTGTGCACGCACACATGCACAAAATGATAAATTGGAAAGGAATGCTGATGATGAGACTGCAAGAGAGAAGATACCAGAATGGCACTAGAACTGTTTCACATTTATTCTACTGCCAACAAAATTGAAGGGGGTGGGGGAAGGCCACGTTCAATACTATTTATAATACAGTTTAATGGAGCGTTCAGGACCAAGTAGAAGACACCGGAAAGATGCTTATAAAACAGATAAATGGAATGAAGTTGTCAATATAATTATATCATGCAAATGCCAAGCGGGTCAAGATGGTCAGACCATGAACAAAGAAACAGGCACAAAAGTTTCACAATGTTCACAGATCTTTGTGTATGTGCACTTCCTTCAGCCCCCCAAAACAAGCATTAAGAACATGACATACCATGCTCCTGACAAACATATCTCATGTAGTTGAGTTGATTATGCAGCAGGTTTAAGCACTTAGCAGCCAAACATGCCCATGCATGCAAGAGCAAACTACTGAGACTATTACATATCAAGCAAAAGATTCTTTTGTATTTACAAAGGGTTAGTAAAGGGAGGGAAACAAGCCTTATGTAAATGTTGGCAAATGTTAGAAAAATACCAACCTTCCTTCTCTCTCGTCATAGCAATTACTTCTTAATGACATCCTCCTCCCTTAACTATCTTTTTAATTCTAGAATGGGAAAGCAAGCTCTTTTTTGAATAACAGGTTTAACTCGAACTGTAAGTTTACTACCTATACATATTCTCCAAGAATTACATGTGATTCAAATGGCGAAACAAAATTTGTAGATTCTATTTTCTTCGTTATGTACCTGGATTTAATACTTTAATTCTTTGGCCAAATGTACCGTTTCGATACTTTTCATACATTAATAATCAAAACTTCTAGTACTGCTTTTCGGAAGAAAGAGCTCATTCTCTTAAGGGGTGAGCACATTAAAGTCCTAGGCATGTGCACATGAACTTGGCCACATGCATACACTCCCCCTACTACACACACAAAATACTATTAAAACAATAGGACAAGTAATAAATACATTTTAAGTAATTAAGTTTTTTATCCTAGATTCAGTGTGTGACATTTTTAATGTTTTAGTTTTTTTTCTGACCTTCGGGTCCTGGTGGTGAATGCCACTCTCTGGTTGCCTAAGAAATGCAGACAACAGGGGTTACAAATGCTGGTTTTGCCACTCTCTCTGGTTAAGCTTGGTTGAAGCAAAGTTTGCTTTTTCTGGCTTCTTCCCTCCTCTAAGCAAACGTGCATATAATACCATACCTGGGACAGTTTCTTTGGATTCATTCCATGATGAGTGAGGGATAACACACCATTTGCACTGCTTGTTAGGCAAAACCAGCACACACTCTTCCTCGCCAAGCTTTGGATCTTGAAAATGCTGCCAATTCATTAAACACTTTCACAACAACCATCAAAATTCCATTTCAGTTAGCTCTTTGGGGAGAGGGAAAAAAAAACAAACTAAAAGGTTTTTGAAGGAAGTTTTTTTTGCTTTTAAAAAAAAAAAAAAAAAAAAAAAAAACACACCCACACACCATGCAGGTTTATAAACAATTTATGAGTTTTTATTTCTGTACAACTAGAGTCAACAGAAAATTACATTTTTTGCATGTCTTTCCTGGCGAAGCTTGCTTCTTACCCCCCACCCCTCAATCCTCAAAGGTTTTACAGTTCATATTTCCCCCTCTGCTAATAACTCAAGTACAGTAACAGAAGCACAGGCTACCCTAAACTGATAATAATCAGGTGACTGACAAGGTTCTCCGTTGCTGAGGCAGTATAAGAAGGGAAAGACAGGAAAACTTAAGAGCTATACAATGTAAAGGCAAGGAGGGCCGATACATGATGCTTTGATATCCCTCAATGCAAATGCTGATGTGGAAAATATGGACGTGTCCCCAAAATAAAAAGCTTGTAAAGGTTTATAAAATGATGGTCTGACAGACTGGGGATAGAAAAGATGGCGAGGGGACATAACTGACATGAAATAGCTCCTCCCTACTTATCTGTTCTTTCCAAATATGCAACAAGCGATAACCAGCAGAAAATCTATTCCCTTCAAGCAAATCAAAATTTCTGCTTTCAAAAAGTACACACATTTTTGTACATCTGTCAAATTTTGGACTATTTGAGCGAAACTATGTGTAATTTCACTGAAAACTGCTTTACATGACTGTTCAATTTATCTAAAATTTTTCTACTTTTTTTTCTTTCTTTTCAGTAGACTGCTTAACTCCAAAAGGAAAGAAAATTGCAATTCTTGCTTTTCTGGCTTTTAGAGAGTAGGAACTCCTTCAGCTTTTTTCAGAGAAAACAATGTTTTGCATATATCCATTGTTCTGGAGATAAAGCTACTTAAGAAATCACTTATTACATAAAGTTTACACTAACATACTGAGCTTTTAATCTGAAAATGCTACTATTCCCATGTCACATCATCTGACATGCAGGTCTTGTCAGGGTTACATCTCTTCCACATTTCTGTCCATATCTAGCAGATGACACTGAGGGAGAGTCTTGCTATGTAAGTAAAGCACACCAGCAGGGATTTAAAAAAAAAAAAACAGCTTAAAAAGTTCCTAGGAGATCATGCCAATCTCTAAAATACTGAATCCTTCCCATCCCTCCCTTTGAAAATCACTTTCAGAATGCTGTGAAAGCAAGACACCAGCAAACTTTGTCAATGCAATCCATATTTGTGCACCTGAACATGAAAGCTTGAAATATAAAAAAAGATCCCGCATCTTTATGGCAAAATGTAATCAAGCAAAAGAGACAGAGGATTGACTATGATCTTAACAAGTAAAAGCAAAGTACAGCAATGGATGGGCAGCGGTGACAAAATAAGAAATATGTTAGATCTCCAACATTATGGGCATCTTCTTTACACACATACACACGCACATATCAAGAAGCAGACTAATTACTGAAGTTGTCAAAGCTGTACACAACGAAAGACCTCTTTCTCTTTACTAGCACGCAGGCTTGAAACTTTGTCCACAAACCTTTCAGTGGGAAGAAGGTGAGAGCTAAAGGCAGCTGGAATGTTTTATTAATCTGCCCCACATTTCGCAGTTTTCATTACCGTTCATGTGGTAAAGATTACACTAGCACAGGGTGCATGCAGATCACATACATAATGTTCAAAGCATTATGGGTCATCTATCAGCAAAGAATTCATTTTATTTTCTCTGATAGTTTTTCACTGAGGGTTTGTGCAAGACCACATTTCAAACATATATGCAATTTCCCCAACATCAAAAATTTATTTTTAAGTCTTAAGTATGCCAAACAAAAGCTTGCCTTCTTCCCTCTGGTGCTCAGCCTACCGAACCACTGAAGTTAAAATAAGTGGAAAATGCTGACCAGTGGAGACAGCAGGGAAGAAAACTCACAATGCCATCTATAGTCTTGTCACTAACATCAACAAAGGTTGTGGAATGCCAAAATAAAAACTAAGTGTGCAGCACTTGCTCAAATGCAAAAGCTTTTTTTTAAATATAAAAATGGACTTGGAAGAATTAGCAGAAACCAAAAGAAGTAAATTTCTGTCCTAAGTGACATAAAGTCTTTGCCCATAAAATATAAAATCGAAGTCTTTTTGCCAATGAGATCAAGATAAAATCTTACAATGCTAGTTTTTCTTTTGCTTTAAAAAGAAAAAAAAAAACTCTTACACAAGGAAACCACCACACACTTATCTTAAGGATAAACAATATTCATAGTGAAATGACAAACATGCTTATAAGACAAATATATCTGCATGAGAACAAGAGCTGCACAGCGGCACTGCTTACTGTTGCAACATGGTCTATAATGCATAGTGCTCTGCAAGACGTAATATAATGCATGGTCACAACAGCTGCTACGGCAGTTGCACACGTGACCAAGCAACACTGTACATTTGGTTCCTGGCTTCTACAGCATCCACGCATCCAAAAGTCATTGCTAAGTTCAGTTCAATAATGACATTCAAAGATAAAATGTACATTACCTAATTACAAAACACAACATTAAAGGGACTAGGCAGCAAAACTAAAAATGTGTTGTTTTTTTAAACTCTGCATCTTTCCAGTCATAAAATTCCATATCATTCCAGCAAAACTATACAGTCACAAATTCTCTTCTGTATCTGCATGTACCGACAGCACATCTGTTGTGAAATACAGTCCATAAATGTCTGGTTACATTTTGAAAAATTCAGTGGTCTTTTTGTATGCTGTATGTCCACTTCTGCTGACCAACATCCAGTTGGGGCAACAAAATTTTAATAATTTAAAAAAAAAAAAAAACCCAAACCAAAAATAAGAAGGAAAGAAGAACTTGCGAGGTCGATGAAATTGATAAAAACACAAAAACAACATGATTGTTTAAAATAAGAAAGTGTATAAATTAGGGACAGGGCTATTAAAGTTGTCCGACTCTTGCTTTAGGATCTTTCTCTTGTAAACGACCTCTTGTAAACAAAGTTACACCAAGCTCGCTCTCTCCTAATTTTTATCTTCCCACCATTCTTCTGCTCTCAAGCTTTCAAAACAAAGGTGCTGACTTTGAGCACTTCCCACATACACTTCTTCATCCCCTAGATTTAAACACTGGAAAGGTCATGGCCATGGTCAAGTCTCAAACCTGATATAACTTATGGTCTCATCCCCTCTCTCCAGCAAGCTTTCTTTTCTTTCTGCTCTTCCTATTCCACTAAGACCGCTGCTGAAAATGGACGCACAGTAGTAACCAGAAATCATGACCAGAAAAGAGCATTGCTGCAACTGTTTGCCAAGACTGCTCACAATTCACCCTGGGTGAAGAACAAAGGTGTACAAAGGGTTAATCTTTCAAATGGAAAGCGCCAAACATCTGCAGACGGTCAAATTCAACGTTAACAAGCCAGAACAAGCTTTGGAAAACGCCATCCAAAACCACAGCAATCAAACCAAGCTCAGAAAAGACATTCAACTCCAGGCAATGAGTCCATACTAACACATCAGCATCCAATGCTTGACAAGGTGTAACATCTTTCTCAATGCACTATGTGCTAGGCTGGGTTAAGGTGCGAGAACAACTCAATGTCAAAAAAGGGAAGAAAATGCCCCACGAGATCCAAAATGAGATGGATTTACAATTATGGTACAAATAAGTTATGTAGATATCACACAAGGGCGATTTCTATATTTGATTGATATCACTGAAAATAATGTGTTTTCATTTAAGACAGGGATGAAACCAGCATTCAAACCTGAAAACATGTACCAACTTCATTTCACAGCAGCATTCACAGACACCTACATATGAGTGTAACAAGACCAAAGATCAAGATGATCATGAAGTGCACACTAAACAGGAATAGAGGACCAGTAATTTTTGACAATAACAATACTGCAACAAGTACATTGTGCCAAAAGTGAACACCACCTGAGCCCTGCGAAGCTGCAGCTTTGGTCCAAGGAAACATTTCACAGCTTGTGCTGTGCTGAACCACATTTTGCGGCAAACTTATAAGACAAAATTTACCATGTCAAAAAGTGGGCTTCTTGTTAACCTCTCTGGCAGACATTCTGTTTTCTACAGAAAAGAATTAGATGGGGCATAAGGATCTAGACTAATGTTTACTCTAACGCTCCATGCACCTGGTTAATCTGTGATGCTGATGAGTCCAGCTTACTTTAAATGAGGTATACCTCGGTAGAAGGCATGGTAAATCAGCAAGCTCAAACCAACAAGCAGGAGAAAAAGGAGGTTGAGGAGAAATAAATACAATAAAAAAATAAAAAAAATAAAAAAATTAAAAAAAAAAACACTGGAGGAGAAAACACCCTGTAACAACTTAAATATCACTTGACATCTAGGAGTATGCTGCTCAAAACTAAAGGTGGCTATGCAGCAAATTTTATCGAGCTATTCCCAAGATTAGACAATGCACAACCACTAGTAGCAAAACTGTTAAAAATCAAGTGAAAGTTTAACAAAAGACGACAAAATGAGTAAATCAAAACCATTTAAACCAAAAAAAAAGGGGGGGGGGGGGGGGGGAAGGAGGGGAAGAAAAGAAAGACTATGAGATATCTATCATAAAGGAAGGGTGATGAGGAGTGCAATGTAGAGGGCCCAGGTCAGGACGATCCAGTGGAGTGTGAAGAGGGGGTTTTTACCGTCGGCGAACTTGCGGGCGACAAACTTGAGAGTCTCATCCAGGATAATGACTGGTATGGAGATCTTGAGCACAGCCACCCACTCCTCCAAACTGAGAGGTGTGATCTGGAATATGACCTGCACCAAACGAATAACAGCAAGTCAGTGTTTTTCTCCTTCTCCACAAAATATAATAATTTGTATAAGAACGTTTCCCTGTCTGTATCCAAGATCAATGCACTGCATACAAAAGATTATAAGACTGACAGTCAACAATACAAGAAACACTAAGCATTGACAAAAAGATGACAACATGGCAAACATAAACTTTGTGCATGGATAAAGAACTAAGGAGTGTGCAGAATAGTACACTTGACAATAATAATCGTAATGATGTTGCATTGTAACTAAAGTCTAATAACTCCTGCAGGTTTCACAGATTATATATATCTAAAACAGACATAAATGAATAAAAAGGAATTCTAAAGCATATTTTAATTGCCTTCAGAAACTGAAGTGCTTTATAATCAATAAACAGTGTTGCATAAGAGTAGTATATGTAAAACAGCTAAATAGGCCAATATTAATGAATATGAGGACCCAAATAAATACTGCAGTTACTTACGGACATGACATCGACATAAAGGATGAGGAAATGAAGAATCATGGAAAGACAGATGGCGCCCACCAGCCACTTGTTAATCCAAGGAGGCATGACCGTCAGAGACTGATTCTCACTCAAGCTGAAAATGTCCCATCATGGTTACATGGAAGTTACTTGCCCACTTACTGAATTGTTACAATGATAGTTTAAACACACTCATTAACTCATCTCCTTGTGCCATTATGGCTTCTCCCATAAACACTTGCTTCCTGGCAATTTTTGTGTGACCCAATGTGCACAAGGTGAAGCCAGTGTCAAATGAGAAGCCAGCAAGGAAAGATGAGAACAATGAATGTGTTTTTAAATTTTGCTAAAAAAAAAAATTCATATTTTTCTTTTTATTTTAATGGGAAAAGCAAGATTTTGTAAGTTGGGCTTTAACAACAGATGCTTCTACTCTGAATCATATCCTTGTCAAAATTTTGGGTTGAAAATGACCATGTTTACAATTGTATGTAAAACACAGGTCTGCAATGATTTGAGAAGGCCACCAGTTTTGTAAAATGATGTCACCAAACAGTCGCATGTGAGAGCCGTCAAAGTGGGTGTCTCAGAATGCTGGCATCCTGAATTTAGAGCTCATGCAGTGAAATTTTGAATCAGAGTACAACAATGAAAAGTTAGGCAGACTGGTGAATATTGGCATGACAAGGGAAAGTTTCAACATAATGACTGCATGATTAAACATTGCAATCATTGTGGAGAATACTGGCATGACTGCTATGCATGAAAATTAGAATACCATTGCAAAACTGAATGAACTTCCATCTTATGTCCGTACTGGCAGAAGACTGCATAAATCCTTTATCACAAAGTACTCCCCTCACAACCTTCTCTTTCAAAGGCAGGGCACAACCAAGGACAAGTCTGTTTGCCTGCTTCTTATAACTTTTGCCTTTCAGCAAATTACAAGCTCTCCTTATTTATCACAACTTATAAGCTGTAAACTGATAAACTTTGGCAAGTTAGCAACACTTCTAGCAGTATCACTCAACACTTCTTATCCACCTATGCATCAGAGTCTGATGCACCAACCCTGGAAGAAGTGACAGCAGCAGTCAAGACAATGAAGAGCGGCAAAGCACCAGGGGCAGATGGAATAACAGCAGAGATGTTGAAAGCAGATATAAATGTGACAGCTCCCAAGCTGACTGAAATCTTCAGGCAAATTTGGGAATCAGGGCAGGTCCCTGTTGCGTGGAAGACAGGGCTCATCTTCAAGTTACCCAAGAAAGGAGATCTTGGAGACTGCAATAATTGGAGGGGCATAACACTTCTTTCCCTCACCAGCAAGGTCTTCAGCAAGATTGTTTTGTCAAGACTGACGGCAACTCTTGAGAAAGACCTCCGACCACAGCAAGCAGGATTTCGCCCTGGGCGATCCTGCTCCGAACACATCTTCATTCTGCGACAGATTCTGGAGCAGAGCAACGAATGGAACACACCGCTGTACATCAATTTCATCGACCTGGAGAAGGCTTTTGACAGCATCCACCGCGAGTCCTTATGGAAGATCCTGAGGCATTACGGAGTCCCTGCAAAACTTGTTCAGGTCATTGCAATGCTGTACAGCGATTTCAAATCCCAGGTTGTCTGTGACATGGAGCTCACAGACCCCTTCAACGTCAGTACAGGGGTGAAGCAGGGCTGCATTCTGTCGCCGTTCCTCTTCATCCTGGCCATGGACTGGATCATGAAGACTTCCACCGACAGTGAGAGGAGAGGGATCAGATGGACCATGACTATGACAGCAACAACAGCGCTGGAAGACTTAGACTTTGCTGATGACATTGCCCTGCTGTCACACCGCCACCAAGACATGCAGAAAAAAACAAAGGCCTTCTCAGAAACAGCTGGAAACCTTGGCTTGAATGTCAGCACAAAGAAAACGAAAAGTATGAGAGTGAACGCCAGAGTCCAAGACAGCATCAAACTAAATGGAGAAGAGATTGAGGAAGTTGACAGTTTCTCCTATCTTGGGTCCAAAATGTCAAACACCGGGGATGCGGAGGTGGAGATTCGAGCCCGACTGGCGAAAGCCAGCCAGGCCTTTGCCTCACTCAGGAGCACATGGAAGGCAAAAAACATCAGCCAGCAGATCAAACTGAGAATCTTCAAGTCAAATGTGATCAGCACCCTCCTTTACGGATCAGAATCTTGGAAGATGATCAAAACCATCAGTAACAAGCTTGACGTCTTCCAAAACAGATGCCTCAGGCGCATACATAACATCTTTTGGCCAAACACCATCACCAACGAAGAACTCCACCGAAGAACTGAAACAGAGTCCATCACCACGCAGGTTCAACGAAGGCGTTGGCGATGGATTGGACATGTGCTCCGCCAGCAGACAGCAGACAGCAGACCTCTCCAGAGTCGCCCTACGATGGACTCCAGACGGCCGAAGAAAACGAGGCCGCCCAAAGGAAACTTGGAGAAGAACAGTGGAAAGGGAGATGAAGGGAAAGGGCTGGACATGGGGTCACCTAGAGCGGGTTTCAGCCGATCGACATCGGTGGCGGACTCTGGTTGAGGCCTTATGTGCAACCTGATGCACAAAGAGGAATAGATAGATAGATCAGAGTCTGTTTCTTTTTCCAGAAGAGTACATAAACATGGCAGCTTTCATAAAGTGTACATTTGATGCAATTGTGATAAACAATTCAGCCAAAATTTTAATCGGATATATGATTCAAAGCATTAGAAGCTATCATTTAAGCCCAACCTACCATTTCTCTTCTTTCTCCTTTAACAGTCTGACCTTTGAAAGAAAATTTTCCCCAAAAAGTCCATTCACTTAGAAACAATTTAGTCTTATCATTTTCATACTTTTCGTGTTTCTTTAACTACTAATGCAGAAATAATTTTAAAGAACTGCTGCAACAAATAGCAACAAACACTGCAAACAACACTGCTGGTCTCAAAGAAAAAAAAGTCACACAGAATTAGACACATACATATTATATGGATGATCTAATAGTGACAGGGTGGAGTGTAGGGTAAGGAATAATGATCGTGCAATTAAAATATGTACTGATAAAAGAAGTGATGACCATATACAGTGACTGAATGGCAATTATATATATATACACACATTCACATAACAAATAACATATATAAACAATGACACTGTACACTGCAAAAAGTGGTTGGACCAAAAATGACAGGACTCATAAAGACTAATAAGTCTGCAGATAAACATGATATAGATGAGACGTTTTCTCAATATATGAACACAAATGACAAAGAGGGAGACAAACAACTGATTTTTCAGCAGGGGGAAAAAGCTGACATATCTGCCAAGTGAAATGCAGTGGCGTTTGAAAAAGGACCATGAATACAAGTACGATAACTCGTTAATTTTCTTCTTGTTTTAAAACTATCTCGTCAAGTCATTACCAATCCTTTTCATTTGAAACATTGCTCCTTGAAAGTTATTTCAATTGTCCAACTGGACAGGGGTTGCTGGTTGGTTGATTGGTTTGGTGGAAAACTGAATCAACTGAAGGTGATTTCGCACTACAAAAAGGGGTGGGGGAGAAGAAAAGGAAACTGGAGTACCTGGAGAAAACCTGATGTCACACATGGAGTCCAGAGATGTGCTAAACCCTGGGCCCCTCTCTCTCTGTGCAGTGGTGATAAGCTAATGTTTTCACCACTACACTATCAGGTGCCCCAAGAGGTGGGAAAAGTGGGACTAATTATAACCTGTAATTTGCAAAATCTACAGCCTACATTTTCTGGCAATGTTTCAAATGAAATGGTCAGGCCAAACCGCAGCATTAGTATGAAGCAAGAATTTGTGAAGGAATGCATGGGTGCAAGGCAGCAGAGCTTCCCGAAGTGTGCCGCAGTCCTGAAAACTGCAAACCACAACAGCTGACCTAGGAGAAGCAAGCATATTTAAAACAAGGCATAGATAATCTGAGACAGACGGTGTAGAAAAGCTCACAAATCAAATGGCTTAAAAAATTAAGCACAAAGGAAGGGTTAAAAATAAAACTCAACTATTTTCACAAACTGAAATATAAAGACGTTAGGGCATACAGCAGCAGAAACGCTAACTGTTACATGTAAAGACGAGAGCACGCTGAGATTTTTATCACTCAACATGACATGACAGACCAAACCTAGCTTCTTGTCAGCTACTCTAAGTACAGTGTTCACTCAGTACACTCCATTTGTAACAGCAGGTTCACTGGCCATAAGTACAATCCATGGATATGCATGCTACCCTGTCCACTCCAAAACCCTATAATTTTTATTTTTTAGGTTCAACCAAACTATGAACAAAAGCATGCTCTGGTTTTCCCAAAAAAGATAAATTTTGGATAATGTGGAAATTTTAGTGCAGAATTTACATTTCAAAATCTTTGACCAAAGTAAGGGCCTGTACTCAGATAAAATAGACTCTTTATGTGGAAGAGAATCAAAAGATTCCAGATTTGAAGTTAGTTTAATAATAGGCAAGCTGCGATTGTCAAAACAGAACAAAATGGGTAAGTATAGGCCTGCGGTTCTCAACCTTTTACTTGTGACGCCTCCCCCCCTGACGAACACCGGTATGTCCGCGACCCCCCTTAGCCAGCTAGGTCTTAGCTAACCTCGAACGCCGCGTCGAGGAAATCAACAACGGAAGAACAAAGTTCGTATCTGCAAGAAGTATAACTGTTAATGAAATTTTACTAAAGCAAATTCTGTGGTGCTAATAAATATTATTTTATTGGACACTCACTTTGATTAATGAGAAGGTTGAGCCTGCTTGCTGTTGCATAGAGAAGCGAACCTGTGTGCGATGTTCGTACCCACAGGTTGAGAACCGCTGGTATAGGCAATAAATTTTTCATCTCCTCAAAGCCATGAAAGAAGTAGCTTTTAAAAAAAAACTTGCTCTCTGCCATAAATATGCTTCTCAGCTTGCATTTTAGAATCCAATAAACAAAAGTACTCAAGAGCAAAATTTTCAATAATAATAATAATAAAAAAAAAGTACAAGGATGATAAAACTTTCCTGGATCTCTGGCTTTGACAGAGTGGCTGAAATGCAATAAATTCATGGATGCACACTTTGCACATGTACAAGCACGTGCAACAGTGCATGCACACACACAGGCACACACACATATATACAGAGACACTCAATATAACAGGCAAGGGCTTTACTCAGTTGTGAAAGCCAAGCACAGACACACCCCATGCAGGAAGTTTCCCAAATTGGCTTCCCAAACCTTACACACAACAACCTTAGACACCAAAGGGGGTGCTGCCTTGGACATTTGCCACCAAAAAAATGTATTAGCATTTTCGAAATGAGAACTATAATTTTCCTGTTTTTAATGGAGCACCTTAATGAGAAAGTGACGACACATAGATACATCCAGCCAAGATGCAGTTTCTGTGGGGTTCAAGCTATCTTGGTCAGGGTTATTTTGAACTGGTTTCAACTGTAATTTTTGTTTAAACTATGGTATTAGGTGTGAAAAAAAAGCTTGAAAAACGTAGAGTAAAAAAAATAAACCATTTAAGGATTAAAGACTGAAGAAACTGATTTTTCTTTCCTAAAAATTTTATGTTTGTTTCTTAAAGTTGTCCTGAAAATTCCGTATATACTGACATCAGATTGTGAAAATTCTCTGATCTACTAAGATATCTAAAACACTGTCATTGGTCCAGTTGGCACCCCCCTTTTCTGTGTGCAAGGTCGTCTGACCATGCAAAGAAAAACAAATCTGCAGGAAATCAGTAACAGGGGAAAATTATAGAGCATTCTCAAAGATAATACTACTTTCTGTCTCACTTTTTAGCATATTAAGGCAAATTTGTATTGCTTGTTCCCCCTTTAGTGAGCATAGGTTGTCACAGGCAAGTTATGGGAAAACACATAAATCATCCTATCAAAATGTTACACTGTTAAAATATAAAAATAAGAAAAAAACATAATGAATAATAAAATAATAATAAAAATAATAAAAGTGGTAGTACTTTGACCCTAAATACATTGATTTTAAATGATATAAAACGGTTAACATCACATGATGTGTTCCGTTATGTTCCCCAAGGTCTGAACTAAACCTATTTAAGAAAATGAAGGAGTTGCTTTTTATTTACCAACCTTAGAAAGGAATTTTCTATTACAGGAAAATGATATTCAAAAAATGTGGATTACCAAAAAAAAATACCCAAAAAAACCCTTATGCATTTGTCTAAAAAAATATCTGGTCATTTTTGGAAGAGTTTATCTCAATGTCAATCTAAGTAAATTTAATCCCGAATTTAAAATGCAAGTGTTAACTACAGAAACTAACTGGCCACCAAAGATCCACAAGCCTTTCCCCTTCCACCCCCAAAAACTTTTTCATCTTAAAAAAGAAAGGGAAAGGAATAAATTTATAAAAAGAAAAATATGGACAAAAATAGAAAACAAATAGGAAAATATTATATATAAATAAATTTGTAAAATAGCTTGATAAAAAGAAAAAAAAAATTAAAATAACTTTTTAAAAAAAACTACGGAACTTCCTGCGTTATGGAGTGGTAGTGCTAGGCTGCAAGCTAAGTGCCACCCTCACCTGTTCAAGGCGTTGAGCATCTCAATGACCACAAGCACCGACAGGGCCATAGTCATTGGCTTCGGGTGGCTGAACACATCACAATCGATGCCGGCAAACATTTCGTCCTGAGCCAAGCACTGGGCCTGATGGGTCTGTGGGATAGAGTCTGCATTAGTGTGCACATTAAACTATCATGCATGAGTTGCTCCGCAACCACCTGCCTGCCCACTGGGGCTGTATGTTGAGGGCTTAAGATGTTGATGAGGGCATTGCAGTCTACTCCACCTACATACCGATGACCCTGCATGAGCGCATGTGGCTACACAAGCAAGAAAACTTGCAGCTATTATTCCTTATAGCCACACTTTTTAAAAAACATTTTTTAATTGAGACACTTAAACAAAGGAATAATGAAAAGAAAGAAAATCCATCACATGCTGCAATAAAATTAAAAAAATGAAAACATCTATAAAAAAAATGGGGGCACCCCGAGGCATGGAGGCTGCATGTTAGAGAATTCCCACAGTGGAATGCTCGCTGAAAAAGACAATTATGCCAATAGGATTAGGCGCAACAAGTGTGCAAAGTTTTGCTTGGAGCCTGACTGCGGCACAACCACTGGTGTTAAGGGGCCAAATGGATGGATTTTGTATGGAATGCTATCAGGCATGGCATGTGGAAAGCCCATGACTGTAGTACAATTGCATTTCTAGTAACCATTTGTAATTGGGAGGATGACAAATAAGTATAGTTAATGCATAAATGTTTATTTCTAGATTACAGTGCTTGGAAATACCATATTTGTCACCTATTATAATTATCCAAGTTAATGAATAAAGGACTAAAACAAGCACAAAACACTGCTGTTTTGTGAAATATTCTTAAACGGTTTGTGACAACTTCCTTTTTGACTCAAAGTACTAGATTTGCTAATGTATTACTTTGTACCAAGAATATTAGAATGCAGCAGAAAAGAACCTAACATGACCTAGTGGGAAATCTTGACATTAGCCACAGTGTTATTTCCACTCCAATAGCCATGCCTGAAATGTCCTTACAAAACCTGATTCGCACAGAACATCAAGAAAACTGGCCAATAAAAGCTGGGGCAGGTAAGAGTGGGAGGGGTGGGGGTGGGTACAAGGACGCGCTTGTGCTTAATGTGCGGTCATGATGCAGAAATCAGTTTGGAGAATGAAAAAATTCAAGCATGGACAACACTGGCAAACACGTATATACAAGACAGTGAGATGAGGACGCAAAATGAAAGCGCAGCAGTGTGACGATGCCCATTATTTACCTGTTTAAGGCGTTTAGCATTTCAATGGTTACTAAAACAGATAGTGCCATAGTCATGGGTTCTGGGGCCTGGAAGATGTCACAGTTGACGCCCTTGAACATCCGAGGCTCAGCTGGACACTGCATATGATGTGTCTGCAAAGGGGGGCCAATTTCAAGAGTCATGCTACTGGGAACAAGCTTGAGAAAAGTGTCATGCCCTCTGTTAAGACTAAACAGTACAAACTAGGTTAGTGGGCAAATATAACTGTGCTAGGCCACAATAGAGTTAATTCGTGTATTCACACTATCAACAATTTCCTTAAACTGGATTGGTGTGAATCACTTACCTTAATCATGCAAATCAAAATGTTAGATATCAAATGTACATGAATGTTTTCAGTTAACTAGTAACAAAGAGACATGCACGATCCAAAAGTTCCAGGTACATTTAATACCTTGGCTAGCTGCTATAGGAAATGTGAAGCTAAGTGATTTGCAGTGTCTTGCACAGGGTGGAGCACAACTCTTCTTCCTCTGCATTTACCTTCCCTGATAGGCAGGTCGGGAAGAAGGGGAAAAGAGTATGTGGGGGGACAGCGAGTTTTCAGCCTCTGGTCACTGTCAGAGGCACAACCCACCAGGAAATAGAGCCTCCAACACAACATCTCTACTTAACTGACCCCATGAGAAACATCTTTTTCCTTCATTTTTAAAATTTATTATTTGTTTAATCTTCTACCCACTTATCAACTGTGAGAAGAAAGCACCAACGTTAAAACTATGCTTAAAGAATGCTTGATACTCTCTAAACGCTGAACATGAGACTGCACTGCATAACATGACAGAGACCACAAACATTTACATCTTAATTTGTTGAGAGCAAGAAAGTATCTAGCAATTCACTATACATTAACCTATATGGTTTATACATGTCTTGGAAATAAGTAAGTTGCTTTTATATCAAACAAAGCACAAGCTGGTAATGCCAGATAAGATTCTCAAATTCAAAGCTCGAAAAACAAAATAAAAGTATGCTTACATGGTGGATTATGCAACCAGTAAGAATGTTAAAAGTACTACTACTTGTTGAACTCAAAATATTTTGTTACCATACCCTGCTTATGCTACAGTGAAGCAAACTGATTGCTATATATAACTATCACTAAAATTTGTCTTCTTCCAGAAAGCTTCATTAACAAGTATCTTATTTTAACAACTAGAAATGTTGATTACTTAGAAACTTACAATCACACATCAAACAAATGCAGGGACATCTACTTCACATATGATGTCATGCATCTTCACACAGACGAGGTCTATGTGAGCCATAAATAGTTGGGACAAGGAAGGGGTGAGGGTCAAAATAAAGACACACACACATGCATAACCATTCACTCATGTCTACCACACTAAAGAGTATAACAAAGGATTTCTATTCACTAATTAGCAAAAGAAAAATGTTAGATATCATCACAGCCAGAATGTCTGGGCATCAGCAATTTCTCGCTGAAGTATAAAATCTTTTCTTTGAAACCATTATACAATGTTCTAAATGACTCATGATAAAAACTTTAAACACCTGAAATGAAAGTGTGTTTGATCAGCATCAAGTTGCATGAATAGCTGTTAAGTTTGTTGGTGAAAAAAATGGCAGAAAATTGTTTTCTAAATATATAACCCCTCATCAACCACTTATTCACATGCACATGTAAGCATGTGCACAAATATATGCAAACACATAATTATTTTTATACTTAAAACACAGGTATCCAAACAAACAGACATACACACACTCTCTCTCTTACACACCCACACCCACCATTATTAAAATAATTAAGATCTTTAAAGGCAGAAAACTCCTTCCACTTAAGCATGATTCAAGAAACAAACAGCAGTAGCAGAAAAATGATCAACTCACTAGCTGGTAGTAGTTAAGACGTGGGCCTTTATCATACAACATGAACCACCATGCTGCAGCTCCCACGGTGGCACAACCGACATAGACTGTAATACAACAAAACCAGTTTAACCACTCTCTTCCATGTTAGATGACATAATAATAATGCAGCACAGTAAGGAAAAAAACTCTCCAGGGAGATGGAGGTAATAATAATAAAGGAGGAAATACAGCTCCCAACAGAGGTGGTCCTAAGGCAAGCCTTAAAATCATCACAAGTGGTTGCTATGTGAACAAGTCATTGCAACTTTAGATTATGTGGAGAGGTTGCTCATTTCTTAGTGCATGCCACAAATCTTTGGGTGTTGGCATATGTAGTCTGTAGTCATGACATATCTAACAACTACCAATAATATGCTTGTCTAGACAGCCTTAAGGCAATCATTTTGAATAGGTGCATGACCAGGTGTCTTAGTCTCTCACATAAGCACACACACAAGTAACATCACTTACTTCCAATGGCCATATAACGGAAGAAAAGCCAGCCAGTGATAAGGCTTTCACGAGGATTGCGGGGTGGTTTTTTCATAATGTCGAGATCAGGGGGGTTAAATCCGAGGGCAGTGGCTGGGAATCCGTCTGTCACCAAGTTGACCCACAAAAGCTGCACTGGAATTAAAGCTTCTGGGATGCCAAGGGCAGCTGTGAGGAAAATGCTGCAAAACAAAATAACAAAATCTGACCTCTTCCCCTGTAACAAGACACGCTGCTTTATGCACACTCCAACAGGTTCTATCAACTGCTACCTTGTGTTACCTTTGAAGTAAGATTTTCCAATTATTTCTCAGAATCAATGGTGAAAAGTTTTGTGTAAATTGGATGTAGCAGGTAAAAAAATAAAACTTTCATAAATTCACATCTCTCACCCACCCCAAAACAAAAAAGTTTATGAGTAAATCGATACAGATATATTAGAATAACCATCCCCACCCCCAAACAAAAAGCTTATGATATAGATATATTGAGTAAATCAATATAGATATACCAGGTTAACTCCCTCCTTCACACCTAAAAAAAAAGAATCCAAGAATAAATAATATATTTTTCATACTTGTTCGAGCATTTTAGTTTTTCTCTTATGTGTAGATTATGATTTTCATTTTTAAATGCAAGTGTCAAGATCCTACAATCCATTTCTGTGACAAATATTTCTAATAAACAGAAAATGAGTTACAACACAAGTTATAAATTTTTCACAAGGTACCACAAAGATGCTCCATGGTAATCCACAGGCAAGTCAATGAACAAAATATACACAGACTTCAAATACAAAATGTGAAAAGTCTGTTTAGGTGAATTAAAAACTTTCCTGCTCTTCTAACACCCAGTAAATGTCTTAGAAAAGAGACGTCACTCACCAAACTACTTCTCCAATGTTGGAGGAAATCAAGTAGCGAATGAACTGTTTCATGTTGTTGTAAATAGCTCGCCCCTCCTCTACAGCTGACACAATGGTTGAAAAGTTATCGTCTGCCAACACCATCTGTGCACTGCTGTCAAGGAATTCTTGATTTAGAGCAATGCTATCCCTGCCCAGGCCAGTCATGTCATCCTTATAAAATTCTCAAGGTATTTAAAGCCAATGAATGAAACCAAGCCATACTAACTGTAACCCTTACCTTCCATCTTTTCTGAGCTTGCATTTTATTTATATTTCAGAGTTTTTTCCCCTTATTCATAGAGTTTATGTGGTTTTTCAACTATCCACCTAAGCCAGAGAAAATGATGAAATCCCCAAAAGCTGCTTTTCATGCCAAATAAACAGTCACACAAAGGCAAGGATATCTGCAGCAGATTTGGCCACAGCTGTTCCGGATCCCATGGCAATACCAATCTCAGCCTTCCTGAGTGCTGGAGCATCGTTCACACCATCACCTGTCTGGAAATAAAAACACTCTGAACTGACACCAATCACCATGTACAGGATGACCATTAATTTAAAAAAGGGGCACAAACTAACATGATAAAGGTATCAACTCATTAGACCTAGGCTATTTTGAAGCTTAAATTCTAACCACTGTCCTATTAACATAGTGACTATTATTAAAATTTAGTTACAATTCAGGCCTCAGTGTATTAGGACACTTCTTCCAACAAAGTCTGCCCATATAGTAAATGCATTAAGCTCCATGTGACATCATACTTAAAGCCTCTATAGGTCTTCAAAAAAGCCCTTTTTATAATAACAATAAGGATTTATATAGTGCCTTTCCCAAATACTTTTGCTCAGAGTGCTTTACATAAATCGTATACAGACTAGATCATAAACAACCACGCACCCATATTCGCATATAACAGACATGCTCACTCCTACTACAGACACTTAACATACACAAAGTAAATACAGACATGCGTCATACCTGCTCTGAAATATGACGAAAAAACACAGTTTTCTTTAAAAAGCATTTGGCCACGGTGTGTTTAAGGTGAGAGAAAAAAAAAATTCAACATATCGTGGATTGTCTTGGCAGATCTCGTTTGCAGTGTATCATTTAAGCAGGGAAAAAATAATTACTACTTTGGTGAAGCAATTCCTACAAGGGACTAAAGATGTTATCAATGCTCCTTATCCCAGACAGATTTTTATCTTGCTTACTTAGGTTTGATAACTTTCGTAACCTGTTTATGTAGACAACAACTTACCATGGCTGAGATCTCTCCCTCAGATTGTAAGTACTCCACAATCTTGCTCTTGTGTGCAGGCTCTACTCGGGCAAAAAGACGTGCTCTCATCACTGCTGCTCGCTGGTCTTCTGGAGAAAGCTCATCAAACTCACGGCCAGTGTAAGACATGCCTTCTGTGTTTTCATTTTCAGTAAAGATTCCAATGCGGCGGCAAATGGCTTCAGCAGTAGCCTATGATAAGAACATATGACATCAACAATGTAACAGTGATCTGAAATTCAATTAAATTCAATAAGCTACATACTTAATAAAACCCTGACATAAAACTGAAATGTGATTTATTACACAGCCAGAATAGCTAGAAGCTATTTCTGAAGGATACTCCGATGGGAAAAATTCTCCCTGTTTTTGAACAATCAGAAATCTATCTAACTGCATCACAGGGAAATGAATGCAATAGCAAGAACACTTTTTCAGAATAAGAAAATCACCAAAGGCACTCAAATGCATCTTATATTTTCAGCACCACCTGTGAGTACCAGCCACAAATTTATCAGACATTCAATTCCAATGATACTGACCTTGTTGTCACCAGTGATGACGATGACACGAATGCCAGCATCACGGCAACGACGAATGGACTCCTGGACCTCTTCTCGAGGGGGATCCAGCATGCCTACCACTCCCACAAATGTCATGTTGGTCTATGCACAGCAAAATAATTTTCCACAGTAACCTGAAGCACTGTACTGTTATTACAAAAGCTATCTTTCTACATTAATCTAAAAACCTGTGCGCATACAATACTGTGCATCTGGATGTGTACAAATATATGCTCACAAATGTTCAACAGACGGGTTGGCAGAATGTGACATTTAACCATCAAGGAAGCACAGCACCAAATACCTTGCCTTATAGCAAAAATACTAGAGTAAGCATCTAAAATCAAGAATCCACCAGGAACACCTTACAAAATTTATTAAGTTTCTTGTCCCCCTCCAGAATAATCAAAAGCTAATCAGCTGAACATAAAATGAAACTTTGCAAACTTTAAGAATTACTGTACTTTCATTACCACCATTCCTATCATCCCCACCACCCCAAACCTCTTTATGTCACCATCTTCACAGCTGACACTGACCTCATACTCAATGAATTTGCGGGAGTCTTCTAGATCCATGTCTTCACGGCGAGGAGGATTGTCAATGGTGGCCAGTGCCAAGCAACGCAGTGTGTCACGCCCTTATCACAAACAAGAAGATTGCTATAGATGTATTTCTAGCATATTATGCAATGCATATGATCTTCTTTATAACTTTTTTCATGCAAAAACAGAAAGGTTTCCAGCTATCTACCAAATGTTTAAGTGCCTCTTATCAAATTTCTAAAAACTGCCTCCATAAAATAATTCTCCTCTCTAGCTGTTAACTTTGTCAAGAAAGGAAACTGCAAACTCACATGCTGAATAAACGAAGCTGTCATTCCACAAAATAATGCATCATCCTTCTGCTTTAACATACCTGTACCGTAGATTTTAGTCAGCTTCATGATCTCATTCTTGATGGCAGGAGACATGGGCACCTTGTTGTGGCCAATGCGCACGTGTGTGCAGCGGTCTAGCAGACCTTCAGGAGCTCCCTGAATCAGACAGTTCATAATATCATTTACATTTTCTACACTCTGTCCATGTTAATAGAACTATGGGGCAGGATACTTGAGAGACACCTCTTTGATCACCAACACATGTGAAAAATAAACTCTTAACAAATATTTTTGCCATATATAAAAACACCCAAAAAAAAAGCTTCTCCCTTAAAAACATTATAGCAATGATTCTAGAACTTCTAGAAAATGATGTCATAAAATTTTAAATAACCTATATGTTTACTTTTAGAGGGCAAAAGGCTAAAAAGAATGATAAGCTTTTTAATATTATTTTAAGGGATAATAAGGGATAATAGATTAATTACACCAAGATAGTAACTAAGACTATCACACAGAACAAAGGGGTGTAAGTAGTTGCCCCTATAAAAAAGGCCAGAAAGACAGCAAGGCCATAATAAGATAAGCACCCAGGACACTCAATCTTCGCATTTTACAAAAAGCAGCTTTCTGGGGATTTTGTCAAGTTTTGTCTGAAAGAAAGCGAAAAAATCAACTTACTGCTCATTATAAAAACGAGTAGCTTACCTTTGCAAACATGCGAGCACCACCAGGTACGCGAGTGGGCTTGTTAGGAACACAATACACACTCATGGACTTGCGGTCACGGGAAAACTCCAGCGTAAACTCTTTCCTCCACATGTCCTGGATTATGTGGTTGCAGACTGTGCCCATTTCACGTTTGTTAAGACCAGACTTGTCGGTGTTGTAGAAATTGAGTTTCTCCACCAGAACTGTCAGTGCAGTCTCCGTGGCCTCTCCTACTTTCTCATACTGGTCTTTGGCCTGAGAGGAGAAAAGTTCAGATATGAAATGATTTTATATAATCACAGAAACTGAAATATCTTTCATTTAATTATGAATAATAACTGTTAGCATGACCTGCTAAATGCAAATTAACATTATAAGGAACATTTTTTAGCCTTGAAACAATATAATTTAGACATAAAAATCTTAACGTAAATTCAATTCTCCTTAAAGTACTACAGTTCTATTATGGCCAATCTTCCTGAATAAAAATTTGGTTTGCTTAAATCAAAAATTATAAATAAATCCCTTAGACACAGATAGCATAGTTCAATGAGGAAAATGACAGTTATTAGTTACTTAATTACTTAGCCACAACAAATAATCTATATCTTGAAACATTATTATGTATATGCTGCATTAACAGACCAGACCAGCATAGATACAGAAGACTGTAAGGATTAGTCCACCAATCTACTCAAAGTTGATTTGCTAAAACTCCCTTGTGTAAAACAAACACTTACCTCATTGTAATCAACACTTGAATCATTGCACATGGCACAAATAGTGCACAGCTCTTCCAAACCTGGGAACTCACTGGACTTTACTTTTTTTCCATTCTGGTACCTACACAAAAATAAACAAAATAACAAGCACTATGTACATTACTGCTCATAATTAATATTCTGATTTTCAAATCCTTTTATCTAACCACATATCCACAGATGTAATTAGCTTGTATCTAGCTCAGTCACTTAAAAAAAAAGTTTTTACAGACATTTGTAAGAGAGTTCACTCAAAACTCTTTTTTGCAATGATAGTGCACATCCAGCTCTTCACTGCTCACAAGTGTCAAAACAGATTTCACCCAAGGGTGTCTAGGTGTGACACTCACAGTTCTCCTTCTGGGGCATATGTAGACCCAGTGATCTCAAACTGTGTTGTCTTGATCTGGTTCGTATCAATCTGGCTGAAGATAAAGGCTTTGCACACAGACATCTGATTTGTGGTCAAGGTTCCAGTCTTGTCCGAGCAGATGACAGATGTACAACCCAGGGTCTCCACAGATGGCAAGCTACGCACAATGGCATTCTTTTTGGCCATACGACGTGTGCCTGTACGAGGGTTTAAAATTTTTTTTTCTATTAAAAGGTAAACCACCTTAACAAACTGAAGAATACAAGAACAATTCCTAAAAAACATGCAGCTAACAGCAAATGTATGGTTATTCCTTTCCTGACATACCAGATGTACTGACTGGTGCAACAGAAATTTCCCATAATCCTTAACATTATTCTATCACTTACTACGATCACTGTGACTCCATAACAGATTTTTATATTGCAGCAATTTTTAATGCGGGAATGCAAAACCAATGTTCATACTGTAATTGAGACCCACAAACAAAAACTATAAATGGTTTACAAACAACGAGTTCACTTTTCACAACATTCAAAAATGACTTTAGCTGAAAGATTTTTTAAAAAAAAAACAAAAAAACCTGCAATTTAAAAAAAATTGGAGTGATAAAACGTAATTCGTCTAATCTATACACACAACAACTGGAGAGATATTTATTTATTCACCAAGAGCCAAACAAGTGGTGATCACAGCAGGCAGACCCTCGGGGATGGCAGCTACAGCCAAGGCAACAGCAATCTTGAAGTAGTAGATGGCACCCTGCACAAATATGGAGGTTTGTAAATCCTACCGCAGTCCTGATGATTAACCCTGAACATTACCTAATTACTTTCAGTCAATAATAGTTAATTCAAATGATAAGCTGGACAATGCATTTGAAGCATAACAATTCATCTCTCTAAAACACATTAGAATACCAAGAAAAGCATCAATAAAGCATAACTTGTTGCATTTTGGTAATGCCACCAATTTTGAGGCTAAACTTTGAAACGAGATATAGGTGAAAATTATCAATGTCACGTGAAAACAGTTTTCCTCCAGTAACATTTTTTTATCTTTTACAATACTGGCTAAATCCCTTTAAACACAGGTTAACATTAAAATACAAAGAGCTATTCATCTCAGAGTATAACCTGCTCAGTCAGTAAGGCAACTTACCTTGATCCAAGATCCACCATGAGCAGGGTCATTGAAGTGGCCAATGTTGATGGCCCAAACAGCTATGCAGATGATTGTGATAACCTTCAAACAAATATAATCCACTATTCACACACATTACATTTCAGTTCAGTGTATTCCTTATATGCAGTGAAAAGGGGCAGACTTTTGCATGTGTTTTGCAAATTCTGATTGCATGTATAGCCGCTTCGATGTGATCACTTATTCAGTCTATTTGGATACTAAAGACCAAGTGCAATGCATAAGAAATTACACACACACTTTGACACCAACTTTAAAATCATGTAGTTGGCATAAACATGCAACTGTAATTGCATCCATCTTTCCTTTGTGGTATAAAAATAAGAGTAGCAAATGTGTGAAAATAGTAGATGAAAAGCATAATAAAGAAAGCTGACCTTAGACAGCTGATTGCTGAACTCATCCAATTTTTGCTGCAGAGGGGTCTTCTCTTGCTCTGTATCCATCATTTCATTGCGAATCTTGCCTGCAGACATATCAGAGGACCAAGACTGCAAGCTGGGCACTCATAAATAATTGAGTCTGCTATTGAAATCGATAAGGCAAGTATCTTGCACTAATTTTTTAAGGCACACACATGAATGGACAATGGAAACGTACAGACAGAACAATTCAGACAGAAAAAGAACTGAAGGCATCTGTTGTCTTTAATGATTTGCATGTTTTCATACACATATTCAATAAGTGGCTGGTGTGTTGGTGTGTGACACAAATCACCACTACCACCACTACATGCTCACCAATTTCTGTGGCCAAGCCGGTTCCAATCACAACACCTCTGCATTTTCCTGCCGCTATGTTGGTTCCCTGTAGAGAAAGGAACCAAAGCAATCAACAATACAGCTTTTGACCAAAAAATATGCTCAGTATTTGCATACAATCCATGCTGAATGTTTGGTGTGCACACTGTAAGGCCATCAACATTCAGATGTTCTTCACAGCTTTACAGTTCACTCATGCAGTTGCAAAATAACTTACTTTGCTATAAAACATGCACCAATTACCTACATCTAGCTCAATGACATCCAGGAAGGAAGAAAAAAAAATAAAATAAAATAGGCAAATCAAAGCAAGTCATTCAGCTTAGCAAACTGCACACTGCAAGTAAATAAATGAATGGCAAAAGAACAATGACAAAGGAATAAGACTATTCTTGATGTCATTAATAAGATTCCAAATTTTTTAAGCATTTTTACCGAGAAAAGGATGTTCTTCTTGTCTTGGTTTACAGCCCTTGGGTCTGGGATGGGGTCGGTGTGTTTCATTACACTCACACTTTCTCCTGCACCACAGATCAAAAAGTGTATATATACTGAACACAAGTATATATTTCTTTACATGTAAACAGAAAATAAAGCATCTACTTCTTATAACTAACAATATTCACTTCTTCAGTCTTCTCGACTACAACTTGGCAGTTATTTTTTAGCATAAACAAGCTGAATGTAAATGCTTACCTGTCAAAATGGACTGATCCACTCTCAGGGTGGTGGAGTTGATTTTGATAATTCTGATGTCAGCTGGCACTTTGTCACCCACTGGAAATCAACGGCGATTCTATGTTATATTGCAACTTATACACACACACAAACTTTCTGAAATTCAACACTTCAACTCAAAAGTAACAAAGGAAACTTTGCTGCAGTAGAAAATGTCAGAACACAATGTACTGTATACTGTAGAATGCTTCTTCAAAGATAACAGACTTTTTAACAATTTCCAATGAAAAAGATAATTGTCATTTTAATTTCCTGAAAGGATAATATTACATGAGATTACATTTGTTAACATATGCTAAGAAAAATGTTGTAAAAAACACTTACCAGAGACCTCAACAATGTCACCAGGAACCAGGTTGCTGGCTTTGATCTTCTGAACACCCTTGATGCCACTGCGTATGACTTTGGCAATTTCGGGTTCATACTCTTTAAGGGCTTCAATGGCACTCTCTGCATTTCGTTCCTGCATTATACACCATGTAGAAGATTAAATTTTGCTGTGCCACAGAACACAAATGTGAGCGAAGGAATGATTGACAATGCCCATGGAGTTCACACCCAAAATAATCTGCAATTTTGTCATTCACTCTCAGCTTGGGATCTTTATGAAAGGAACAAGTTAAACATAAAAAGTTTCCACCATTAAAGGCCCACTAAAGCCATGATCTGCAAATTGCATTGCCTATGGGTAAAAATTAAGTCATGGCTTTAAGAAAGATGAGAAGCAATAATTTTGAAAAGGAGTTCTTCTTTCCCCCATAAGCACCTGTAAACAATATGAAACTTTATCAGTCTGAACCCCACCATTTTAACCAATTGAGATTTATTCAGCTTAGAATATTAGGATGATAAATACACAGTCAACAGGCTAAGACAAAACTAGCAATCTTTAACTAAACCAGTTCATCCACTTTGAAAAAAAAAGCAACTTATAAACAAATATATCAAACAATATTAAATATATATATTTTTTATTTGTATAGATACATTTTTACAACCTACCTAAGCATAATGAGATAAACCATCACTTAAATAGAAGGGACAATAGGTAATTATAATCTTTTTTCAAGCCCTCACTGAACTGTCCATTTCCACCTCTCCAAGGTAAAAGAGCTGGAATAATTCTTAGGGAAACAAACAAACCAATTTGCCCGCCCAAACAAACAGCAAAACTGTCAATGGAGAACATATAAATCCAAAATTCTACAACTCCCCAAGTTTCCCACTGCATAGAATTCATATAAATCATGCTCTCAGGGGATGATCTTAAAAATGTGAACAATCTGGAGTAAGAAGTCTGAAAATGAGTTTTTGGCCGGAGGTCTTCTTATGCAAAATATTGTTTAATAAATCAGACATGAAAGATGATATTTTTCTATTACATATCATCAAATATCAGTGACATGAATTATAAAACATGACATTAGGGATACAGGTCCAGAGTAATATTAATAAACAATGCAATGCTGTTAACTTTGATGTGATTGACAAGACCTCCAATATATTTATTGGAAAGGGGGGTGAAACCCATAACAGTTTTAATTTAAATTTAAGGGGTGGTCTGAAAACCTTTTTCACTGTGATTCCAATGTACATTTTACCACTTCCCACAAGGAGCAGCCAGTCAAAAGGGATAAAACTTTGTATCTGGTTGCACCAGCCTGATGCTGTTTTACTGAACAGTTGCCCTCCTCTTACAAGCTCTTTCAGTCCCCTTTTTCAGCTTTAGATACCACCCAACATTACTCATGCAGCACCACTCATCATTGACCAAAGATGTTTCCCTATTATAATACAGTCTCAGGCTCCCACACAGGTACTAGTCAATATCAGTATATAGGAGAAACATGAGTACATGCAGTAACCTATATTCTGGCCTCTAGCCCCTTCTGCTAGATCTGCTATAAAAATATTCTCTCATTCTGCATAGCAAAAAAAAAAAAAAAAACCAACAAAAAAAAAAAAAAAAGGATCTTAAATGGTTACTGCCTACGCTGTGCATGTCATATGCTACCATGCCTGTTACGATGTTAATGGTCTGACCTCTCTCTCCCCACCTCTTCCCACTTTAGTGCTTGACACACCTAAGGATTTTTTAGATCCAGCTGATCAAAAAAAAATGCACCATCCCTTGCAGTCTGGTGTTCAAATAGTCACAGCATATAATTTAAATGGAAGAGACATTTTCATATGCTATAATCACTGTCATTAAAACACCTAAACAATACAGCAAAGAAGGCCCTCATATCACCCTCAATCAAAGTTTCAGTCCTTCCTCTTCTCTCTCTCACTAACATGCTCATCAATATAAACTGCAAAACTACACAACTTTACAGTCTTTTTTGGGGCAGTCCAGGATGATGTAATAAGCAACATTATTGCAACACGAGGTGAACACTGCTCAGAGATATGTTTTGTACTGTGCTCCAAGTTTTTGACCATTTTCACACTCTTGTATCTTGTTACTCGATAAACTGACGGAAATGAAATAATCTATGTAAAGCCCCATTCCCTTCCAAGTGATTCCCCCCCCCCCCCCCCCCC
>SRHC01003203.1:532132-600852 GCA_004794325.1 Pomacea maculata
CCCCCCCCCGACCGTTGAAAGTGTACAACACCCTAGTATTTTAACAGCGGAAACACTACAGCAGCCATAGCCACTGCGGCAACACCAGCTAAATATGACGAGTGCTTGCTATACTGTCAAGCAGTCTCAATTGCTAGTGTGGTGCATAAGACTGTTTCATGGGTGGATATTTTTTTTTAAAAAAGTCACCAAAAAGCTTCAGCAGATGATGCTTCACAGAAGAATTCTGTGGGGAAATATTTGGCCTTAAACAAGAGCATGCCAAAATGAAAACAAACCTAACTTGCTACTAAGAAAATGTGAATACCCTGACAGACCAGTCAATCATGCTAGCTTGTTGATGCCTACTACACATATGAACAGACTTAAATACTCAATAGGGTGATATATATGTGCTATGAATTCCAGAGGATGAGAGGGCAACAACAGAAGACTGTCAGAAAAAAAAAAAAGATGTCTTTCTTTAAAACAGGCTACAACAGGCACTGAGGTTGTACATTAAGTGGGAAAATGATCCCATTATCAGCAACATCAGTTAACATTCAACATAAAATTTTTAATCTGCTTGTTCCAGCAATGTTTTTCACCTGTTTAATTTTTTTTATAAGGATCTATGAAGTTTGGCAAGAGGAAAACAAACTTAAAATAGCTTGATACAGGACCTTCATGTGTTAACCAGCGAAGCTTCAGAATTTCTCATAGGTCCCATTATATTGCAGAAAGCCAATAATAAGGAATAACAGTAATAAGAGTTCAAGCCCTGAAAAATTTACTGTCAAATTCCTTCAATTCTTTTCTGTGAACATTGACATTGCTTTTGTTAGAGCAATTAAGGAGGGTTTCTAAATCCTTTTCTTGTGTTTTGCTCCCAAAGAAACATCTTGACAAACACAGCAACTGTTTTGCACACTATAACGTCAACTGGGTAGAGTCACAAAACACACCACATTCTGAAAAAAAATTCTGAAGCCAACTTTGTAAACTCTTTTCTTCCTTATGCAGTAGACTCAACACAAAATGCTCATAACACAGATACCTAGACCACACATATCAGCAAACAAAAATACAGTGACACATTAACAGACAGAAATTTAAACTAGAAAAAGAGAATTGTGCACACAAGTATGCCATGTAAACATTGCATCAAAAGGAAACAATAAGTTTTGGCAGTCATGGCAAGTTGTGTATTGAGCAGCATCCCAGCAGACACAGAGTCACAGTACACGTCAGATGCCTAGTGCAAAAATTAATGCCTGACAATTATCCAAACAGCAACAAAAGCATAAAGACAGCAAGGCAGATGGGGTGGTCCATACTTGGCATGTACACTGATTTCTGGTAGAGACACTGCACTACACAATAGCAATGCAAAATAGTTCACAAGAGATAAGAGAGTTTCAGTCTACACTGTTGATACGTAGCTCCAGAATCTATAGCCCTTTAAAATATTGCTAGCATATAAATCAAGTGGAATAAGGGAAGAAACTGTTGGCTCCAATGAAGATTATTTTACCATAATTTCTTCCTTTGAAGAGTTAAACTAGGTACAGCAATCAAGTATGTTGTCATATTTGAAAGTAGGAATTACGCTTTTCGTCTGATTACTGTACCCTAACTATTCTTGTCACCAGAACAACAACATACTTATATTTAAGAAATTCTCTATTAAGAGGTGCGTCAGTTGTCATCTTTATTGTAGGTTTATAGGCGTCTCAAGTAACACAATGTACTTTTGTGGCACCAACAGCAATCTAGGGTTCTAATGTCTTTGTTTTCCTCACATAGTGAATGTTATCAGTTATCAGTCTCACAAAGTCAAGGCATAATTACTGGTCTGTCTAAAGACCTAAAACAGGCTAGAGAAAACAGAGTGGTCCACTGATAACTGGAAACTAATTTCATTGCTGAATATAGCCTATAAGAGTGCATCAGCCTCATTTCCAAACGATTGCAATACTTGTTATCTTTTTTGGACTGATGAATTTGAGTCATTTTATAAAAGATAAATTTATAGGGGATAATATCAGAATGGTTTATGGTGTATTTTATTATGCATACACTAACATCCCTAGACTATTGTCTTATGTGGATTTTGAGAAAGTTTATGTATCCTAAATATTTGCTATAATCTTCGTTTTAGCTATTTGGTTTTCCATACTCTATTTAAAAAATGGCTTGCCACATTGAACAATAATTTATTGACATGTTAATTTCACTGCCCAGTACTCAGGCTAGTTTGATTTAAAGAGGCTGAAGGCAGGGTGACCAATTTTACCTTATCTATGCCTGATAAATAACACAATCATTTTGGAACATATCTCAGATATTTTAAATTTAAAAGTTAACAATTATAAGACTCAGGTACTGGAAAGACAGCATGAAAAATAGTTACAATCATTTCATGATAGAAAAAAATTCTGAAAGGACGCCAGTCATTTATTTTTTTAAATAGGTAGTTAATACTAAATTCTCACCCAACAAGGAGAAAATTGGTACTTTTAACTTTACCGACAAATTGCAGAAAAAGAACAAAAAATATTGGAAAGCTGTAAAATGAGATATTAAACATACTTGTAAAAATAATGGTAATGAAAGCTCTTGTAAGTTCAGCTGATTACCTTACCAAAAAACTAATAAGCAGCTAGCTTCATTTGTTTGGAATGGAAATCCAGCAAGAATTAAAGAAGTTCTGAGTCGTTAATTAAATAAAGAAAGAAGACTTAAAAACATATTTTTATTATGTTTCATTATGACACTCAAAAAAAGTTGATTAACCTTCTTAGCATTGCATAAAAGTATAAGTATTACAAAGCCAATGGCTAATAACTGACGACTGTGAAGATGACAACGAGTGATGTTTGTTTTTTATTATTGCTGCTCTTAGATAAAAATTAGATGAAGAAACCTATACACTTTTGGAAAAGAGAAAGCTTGAACTTTGCAATAAAAGCAATGAAAGTTGCCTTCCCTGTGCTTCCCCAGCAAAGCCATGATCATGGCTGAATCTTGCTCTAAGGGTTAAGATGTCCTAAATCCTTTCTTCAAAACTAATGAACATAAGTATTCATGGCAGGGACTATGCCAACTTGAAAATTCAAAATAAATTTAAATCTTTCTGGATATGTGATAAGTCATTATAAGAAGTTTATTAGCAAATTCATTCCAACATGTAGTGAAGAATTTATTCTAAGCACTGCACATTCATTGTTTTAGCAATGCTGGTATTGAAGAATCCTTTTCCTAGATTTTTCAAAATAAAACTAATATCATATGTTTACACCAATAAAAACATTTGGAAAAATTAACCTATGTGTCAAATCACTCAATTTTCCCTTTTTTCAATGTTACCAAATATTCTTTCCTCTTAAACAGTTAAAGACCTTTAAAATTTGTCTTAGATGTGTAAGCTTTTAAGGTATATATACATTATATGAGTTTGTATTATCTATCAAAATATTAAAAATTGTTTAAATCTTTTCAAGCTTCTTTAAAGCACTGTTCGTGTACCATGACACAGTAAATTACGTAATGAATTCTTTATTGAGCAAACCTTTGGTTTCTTTCAACAGTAAATTACATATATACCAAGAGAGTATCTTAGAAATGATTCACACATGAGGAAAGTCTAAAATGTCTGAAAACCCAAACTAAAATACACTACTGATAATAACAAGTAGGAATTTGATATGCTTTAAAAGATAGGAGCTACAGTGACAACCAAGAACATCAAAATATGGACCTGACTTTCAACTCATGCCAACATTAAAATGAAACTGAATATGCTATGCATCAATTATCATTAGCTGAAACTCCTTTGATTGTAGACTAGGCCCCTTTTCATCATGTCTATCAGAACTTTTACTGCTGATTACATCAAAATTTCTGCTTGACTTCTGAGTGCAGTGATATCTAAGCATATGTTAAGTTTTACTTAGAGTTCACGAGGCAAATAATTTATTTGAACTTAATACTATGCTGGCATTAAATATATTCAATTAAAAAAACCACTATGTTTTATGTTGGATATTTTTAAGTCCAACATGGAGATTATTTGAAAATGGAATACACAGGCATAAAGTAAGCAGCTTTAAAAAGACCAAAACTTAATAAGATTTATCAAGCACAGTCAAATCACAAACAAAACAAAATCAGAAGAAGCATACTATGAACTCTCTACACCTGCTGGCTAAGGCATGCACAACTCCAGGTAACAATAAGGATAAGTATCAAGGGGATCAGGAGAAGACAGATCTATTTGTTTACATTTCTGCTTCTATTTTTTTTTCTCATTTATGGTAGCAAGATGTGTGTGAGCAAGAGAGAAGGAAACAAACTCAAACATGAAATAATATTCTTTAGTCAATCCAATAAGTTTTAGAATTACATGCCTTAAATTCCCAATGCATTTTTGCTGCTGCAAAGAAATCCACTAATAAGCATCTAAACAGTTCATAGAAATAAAAATGAACTGACCTGCCACACTCCAACAATGGCATTACAGATCAAGATGGTCAGGATGACAAAGGGTTCCACAAATGCTGTCACTTGTTCAGTATCTTCTTCAAACCATGCCAGTACCTGCATACATCCATATAATATCAATTTAACAGTCACCTGTCATGCATAGACAAAATAAACTTAAACACGAAGAATTGATAAATACAGGGTTACAGATAGAGAGGCCAGCTGGCTTGCTTTGCATAGAAACAAGCCCAAGCAAAACATATTTTATCAATTTCTGTAATGCTTTTTCTGTCCCAACAAAAGAAATATATACATATAAATGGACGACCATTTTAAGAACCATTCTTTTGCCCAATACTTAAAATATACATCATATAAAGATTAAGTGATTGTTTGCTACAACTACAAAAGAGATTATCACCCTAGATAGATTTCTGGTAAACTGAGAAGTATTTTAAGTGTATTGCAGCTGTGTTCAGCAGGTTTCAAGTTTTGGACACCAGGATTTCTTTTATACCACAATAACAACCACACCAGTATCCTGTTGTTTTTAGAGAACTGACTGTAACCTAAGCAACCAAGCTTTCTTTATTTGTGAGATAGTTTTGTCACTTGATGTCCAAGAAGCAGCATTAATCTCTGAAGAAAGTACTTAAAGTAATCCAGCTTGCTTGCCATAGAGTTTTCAGGTCTCTGCACTACATAGCAGACACAGTGGGAATGTACTCTCATGGTAGAGAGACGTGGAAAGATCTTGTCACATTGTCTATAAAGCTGTGGGTTTTTGGATAGGCTGTGACTGAGGCCCATTCTGACTCCAGTTGTTAGTGGATATCCTAGTACATAGCATTCCACTGCATCTTCACCATGTTTCACCAGCAATAATCCAAAGGTACATGTATGCTTCTTTGAAGGAGGCTGTCAGTATCACAAAAATGGATTACAATACACTGCTGAGCATCCATATGTGGACCATGACCCACAAAAAAAAAAAAAAATTCTTTTTCTCTCTATATATGTATCCAGTCAATACATACTGAGCAGCCTACAATATGCAACAGTAAGATTCTTTCTTGTTGACAATGCATCTACAGAATGACTGGCTCCCATCACCCTTTTTATTTATAGTATTATACACGACCATTTTGCAGGACATTTTGCATATTACCCGGATGTGTTGTTTTAGCAATTTACATCCAATTATGTCATATTCAAGCTCTTGCTATCTTGTAACCTAAGCTGTAGTGTTCAACAAGAGCAATGGTATCCCTCTCTCTGTTCTAGGAACAAAGAAGTCATAACAGTAGTAGAACTTAACAATGTGCTGCTGAACATGATTTTCTTTGAGAGCTCTATGCAGTCACCATATCTTTGCAAATGGTATCCATTTGGCAATAAACGAATCACTAAGTGCTTGCTTTAGAAAACTATTATCATCCACCACCTTCTTTAATACAAGTTATAAATAAGCCTTTTTTGCTTTAAGCTGTGGAAACATGATTCACAACTTACTACTTAATCCTTCATGAAGTTAGCATGGTCACATATAATTTTCTTACTTTGTATAAAATCTATACCTACGTTCTTTTCAAGCACTGACAACACAAACAATAACTTGTATGAAGGTTAAACTATATATTTACACATTACAAGACACATAAACCAACTTTAAATCAATTAACAATTTTAAGTTATAAAAATTTGTTTTGATTTAAACTACCTATAATTTGTATCGATCAGTCTATTATGATGTACACTATCTAAACCAAAATTATCATTATTATAGTCATTGAAAAAAATAAAACAAACATGCATCGGTTAGCATGGACATAAAAAAGACCACAATATTTGGTGTGCTTATAAGTGTGCAGTGTTAAATGCTTTTCTCCTTTAATATTATCTTTCAGTATTGATAATGTCTAAGTCCACTATGTAACATTTACAGCAAAGTACCAGAAACAGTAACTTTTCATAAAATGACAAAAAGAAAATTGTTTAGGTGAAACTACTTCAATCTATAATTGCTTGGTAGCTTGGTTAATTTCTGTGTTCAGTCACACAATATCCACCACTAATGCATCCAGCTATTTTTTATCCTAATCCACACCCACTTCCCTTCCCCACCAAAAAAAAAAAAAAAAGGCTTAGAGTTGCTAGTTAATATTTTAAATCCAAGCCTAAAAATCTGTTATCATCAAAGACCTAATGTGAAATGTCACCAGGAAGTGTATGAGACTACTGATCATTATGAATAAGAAAATGCAAATAGAATCATTTTTTCCCTTGGAAGAAAAGTGATTCAAACTCTAGATAAAATGATAAATTAAAATCCCCAGAAGTTTTTTTCTTGATTCTTTTTATCACTTGCTCAATTACTTATCAAGACAGCATTCATCCTTCACTTTCAGTGTCTTGTTAGCTAATTTAAACTTGCTGCTTACAGCTAATTTCCACACTCTCAAAAATCAAGGTATTTTTCACTTTAATTCTAGGCAGTATTGTTTCTACCTTCTGCTAAAAAAATTGTTAAGATTTAGAAACAACAACAAATTTCAAAATGATTTTAACAAATTTGTTACTATCCACTATTTTATTTACAGTGTGGTGATAATCACTAGAGACTACTATATCTCCTATACTTAATGATAAAATCTTTAAATACTCTAAACTGTTTTGATCACCCTACATCATATATTAGTTCTGATTTATGAGAGATAGATACAAAATCCAACAACATGGTGGACCAAACTGTACTTGGAAAACAATATGCATAAATTTGTAAAACACACATACATTGGGAATTTACAACTACACAACAAAATTATACAAAGTAACATTACTGAAGAAAATAAGAACAGATATGTACAGCTTTTACTGAACCATAGCTATTATATGCTTGGGACTTTGTTTACAATAATTGTGGAAACAGAGCTAGAAGCTAAATTTTTTTAAGCTACAATACAGTACTTAAACAACTAATGTGTCAGTCTGTGATGATGAACCATAATGAAACGGCACATGAAGATAAGAACTTTATAACTTTTTTATTTGAAACTGAAAAATAACAGAAATAAATGAAATTGCATTTAAGATGCTTGATCTATATATTTTAATTTATAAGCCAGTCTACATGAATACACTACCAGGCTAGTTTAAAACATGCCTTCTGAAAGTTGTGATTATTCATACAACCTTAAACTACAAAATTGTACATGTGTGCTTTGTTACGGCTTCTTTTGATAGTCATAATTGCTTGTAAGCATATAAATGCATAGCTCTGACAGGAGACAAAATTGCTAGAAAGCTCGTAAAGGGAGGTCACTCCGTTTCTTAACATTAATGTCTCAATCGTTATGAGAAAATTTTACTTACGAAGGAAATCACCGCAGCTAAAAGTAAAATCTTGACCAGCAGATCGTCGAATTGCTCCAAAATAAGTTCCCACAGCGGCTTGCCTATAGATAAATACCACGAAAATTATTCAGCCATAAATTTGGATACAACAAATTGCGTCGACATTCGATTTTCTAACGGTGTAAGCGACAGACATCGTGTCCAAACGAACGCGTGCTTATGACGAGATAATTACATTAGTAACAAAACTCTCACTTACCTTCCTCCGCCGGCAGTTCTGAAACAGAGAAAAGAATACATTTTAAGGTCATCTTAACCTCTGGGAATCTCCATTTTAACTAACCTATATACACTGAGATTTTTAATCAAATAAGCATAGAATTGTAAAGCAGCTGTACCGTAGCATGGCGGCCATTTCGGGCAGTTTATTGGCGATAAACATTAAAACTTTACAAATAGTCTCGACTTACCGTTTGGTCCATATTTCTCTAAGTTCTTCTTTACTTGCTCTTCATTAAGTCCAACATTTTCGTCGACACCGAAATAACCTAAGACTTCTTCTGTTGTTTTGGTATATGATAGATCCATTGCACAGTGTAGTTCGGCCTAGTAGCTAATCCCTGTCACCGATTCATACAGAAACCCAAAGCTGTAGAAGACCCCGTTGTCTTTGGTATCCCCCTGAAAGGGAAAAATCAGTTTTCAGTCGACGAAAGACTAAGCCAGTACACTTGTTCCAGCTTAGTTTCTCCCGTACTCCAGCACAGAGCGGACCTCCTTTCACGCCCGTGAAAATCGAAGAGCTAGTGATGGAGTCCGCCCGAAGGGGGGAAGAGTTAACGAAGAGCCTAGTGCCGCTATAGTTCCGCGGCTGCGGCAGGATCACTGTTCTATCACGGAGCAAGGAAGAAATATAAAATGGTGTTGGAGTATATAGTGCGCCGGCGGAGGTTTGAAGAGAAAAAAGATTGAAGGAGAATCTATGATAGTACTTGCATTACCAGACGTGACGCCCATTAAATCAACATGGTACAGTCCGAAATCTTATTCGCCGACACTTGTGGGGCCCAATGTGGTGTAAGCTGATTGGCTGAAATGCACCGTTCCTGTTACCTAACGTTGCAAACGCAATGACGTCAATGGGGTATAGCACTACAAATTCCGTACTATTTTTGTACCTCAGCGGAGGAAGCATGGACAAAAGAGGATCCTTTTGGTGTTCCAGACCCCCATTTCAGATTCTTCGAGAGAGACACACTGCGAGAAGAAGCCAGGCATTGATGGTACTGCCTACTGCAGCATGTTGTAGGAACATCGACGGGGAGCCGTGCTCGTGTGGTGCAGCATCCCTGTAAGAACCCCTGGTTGCTGTAGTAACCGTTTGTCTTGTAAGAGAAAAAGAAACCGTCTGTTCCTCCTACCGCGTACTTCTCCTTCACTCTCCTTGCTAGCTTGCTGTCAACCTGCGTGTAAGAGAGCAAACATTTGGAAGGGTTTTAGTGGCGGTTTTCTACAATCCGATTAAAAAAGCCAGTTTTGACAAAAGCATGACATGATAAACTGTTAGTGTGACTGCCTCTCTCTCTCTCTCCCCCCCCCAGCCTCCCGACATCATTCTGCCTCCCTCCTCGACTCTTTCTCTTTCGCATACGCACTCGTAAATGCAAACCATCACACCCCACAATGCAAGTGCCCACTGGAATTCTATGGGTTTTTTTATATGGTGACTGAATTTATTAAAAATAATGCTATTCTGCATGCACAGAAAATGTATATTTCACCTATATTCTTTTCCAAAGCTTTCTCTGTTACTACTTTTGTTAGTTTATGGTATCACATCAAAGCAGCTTCGCCTGCCTTTGAAACTGTGTCATAAAAAAAAAATCGTGTCTTTTTTGCTGTTCCTTTTTTTTCCTTTTTTTTTTTTTTTTTTTTTTTTTTTTTTTGGTAGGGCGTGACAGATCATCAGTACACAATGTGATGCACTGCCCTATAGTATCGTGAGATTTAGGTCGGTGTAGTCGGTTATTGCACTGACCTAGTTCTAGATTATAGGTCAGTGGTTCATCTGCAGGTACATATCTAGGCCTCCGTGCACTATTTTTTGCACTGCCAAAGGAACCAGATAGCCGCGATTTCTAAGCTTATCTATATTGTTTGTTGCTGCGAGGGCTCGCTGACCTGCGAAGCTCTGCAGACCGGTCGAGTTCGAGATGTAGAGTTATAGGGACGTTTCCACGACAGATGGACACGCTTATTGGATTTCTCTGAACATCCGTTGCCCCTTCTTTGGTGTGGGAATCCTTAAGGATGATTAAGATCATCATCGTCGTCGTCATCATCATCATCATCGTCATCACAAACAACAAACACAGAAGTCTAATGGGCTATTCAGAAGAAGATGACGAACAAGGCGTGGATGCAGTCAAATAGTTCAGCACAAGGGACGATGGGTCGATGAAACCACGACAGTGGATGTCAAGCTATAAGATCTGGCTGCAAAGTCCATTTCGACCCGCGACTCCCCTGGCCTTAACCTCGCACTCTCAATCACTCAATCCTCTCCTGACAGATTTTACGGAGAAAGTATGGTCCCCATGGTCCCCATACCGTCGTTAAATGTCCTTCGTGACACAGATATGATGTGTCGCATGTCAGCTATAAGATTATTGTAGCCATTAAACATCTCAACATTTGCTGTGCTGACGTTCGAATGTCTGCACATGCGTGTACGTGTGCGTTTATATTCGTCATTTTATCGGTTCGTCTTTCCGTCCACCTGTTTACTTCTCCTTTTTCGCAGATATTCAATACGGATGTAGTGAAACTATTCTTTCATGTCATGTCCAGTCATTTGATCAATTGCTATTTTATTATATCGTAAATGATGGCTTATCTATCTAATCCTAACTACCAATCTGTCTGTCTGAATGCTTTATCGATGAAAATCTTCCATTTCTGGCAAAATATTTGTTCTGTTCTTTCTCCATTGTACGTGCTACCACGGGTTTCCAAAGACCAGAATGCACATCAAGTTTAGTTAATGATTCTGCAGGATGTATTGCTATGCCAATGTCTGTCTCCAAAGCGCCCTCGTCTGTCTTTCAGCTCTAATTTATATCCGCCTCGAGCCCCTTCTCCCGAAGCCTTGAAATTTTTATTTGTTTTTCGTCTAAAAATATTTTTGAATGTCGTGCAATCGCCAAAGAACAAATGGAAAAGGGAAAGCGAGAAACGACAAATGAATGACGATTAAAAAAAAAAAAGGAAAGAAAAAAGAGATGGAAAAGAATGGAAGATGTTTAAGGGGAATACCAAAAACTGCAGACGACCGCTAATACTAATACCTGAACAAGGGGTTCAAACACTTTCCAAAGCAAATTTTTTTAAAAATTCAGCAGAAAAGGAAGTGGTTCAGTTCAGTCTGGCGACTGAGGTTCAGTTCACAGCTACAGGAGTCCATGTGAAACACTTGTGGCTCACACCAGAAGAGAGACTTCACAGTCGAATTCCCAGACGGAATCAGTTTCCAAACACTAAAATGCTTGGCATACGGCCGTTCGTTGAGAGAAAGGAGGATTTTTCTATTCTGCTCCGCACAGCTAAAGTTACTTAGTGTGATCGCAATGCCCAGATTTAGTTTATTCATTTAGCGTAGTCATTATGAAAACAATCGGTGGCGTTAATGAGTACAATCATAGCATCAAACCTAGTCCGGATATACTAGCTGCTTTGTGTGTGTGGAGGAAGAGGAGGAAGAGGAGGAGGAGGAAGAGGAGGAGGAAGAGGAGAAGGAGGGGTGGATTGTCAGGTCGAACAGCATGCTCTGTGTCTGCATTCCGGAGTGAAAAATCTTCACAACTGTTTGACATGAGCACTTGCGAAAACTTTAAAAATACATGTCCACAGCTACCTCAGCTGACTTTGGCAAAGAATTTATCTAGATACGCCTTTCTCCTTTTTAAAAAAAATCGTTTTAAAGACGTTCTATATACTCAGCAAAGAGTAGAATGAGGGAAGGGAGAATGAATAAAAGGAAGGAAAAAAAATGAAGAACAGTATTAAGCAGGTAACATTTACTGACATATTACAAACATATCATTTATAATTCATAAGCTTAATAAATTCATTTTGAGACAGGTTCTCGTGTCTAATGCTCTGTTTTTGTTTAAATATTCCGGTGAGCCAGCGTGTTCTGAGAGTACTTTTAGTTTGAATCGAGATGTGTTTAGTATTTTCACTAATTTTCAGATTTAAAAACTAAGCATACTTTGTGAGTAATTATATATAATTATATAGTGTTCGTTGATTTCCTTATATCCCCTTTAACACTTACTATTTTAAAATCTCCATTTTTATTTAATTTATCTCCATTCCTCTCATCTTTCCGTCCATGCCCTCTGTGCCTAAAGTTTTCAGCGTGGGTCTGTAAGATTTTGTTAACTGCCAACCTCCTTTTAACCCCTTTTAAAAACAATATCGTTCTTGGCGCATCAAACCGTTATCTGCGTCAGAGAGCGAAGCACCAGGGTGAATGATGAGGTCTAATATAACTGGCTCGACCCAGCAACCGCATGAAAGGTATCTGATCCGAAGTGTTGGCATCTTTCGAAAAATAATATACGTGGATACAGCAAAACTAAATTAAAGATTTGAACAGAAGCTTCCCTATCAATCCTCCACTATTCCTGTATGTCATAGTTCTTGGCAAGAATTATTGCTTGAATGTTACCTTGGTAAGAATGTTAAAGGTCTAGTGAGGTACATTTTATTTTCTATTGACTCGGTAGATTGTATTTCTGCTAATCTGGGTGAATATCCCCGTTCCGTTCTCGAGATACGCAGCTCCAAACATAACCGTGCACAGCTCTTGACGTCACGTTTGTCCTAATTAGCATATGATCCCCGTTTTCCCATTGCCTGAAGCTTTGGCAAGTTGATAGGTTCTATTGAAAAAAGGAGCTACATATTCTGTACAGTATTTGTCAGTGTGTGAGCTATCAGCCTATCACCGCCTTCCACTCCACCCCTTTCACCACCATCCATCTACCCCTTTAGGACAATCTCAGAAATAATTATATCCCGAGACTAGAGTATGAACTGCCCCAGTGGTCGTACTTCCTTGTTCTCATCGCATAAAAATGTCCGTATAACCACCCATTTACCTGCTGAAATTTTTGGCAAAGAGAGATACGAATGATTTTGTAACTTTTTAGAATGGAAAAATATTTTCGTACCGTTAAAAAAATCTTTCCAACATCTGCCTATCTTCTTTAAAGAACTGGAGAGAGAGAGGGATGGAGGGAGAATTGATTTCGTTATTCAGAAGGTCCCTTTGCTCCTTTTGAAGCGGTTTGGTATATAGGATAACACCAACACCTTTTATATAACAACCGACATGCAGAGAAAGAGCGAGAGAGAGAGAGAAGCATAATATAATGACTGTTCATACAAACACCTCTTAACTGAAAGTCTTACGGAAAAACTTTACATGTTCCTGAGCAATGATGGTTACCATGCTATGCTTCTCTGTACGATTTCGTATCCATAATATGTGTGTGTGTGCGTGTGTGTCTTGAGGGTGGGGGAGGAGGGTAGGATAGAAAAAAAAAAGAGAGAGGAGGTGGAGTCTGATTGAAAGCAGATGTAAGTTTAAAAACAATCAAAATGTTCCTAGAAGTGAGCTTTAGGGAAACATCTCTGCGATATTTATCCCAAGTCTACTGTCAATTACGTTTACCAAATATAAACCACGGTTTAGAAAAAGAAGGAAACTTTATTTTCTAAAGAAGCATTGTAAGGAATACTTAGATGCCCTCCCCTTCCCCCGTATAAACTCCTGGGAACAAATAACTCCTCCGACATTCGTATCAGTTCAGCTCTTTGGAGCCGGAGGCAGATTGGTTCTGAGTCTTCATTTAGTCCATAAGCAGGTTTGAGCTACAGCTGAGAGCCCAAAATGCCCCAAAATCAAAATATCAGAGAGGTGAGCTCAGAGGCCTACAGAGAGACCACCCTTTAGTCAGAAGGAAAAAAATCTATATTTGATCGAGTTTTTCTGCAATCATGCTTGCGAAAGAAATTGATAATGATTTGTATTTATCAACTGCCTGTGAAGCTTTATTTCTTAAAGATATGTTTCCCTTGGGGCTGCAACTTTGGACATGGAAGCAGAAATGTCTTGGTTCTAAACATAGACAAGAATGCGATTGTATCTCGACTCACAGGTTTCGAGCGTCAGTTCCCCTCCCCAACACCCCAACACATGATAGAAAACATTCTATTGTGGGCGTAAACAAATATTTTGAGCATGGACCAACATTTCTTATTTCTCTTTTTTTTTAAATTTTGGCTGTAAGTTTTAAAGTAACGGTTTACGTAGACTGTAAAACTAGTTGTTAGCAGTTTACATTGTAGGTGAGCATTGTTTTGTCAGTCTGTACTCTGGCTTTCCGAATAACTACTGTTAATAAGTATAGCCTGCCTTACAGGTCAAACAGAACATATGTCGCGGACAAGTCATATTACATTCACTTGCGACATTAAAATTCTTTCCAGTACAAATATGTTCCTATTCCCGCGCTTAGTGAAGACACTGGTCGCTCAGAGTCAAAGAATATCCCTTCAAGCCTTTTTTTTATCTGCCTATAATAGTACAACTCTTCCCTTTTTATTTAAAATATCATGCAAGTCTGGATTTGTCACCAGCAAACTTTACATCCACTCAAAGATGGACAGTATGGCTTCGTCACTGTGAAATGCTCCAGTCACTTGCATACAAGTCGCTTTTTTTAATTCCCTTTCTTACACTGGACAAGTGACAGGGGAGAAAACACAACTTAAAAGATTTTCTTTCTTTCTTAATTTCCTTCTAGAATGCGAGAGGAGAGCGATAATCTTCTATTGTTAGTGATTTTTATTGATTCTTCCTTTTTCAGTTTTTCTTTCCTTCTTTATTTTGTCATTTTTTAAAAAAGTGTCATTCCCTTTCCTTTTAGAGAAAGGAGTAAATGTCTACCTTTGGTAATGATCCTTCTTTAATTTATTCTTTCCTGTTTTTGTCGTATGAATGGTAACGTGTTTTCACCACACTTTGTGGGTATGGCAACCATCATATCGAAATATGTTGGGAATAGCGAGTTCACAAGAAAACCACGGATAAGCTGTGCAATGGCGACACAAGACTGTTGCCGGATGTCCTCAGGCCCTCTCCATTCATCTAGCTCTGCACTGCATTTTAGCAGACCCCACACAATTTTTACAGCTCAGTCTTCACAGCAACACAATTTCCAGGATGGTGTCCCTGGGTGCCTATTCATTAAATTTTATGCTAAAAAAAAAAAAAAGTCTCCTCGAATAGAAACGTGTCTCAATGGACCCTCTGGTTGCCTAATGTGTTGGATGGACAGAAAAGCGCAGTTAATATTACATTTACACTTGCCCCGCGCTATTAAACGCGTGTGGTCCCTCGGTAGGTTGGTGACGTTTGCCCTTCCTACCATCCGGTTAGGCTGACGTAACAAACAAGAGGTCGCCTACGTCATGAGACGTTGACAAAGATGGAGAACCACAAACGCTGGCTCTGTTCTAAACCTCAACTTCATGTGACGTTTACAGTACAACACCAGACATGCGCGCCTACTTGCTTCTTTCTCTTCCATTAGTATTAAAAATATCTCAACAAAATTTAAAGATTGGCAGTTAATTTAACGAACAAACGTAAGCAAAGCTCCAATTCCCAGGTAAACAAAACGCATGGTGTCACTTTGTTCATGTCGGCGCGAGTCATGGCGTCTGGCGCACTCCGTACTTGTCAACTGTCGAACGTAAACATCTTTTTATAGCAGCTGGTGTGAAGAAAGTCTACAGCGTCTCCCCCTTCGGTCTGCGTCGTTGCGAAAGGAAGGAGCGGTGAAGGGGGAGGGTGACGCCTGTGCCACGTTGGTTGGGCCACTGTGAGGTCAGGGGCTCATGCTTCATAAGCATGTACGTCATCTCGGCACAGAAGAGTTCAAAGGTCAGGAGCAGGTGGCAGCTTGCCGTTAGCTGCCAATTTAAACGGTTATTCTGCAGCCAACTTATCGCTCGTTATCGAGATGTTGTGCACCCGGCCGCATTTTGCAGTTTTATTTCTCATCAGAGATGTCTCATGATAAGTGATCTTGCAAAAAAAGAGACACGTGATCGAATTCTTCGGTAGGAAGTTTTTGTAAGCTTTAATTTCTAGGTGTTCGATCATCTGTCGTTCCGTCTCCCCACCACCCTTCCACAAAGGCACTCATCCACAAAAACTAACACTCTCTGCAGTCAAAATAGAAGAATAGGTTTATATTCTTTTTATGTCACTCTGTTTCAACCTTAAAGGTCTAGTAGGGTACAATTTTTTTTTAATTACTGAGTAATGATCAGCGAAAAATACATCTTCCCGAAATCTTGATGGCTATTCTTCTTCCATAAAAATGAAGCACGTCTGTAAACACCACCGTGTACAGAAAGAGGTCAACAACACAGTTTGTACACGCATGTGCTTACATTGTCAAGGATAACTCATTCCATACGTCAGGGTGCAACGAGGTCAAATTCCCCTCGTACGCATGGGACAGCTGGAATCAAGTGTTAACTGGGCGTATCCATGGACACACATGACGTCACTAGTTTGACTCCATTCACGGTGATGTTTGTTGGCGTGTATCTCGAAAAGGGGAAGTACATATATGTTGTCACTTATAACGATGCTGGCACTGCCATTGCTGTATGAACCACTGCCATGCCACTAACCTCTTATCATCTCCACCAACGCCACCACAGGCAGACTGCACTGTCAACGATGTTATCAGTCACCCTCGATGAGATCGTCGAGTGCGAGTTTAGAGCTATTGAAAATTTGGCGACATAACATATACGACCACTTCATGCATGATAACTATCTATTTATCAGTCGCAGATTTGTGTCACCGGGGCTTTGAACAAGATGTTCCGGAATGGAGCCAATGGCAAATTAATTTGCACGCAGGAGCTGGCGAGGTAGAAAATAACCCCTAACCCTCAACCCCTACCCCAGACTACACGGACCTAGAGTGAAAGTAAGATACGAGGTGTGGGCATGAAACAGATAAACCTACCTGTGAGTTTAGTAGCCAAGTCCCTCACTTCCTTCTCCTCAGACTCTCCATATACTTGTTATCTTTTCTATGAACTGTTCCTGGTTTGCACCAACTGATTTATTCGTCTGAGGACAGTCGTCCACAAAAAAAAAAAAAAAGGGTTTTTCATTGGCCAGCTGTTCTGTCGACAAACCAAGGGCTTATCTCAGCCCTTGTTGACAAAAGCTTTGCATGGATGGTAAATCATATTTATAAAGCAGTTATACTATAGATTTTTCTCAAACAAGCTTAGTGTGTTTTGTGCATGTGTGCGTGCGAGCTTACCCGTAATCCACCTTGTCCCCTCAATCTTAAGAGTTTCTGAACCTAAGAAATATGTAAGAGAAATATGTACGGTCTTCTGTGAGTTATAGACAGTGGATGAGAGAGATGTGTCAGAGTTGCTATGTCTTCTGAGGGCAGAGTTATAGCCCGGGGGTATCTGGCTGTCCCTCCGTGGTCTAACACATCACTATCTTCCCTTTGGGAACGATCCATCAGCCGTGACATGTAACAAGTGTGCTGTCGCCTTGAGCAACTTTGACCTGTTCATCACCTCACTCAATGCTCGAGAAGGCTTCGATTCGGCGCTGCACGCACTTGATGCACCTTTGCCCGTACTCTCTCACCTCTCGATATAAACAACGATCTTTTTATCAATTGTGTCCTCTTTCCTCCTACACACATCTCCCCTTTCCACTCACCTTCCATCGTGCAATTCCTTGAGAAGCTGAGATGCTCCCCTCACCTTTGCTACTTCTTAGCACGAGCAAAGACAAAGACCGGAAAGAAAGAACCCGGTTTGCGAAGTTTTCCGCAAAAATAATAATAGAAGTCTGTTAGAGCCTCAGCCGGAAACAGGGTTATTTTTCAAACTGTCAAGTCAACGGGCAATAAAAACAGCCTGTGATGTCATCGCGAGCCGCAAGTTTTATGTCCAAAGCGAGGCTGCACTGGTTTCTGGTGAAATGCGCTCACGTGCAATAGCACTGCTTGACCCTGCTGTCACCCTCAGCATGACCTAGTAACCCGCACGCATGCTCATAAATACAATAAGTATAGGACCCCAAACGTGTATAATAGTAATACAAATAAAGTAATACAAGTTTGTGACCGGATGTTGTCTCGACTGCGGTTCACTTTCCGCCGCAGAGTCTCTGGTACGCTGGTCACGTGGACTGACGAGAAACTACTTCCGAGTCATTGTCGGTCATACCCCATACACGTTGTCTGAGCTCAGACTGCCTGTGAAGACATTAAAACAAATATAGATATCACGCCCCGTTGGTAAACAAAGAATGTGTGTGTGTGCCTCACATGCACAAAATCTCACTCAACGGCTTTTTGCGAACAAACAAGCGGACACGTGGCATGAGTAGTCTCCGAAATACAAAGCTGATTGTTTTTCTCCACAGCGCAGTCTAGCAAAGGTGGCGAGAAATCTGTTGTCATTGATTTTTTGTTTTGTTTTTTGTTTGTTTCAATGTCGTTTGGCGCACAATGGAACCGAACATACAGAGAGGTTTACTGTGACAGGATTTCGCGAACTAAACACTGGACGAGTAAGAGAAACTGGGGAGGGGGTAGGCACCAGCCCTCCTTATTTTGACTACAATGAAGCGTTGCTGTGGATTTTCTTCCATCTATACTTTTGATAAGACTGACCCGATATTTCTCTGTATCTATGGCGATGTCTCTCTCTCTATCTCTTCCTATCTCTTGCTCCCGCATTTGATATTCATGCTCTGTATTGTTCTCTTATTTATTATTTCTGCATTGTGTTCCCATGCGTATAATGTGTAAATAGACAGTAAGGTATGTTATTATTAGATGTGTGTGTTTATTTTGTGTAAATAGGTAGTAAGTTGTAATGTATATGTTTATGTAGACATGTATGATGTGTAAATAGGAAGTAAGGTATAGGTTACATACATAAGTACACGTTTGCATGTGCGTGCTTATGTCTACAAGAGAACGGATCAAGATAAACACTTGGGCTCAAAATAGTGTGCGCGCTCTCTAGTCTGATCAACATCGGGGGAGGTGGGCTGGGTGTGTCAATCTGCGAGCACAGCAGTTTCCACAGGAGGAACACAGTCACAGCAAGCAGTGTGCCAACACTGTGCTAACCTGTCCCGGCTGTTCACAGCCACACTGCCACGTTCACTGCCGTCCCCAAAATCGATTGATCTCTCTCTCTCCATCCATCTTCCCTTTCCCCCATCCCACCTTTACCGCTGATTTTGTTCTGACTAATGAAAACGCACCACGTCCTTCTGATACGTTTCACGCGCATGCGCACAGCAAGTACATGTGGCTGTATGCACACGTCAGCTTGTCGGGGGGTCTGGCTGTGTTGCATCACTCCCTGTCTCAATACCTGCCGTGTGGCCCATGTTTCGTGACAAAAAATAACGAGCCCAGCGGGCAGAGCCAATTAAAAGTCATCAGGATCCCAGCGAAAATAGCTGTCATCCAGGGTGGGCAGACATGCGGTTATATATACGTCAGAGACAGATGTCGTGGTAAAAATAGCAAACCTGCTAGACAAGAATATTTCTTTTCATTCTCTGTATGGAATACTATAAGTCTTTTGTAAAGAGCCTTTCTGGCGCGGAATGGCGCTATAGAAATTACATTATTGTTGTTATTTTTGAATGTTTCATAAACCTTACAGATATAAAAAAAAGACTATAAAATCAAACGATTTAAGACCGGAAGTGTAAGTGTCCATCTGCAGTCTCTAATTACAATATGTTTTTGAGAATGTTTGTATGTTGCTGCAGGGTGTTTATACAGTTTAATCATTTACAGTAAAGACAGGGACAGTCATGTGACCTGCGACTTGCATCATAGGACAGTTTACAGGTCGATCGCTACTAGTCATTTTATTTTTTATGTTTTAGTGAAAACAGTACACTGTAAGCGACAGCTTGGCTTGTGGTAACAAAAGGAACACTTCGCTGCATAAAGGTCTACAACTTGTATTGTCAAAGTTAATATTTCGATGTGTATAATCCGTAAACTTTAATGTGACATGTTCTGTATGAAACCAGTGTGTTATCAAATCTTCCTCACGACCTACTTGCTCTAACTTCTCATATGAACTGAGGTATTTCAAGACTAATAAATCCATAATTGCATGACAAATATAATATTTCAGAAGCTCTGTCTATTTGCCTCTGTGTGTGTGAGTGAGAGAGAGACAGAGGGAGAGAGAGAGAGTTTTGAGGGTGGGTGGGTTCTAGACTTGTGACATGACCAGAATAAATTATAAATTAACCAAAAGCCTGCAAACATGCAAACAATAGTGAGAACTGAGCATACTTGTTGATCGATAATATGATTGTCTTGCTCAGCAGTCGCAGTGTATCTATGTTGATCGATGACACGATTGTCTCCATCACCAGTCACACGTCATCTCTGTCGAGGTCTCAAAGCCATGGACACCGCCCCACAGTATTAACCTCTCAGATGCTCACTCACGACATGCGTGCCACACAAGCCACACAGTCACGAGCACCTGTTTGCTGCCATCGAACTCTGGCAGGTTAAACTGTTTCACAGATTTAAAACATCTTAACCAGCCGACAAACCGTCTTTGTTTGCCAGAACCCGATTTGTGCTTTTAAATTCCTGTTGTTGTGTGTTGGAGGAAATCGCTTTCTGCTGTGTAGAGAGTCCTTTGCCATCACAAGAGCTCAGCTTACTCTTGTAATTCAACTGTAAGACCTGATTTGTGTTTAAGGTTTGTAGGTAGTAAAAATTACCCAGACAAATGCTTATCGAATTCGAAAGGCGTGGCTAGGACTTACAGAATTCGTATCGTATTCTGTTTAATGTCACTGTATCTCTAAAAGGTCACAGACTAAGCTACAATGTATCAGGGACTAATTCGATTTGTTGTGTTTTTTAAAATACTTATATTACACACGAACAACTCTAATCTTATTGCTATCTGAAGGTTTTAGTTTTTATACCAGTACAATATTTTAATTGAGTTCCTGTATGAGTTTTTGTTAGGGTAGCAAGACAAACATGGAGAGGGAAACAGAAAAGAAATAAATTCTAGTTTGAAAAGAAATGAGAAAGCGACAGTGTACCAGAAAGAAAAATCATTTTTTTTCTTCTCACCATATTCTCTCCTACCCACAATGCACGCACGCACGCACGCACAACGCACGCACGCACGCGCGTTTGTTCGAATGTACTTTTGCGTGGCTGTTCACACCTGACGGTCGATGTCAGGCAATATCGGAATGAACTTTCATCAGCTCTCACTAAAAGTCAGGTCACGCTGCCTCGTTATCGCACCTTTACGAGTAAATGTTCACCTTTCGTACACAGGCTGTTCCCAAACAGGTTTACAATGCTTGAAATGTTCTGGCGGTATGCGAGGACGGGGAAGGACAAAACAAATGATTTCTTTCAATAAAAACAACAAATACAACACATGAACACAAAATTAAAGACACAGAGAAGGAGAGAGGCAAGAGAGAGAGAGACCCTTATGGATATAAAGAAAAGAAAGAGAGAGAACGAGAGACACACACACACTTCGACGGATTACTGTGGTTATGAATGTGTCTCGCGGCCTGTATAACTCTCAACATACCCAGACATGTATCCACCTCTGAGACTTGACTGCGTGCCACTCTTGCTATGGTTGCACAGCATCGATCTCATTCTTTGCTGAGGTTGCGACTAACATCAGTCTTCACAGGCAATATTGAAAATGTCCTCTAGTGTGAGGCTGTGATTGAGAACAGCGCGGCCAGTCTAGACGCCCACGGAGGAGAAGGAATTTACAGTAAAGTACTCTCACCTCCCTTCCCCATCCACCACCCTAAAAAGAAAATTTAAAAAATAGAAACGATAAAAGAAAGTAAGGCTATGAACTCAGGAGAGTTTGGGGGGTCGGTAAATAAGTCTCTTCGTTGTATTTGTTATCACCTTGAAGATTTCAAAGAAATTTGAGGACGTAGGACAGGGGTGGGCAACATACGGCCCGCGGGCCGGATCCGGCCCGCGACGGGATTTTGACTGGCCCGCAGACTGTTTCTGGTGGTACATGATAATGTGGCTCTCGGCCACATTCTGCCGCAATCTCCCACTACATGTACTATTTACTTGCTTACTGCGTCAAATAATAGTAACTGTTATTTATTTGTTCTTTGTTTTCTTTGTTTTTTGATTCTTTGTTTTCAGTTAGAATTAGATTTAGAAGTCGGCAAGAAAGCAGAATGTTTGTTGTGCAGTGAAAGTGTTGCCGTGTTTAAAGAGTACAACGGTAGCAGCCATTATGCGACGAACCATGCAGTACTATGGCAGTACTATGGAAGTACTTTAGCAGCAGCGCAACGGCAAACAAGAGCAACAGAACTGGACAGAAAACTTGTAAAGCAGCAGAATGTATTCGTAAAAACCAAAGTAGCCCAGAAAGCTGCTACTCATGCCAGCTTTGTGGTCGCATACAACATTGCCAAGCACAGCAAATCGTTCAGTGATGGTGAATTTGTCAACAAGTGCATGCTCCATGTAGCTGATCAAGTCTGTCCACAACAAAGAAAGAAGTTTGAAGAAGTCAGTTTGTCGAGAAGAACTGGGGTTCGCCGCATTGAAGCAATTGGTGAAGACCTGACATCACAACTGAAAAGGCGGGTACCTTCATTTCAGTTGTTTTCCTGGGCATTGGATGAAAGCACCGACATCGATGGCACTGCACAGTTGCTCATCTTTGTACGAGGCATTTCAGAAAAATTTGAAGCACAGAAGAATTGCTGTCAATGGAAGACACTACTACCGGAGAAGATATTTTTAGATGTGTGGAAAAGGCCATGCATACAATGCAATGGCAGAAAATGGCCAGTACACATGTATTACTACGGATTGTTGTCCATCTCTGACAGGAAAGAAAGTTGGTCTACTGAAGAGATTGGGTGACCATGTTGCAGAGGTCGCTTGCACCAGGGAGCTGATGTTTCTGCATTGCATACTACACCAGGAAGCGCTTAGTAAAAGTGTGCTTGACATGAAACATGTTGTGGATGCAGTTGTGAAAATTGTTAATGTCATCAGGGTGAGAGGTCTAAATCACAGAGTTTATCACACTTCTGGAAGATGGCGGCTCGGATGACAGTGATGTTTTGCATCAGACCGGTGTACGCGGGTTGAGTTTGGGGAAAGTTCTGAGACATGTCTGGCGCCTGAAAACGGAAATTTTACTGTTTTTGGAGATCAAAGGGAAAGATACAGAATATCCTCAACTCAGAGAATCCGAATGGCTATCAGAGCTGGTGTTTGCAGTTGATCTCTTTGAACATATGAATGAATTGAACACCAGACTTCAAGGGAAGGGCACTTGTACTCAACAGTAAAGGCATTCAGGATGAAGCTAAAACTGTTTTCTCGCCAGCTCAGTCAGAATATCACAACATACTTTCCAACACTGGAGACTATGGCACCCCAGATGATGTCAACTGAGAAATATACCAATATGATATCTACACTAGACAATGAATTTGCTCGTTGTTTTGCGGATTTCCAGAAACTTGCTGCTGAGTTTGATATCTTGTCATTCCCGTTTACAGCTGACTTTGAAAAGGTGCCGATGCTCTACAGCTGGAATTGGTTGACCTGCAGTGTGACTCTACCCTGAAAGAGAAATTCCAATCTGAAAGCATTAACAAATGTTATGCGTCACTGAATGAGTCCAAGTTTCCAACCTGAGAAAGATGGCCATGAATGATGACCGCAGCTGTCTCATTGACTTCAGCAGCTATTGAAGTACATTCCGTTAACATCATTAAATACTGTTTTCGGTCTCTATGATTTAAAATTAAAGTTTCCAAGTTTACATTAAACACGATTTATTCCTTGCATAGGTAGATAAATACGCGATTAAGGTGTTGATCCAGTAATCTGGCCCGCCAAGGACTTCATTTCCCCATATCCGGCACCCCGACCGGAGAAGTTGCCCGCCCCTGACGTAGGAGATCTGTCCTTGAATACTGCTAGCCCTGTGTCTGAATTTTTCACCATGCCCAACACTTCCTCCTCCTCCTCCTCCTCCTCCTCCTCCTCCTCCTCCCTGATTTCATTTCTCAGTCAGCTATTCACGTCTGGTGGCAAACACTCGCCTGACAATCAATATGAACCCCGTCAGCAGTTCCAACTAATGGAGAGAAAGGTTGTTTTCAGTTGCGATCAACAGCCGATGATCACGCAAGCCTTCAAGAAATTTGCCTCCGCCGCTGGTGTTGAGAAAATGTTTGATGAGGCTTCGCCGAGTTCGATCTCCCGCCCACCAGACCTCCAGCTTGTCGTTGCCCACGTCCAGCCATTGCAACGATGACAGTCGCGACGACAGGGTAGCTGTGGGGCGTGGCGTGATATTCTCAGTCTCCAGCGGCAAGATTGGCGGTAGCGACGCGGCATACCGAATCTCGAGCGGCAAGATTGGTGGAAGGGAAGCGGAATATTCGGGCTGCAAATGAATTTATTTACAATCACTTCTAACACAGCCTCGGGCAGGTTCACGAAGGTCGGGACTGACTCTGGTGGTGTGTGGCTCATTGAACAAGAAAATCGTCGAGCGATGTTGGAGTAGTGTTAGTAGTTTTGCCGACTGCTTGACTGGTTGGTTTTATGGGAAAGTGTTTGCACTTAGAGGCGGTGTCGCACTATGATGGAAAAGAGATGAGGTCACTGCAATGGCGACAATGTTTTAAACACGACACTATCAGGCGCCCATTATTATTTTTTTTTTCATAAACTGGCCAGCACGATCTTCATTTATAGCTCTCTGTCTCGGAATGACTAGTTTACGAGAAGTAAGTAAACAAACTCGATTTCTTGTGCCTTGCCTTTGATAAAGCAGGATGAGAGCGATGTACTGGCTACGATGATTTGTACAAAGTCTACCGCCCCAACCACCCGTTTGAATGCAAGGGACGTCGAAGGAGGTTCATTTAAATTTTCGATGACAATCTTATAATCTTCACACTCAGAGTGCCAACATTGTGTTGGCAACTTCTTTGACAGTGATTGTCATGTCGAAGCATGCAGATGCTAAATTGACATTGTTCTTCATCCCGCCAGTCTTCTCCAGTTCTCTCGGCTTTCCATCATTGTGGTCTCGTTCAAAGTTTCGTTGCCTGATCTCCAAATCCCGGGAGCCCGAGTTTTGAAGACCTCCATTTGGAAGACTGACAGTCTGGTCTCGCGTGCGACGGTTTCGAGACGTCACTCAACAACACAACATGGCGGCCAACTTGGACTGCTTCAGACTTGTGTTTTACACAAACTTATAAGTAAAATATCGTACTGAAACCCAAAATCGGAGAGGATTCGAAATGTCAGCATCTGTCATTTAAGTCCATTTATATTTTCTTTTTCTTTTCTCTTTAAAGATTAGTTCAGAGTGTATAGCCATATAAGTACAGGTTGGGTAGTAAAAGATACGACGTTTAGAATGTGTTTGTCTCCGTGTGGATGTGAGAGGGAGAGAGTGAGTATGTAAATCTACATGTATGGCTAAATATTATGTGTGTGGGGGTGGAGGAGCCATGCACTTTGACGTACAGGTCATAAATTGTATACCTGAAGGTTACCTGTGCACAGATACATCTTCCCGTTCCCGCTGTTGACGTCACAAACACTGCTTAATAAATATAGGGCAACGAGGACAGCCTCGAAAACGAAGGCGAGCATGGCGGGGGGGAAGATAAAATACAACAGCCAGAAGAGACACGAACAACATAATCACTGTCTATTCATTACCTGCTCTAAACAATCTATAAATAGAGCTGCCGGTGCACTGGTAACCCTCTCCTGGCCTCCACTTGCTGTGAAGAGACATTTGTGTGTGTGTGAAGGGGGGTCAGAGGAAGGGGGAGGTCAGATAGGTAAAAATGTATAAAATGTCGATTTACGAGAGCTGCGAGCAAGAGAAATCACGTGACTCCAAACATCGTAAAGTACGGGGTGGTTTTGATGTGACGGAGAACGTCACCAACAGGTCGGTGAGAACGTCACAGAACCTTTTAGCGCGATCTCGTCTCTCTTCTTTCTCGCGTAAACGTGGGTCACATGGGGGTGCATTATAAGCTGAAGCTCTTATCACCAGGACAATGAGAATCGGGTGTTGTCGATTCGTATCTCGGCTCCGACATACCCATCTCTCTCTCTCCATGTGACATCATGTTTACAGGGATAAACGTCGGTGGTTTTCTTCGGGTACTCCGGTTTCCGCCTTCGTCTATCTTCTGTGTGTGTGTATGTCAGAGACTGAGTAGTTATGACTGAATGCTGGTGAATGAAATTGTAAGACACATTTAATCTTCACTGATAACTGTGTGCTCATGCGACTTTATGTATGTAAGCGCATCCGTCCGCCTTGTTGGTGGGATAAGCGCTCTATAAATAAACTATTAAAATAAACACACTGTTTAACTGACTCTGTCTCCCTCTGACACACACACCACATAGAAGTAAACAAAGCTCCTTTACCTCTTAACTTTATCACGAGTAGGAGATAAGAAGACTATAACACTGGTCATATAAATATACCCATTCAAGTTTGCCATGGAAAACATTCGAGCTTTAGGTGTCAAAAGTGTTGTTTCCAATCCCCGAATAGCTCTTGTTTACAGTTTGCTCATACCCCGATCTGGTTCCCCCTCAGCAACTGCCGCCTTATGCTAAACGCATTAACAGACAAGATGCTCGAGTGTGATCGTGGGTGTGATTGCTCTGAGCTCTTGTAGTCAGTTCAGTGATACTTTCGCTGTGTGAGGGATGATGACAAACCGGAAGTTAATCACAGATGCCCAAATGTGTTGAAGTACGTGGTATTTGTTAACTTACTAAGAAGAGGGCACGAGGTTTGACCCAGAAGAAAAACGTGTTCGTCTGTGTGTTCTTCTCATTGTTCCTGAACGTTTTAAACCTTGGCGTGGACTAGCTATAGAAACATCAAGATGGTGGCGACATTGTGGATGGTTGTTGGTCACTGATGTTGTTATCGCTTCTCGACGTCTCGAGCCACGCGCATGTAAACGGAAGTCTGAAGGAAAGACTCAATCTGTTGACAGAAACTCAGCTCTTGACCTCAAATAACAAGTTGTTGCTAGTGCGAAAAATAACGGAAGTGACACTGACCTTTGAAGAGGAACAGGTTGTCTGACCTAATTTTTTTTTCTCTGCGTGCAAAAGTATGTGTATGTGTGTCAGTGTGTGTGTTTGCACCGGATTTCATGTGTTAGTTTGTGTGACATTTAGTTTCAAGGCTCATTGGTTTATTCCTGAGGACAATGTCTTCATGCTTGCGCTCCCAAAGTGTTCAAACTGTCGTGGGTCACTTCTTCGGTCTCTACCGATGAGGTCCTAGTCTGACTTGCTTCCCTGCCCTGGTAGCGATGCCAGTCTGCTGATTAGGGACCCTATGACAGGCCTGTGTGGAAAACTGCCTCCCCTCCACCCTGCAAAAATAGGGTAGCTCACCTGTTCGTGAAAAGAAAAGCAACGAAAGAAGAGGACTGGGGTCTACTTTCAATGTTTTGTTTTAGAGGGTGAACCACGCTCACTGCGCTTGCTGCCAGAAGGCAATGGGAGTCGTATATATATATCATCTCGAAGCTAACAGTGAACTTAAGAGTTCAATCCTTTGGTGTTTTTCTTCACTTTGTTGTTAGCTTAATTTTTTTTTTTTTAAAGTGTAGTCACTGTCCATCAAAAGTTCAAGGAGTCTTATCATTTTTGATGCTTCGTTTTGGGGTTTGGGGAACGGGATGAAAAATAAATTAATGCAATCGCAGTCCATTAGTTTAACACGGTAGCACTGGTAAGCAAGTCAATAGGAAAGTGAATTTCACTTCTGATATCGTGCTGTCTAGTTAGAGGCCTGGTGGGTGAAATTTTTTTTTCTTCTGACTGGTTGAAGCTCAAGACAACTCATTATCTCCCCCAATCTGGGTGAACACTGCTCCTTTTGTTCTGGAGAAAAACGCCTACAAACATCATTATGCAGAGTAGGAAGTCAAACCGGCGACCGACCTCATGTTAGCACACAGATACACACCTAATTAGCATATGTACCACAGGCTGTATCCTTGACAACAACACATATATATATTCGATGTCTGCGGTGTTGACCTCTTTTTGTACATGATGTTTGTGTGCGTGTCTCTTTTGTGTGGAATGGGATGTACTCAGAATTGTACTCAGAGTTGTAAGACATAGAAAGTTGCAGGTGTAGTATCTTCCTTGCTGTACATTGAAGTATCTGTAATCAGCTTTTCACCTTCGCCAGTCACCAAACACCGCTCGTTGCTAGGACCGATTTCCATGCAATCTTCATCAGTTATTTTCAGTTTTTTTTTCTCATTACAACAAAATCTGCAGTTTGCTGATATTATTTAAAATGTTTATTAAAGTCTTAAAATGTTTTCGTCAGTCGTGTTGAAACCCTTCTCTACTGAGAGCAGTATCCCATCTAAGAAAACGAGACATCCGAATTGCTGCTGCACTGCTTTCTAACAAATGTTTCTGGCATTTTATGATGTCTAACCCTCGGGGCAGCACTCAACGTGCAAGCACTAGGAATTATTGCTGCATGCTTCCCAGTCATCGTGTGGCACACAGATGTTGAAGACAAATGAACAGTTCTGGTATGTAGCAGATGTTAGGCGACTTGGGGAAAAATGAATTTGATCCTGGAGACTGATAGAACCTGCTGTGTAGTCACCATTTAATGTTTAACTTAACTTGTGTTAGGTTTGTCTTCAGATTAAAGCCACAAAACATGATTTTTTTTTCAAATACTGTGATTACTTGTCCTATAAGTTTCTATATATCACCCTGAGAACTCTTAAGCTAGAGATAGAGTCTCACTTTAGTTCAGAAAGCTAATGGTGTACAAAGAATAGAATTTTTTCAGGCATCTATGTTCCAACAGAACTGTTTCTGTAGCTAAAGCCTGGACATCATATCTGTGCCCAGGCCTGTTGGTATGCATGAAGATCCATCTTGTGTCCATAAAGATATGAACTATAAAAGAATAAACAACAGTACTACCGAAGAATAAAATCAAATACAAGAAACACAAAGAGGAGCCAAATAATAAGAACATCAGATTTATTACAAAGTACAATCTGAACAAATCCCTTGTTTTGCCAATCTTGCTCTGCGGATGTGAACCGTGGGCTTTGAATAATCCGGCAGGAGGCTGCATCGGATCTCATACAGGGAGGATGAGACAAATGGTTTTGTATTAATCATGGTCGCCACACTCATAGGACATCAGGAACTCGACTGAAAACAGTCAAGGGGCATAAACCTGCCTTCCTTCCCTTCTTTCTCTTTCTTTCTCACTATCGTATTATCTTTCATTCTTCGATTTCTTCCTTTTCTTCTTTTGATTTTGTGATTTATCCTCCTCCTTCACCACCCCACCGCCATCACCACAATCACCACCATCATCATCAGGTGCACACCACCACCATAATTGTCTGTTGGTTTAACTGTCTCCGAAGACGTCAGATACCTGAGACCTTAACACCTGTTCGACCTGCCGTCCGTCAGATTTTTTTTCTAACCTGGGTCGTCCTCAGAGCCTGCTTGAAGGAGAGAGAAATGGACTGGAGGGTGCACAAGCACCTGCTCAGATTAATCCGCGTCGTCTGGAACCAACGGCTTTTGCGCCTCGCAGGGAGTTTGTTTTTCTGGGAACTCAACGAAATTACGAGACCAACGAAGAGCAAGTACTTGGCACGCTTAGATAGTCTGGGTCCGCACTCCACTGATATTGTGTTACCAACACTCCTCCTCCTTCCCCTCCTCCTCCTCCTCCAAATACTGCAAAACTACGAAGATGAAAATCTCGATAACAAAGGAGGAAAAAAGGATGGAAAAAGTGAAAGAAAAAAAGAGATAAGGACTGTGAGAAAGAATGAAATATTGCGAGAAAGAAAGGGAAGAACAGACCAGTCAAAGGTCAACCATAACAATGCTGATGACAAGGCTAAAGAGGGGAAGTAATCGGATTTACTGGTTCGTGAGATCGGAGCACGCAGGCACACAAGCTTCAGCAGCACAGGAAGGACGGTCACCGAACCAACGCAGTGGGGTCACGGAAGGTCATGCTGCGAGAACTTTGCTGCAGCGGCTGGCAGACGATCGATGCGCTAGTTTACGTCACCAGCGACAGGTTGTGTACGTCACCAGCGACAGGTTGTGTGTGTGTGGGTGGATGTGAGGTGGTCCTAGTTACGTCATCACTTAAACATGTGGACGTGTGTTCTATTGTTTACGCACGTTTACACACTTGTTGTGTTATGTTTGTTTATTTTGTGTATGGAAGTGGTTGGATCTGTTTATGTATGTTTATTCGCGGATGTCCGTGCATGCGATCGTGTGTATTAAGATGTACATGACGCGTATATGATTGTATACCTGGTTGTATTCTATATTTACTTTTCGACACGAAGCCCTTAAAAATCCTTACCCCCAACAACAACAACAACAACAACAACAACAAACACAGCAAGATATTGGCTAACAGTTCGCATCTTTTAATTAAATTTTCATACAGAACGGCACGAATCTGTCTTTGGGCACGAAGACTTTGGACAAGGCAAGGCAACAGAAGCTACATATGTTATCCCATTCCACGGAACCTGTAGGAACTCTTCGTTGCAGGAGTCAGGATTGGTGCTGGCCACCTGTTACATGCGTGGTGAAGGAACCGCACGCATCCAACAAGTGCGCTGTGCAATGTGGCTGCACGGTCTGCTGCGCGAGATGTTTGCCCCAAACGAGCTGGCGGCGCTGCGAAGCAAAACGACTTGAAACAAGAACTGAGAAAGATAAAAACAAAAATCATCATCATCAACGGCAGTTTGCAGGAAAACTGGTACGTAGGTAAGATGGAAACCTGGCATTATGGGAAAAGTCATCATGAATAGGTGATGACATTCTCTCTCTCTCGTTACCTCCTCTCTTTTTCCCACTCCCTCTTCTCCTTTCACCTTTTCTCCACCTGTCGCAGCGACACTTTTTCTATGAAGCAGGTGTTGCAAGATCTAGAAAAGGCGATGAAGGTGAGGCAGACACATTTTCACATCTCACGATGCGCTCTTCTGCAGAAGGTAAAAGAACTGATGTAGAACATTCTAGCAAGAATTGCCAGAACACGTTTTCGAGAAGCTTGAATAAGCGTTCGACACCAGTACACGAACCTCGACAGATTGAAGAAAAATAAGAAAAATATATATTCATCTTCACGAGAAATTTGAAACTTTTGGTCCGAAAGAGAGAAAGAAAAACAAAGAGAAAGAGAATGTATACACTGATCAAAGGAAGAGTATAACTCACTTACTCACACACGAATAGTTGTTTGGTTTAAAGGCATCTGCAACCTATCACCGGCTTGTCTCGGTACTACACTAGACCATAAGAAACTACTTATTCCGGAAACGGAATTAACTGTATTATTGTTGGTATAGTTTTGTCTGTTGTTGATCTATTCTTTTGTTACGTCACTTCCTATCTTCTGGATTGTTTTTTTGACCACGATACTTCTTTTCTACTTTGTTGACTAGCGGCCTCACCTACGTCCTCTGCGCCATCTTGACGTAGCTTGGACTTTGTTGTGTGAGCATAGATAAACTCTCAAATCCCTTTTATTACAATCGCTCCATGAATGTTTTTAGACTGTTGGTGCAACAGCTGTCCCACTCATCTTTACTCAAGTAGGCTTTGAGTCCTGTACTCTTGTGTCCCTGTCGGTCTGTTGGGGCCGTGGTTATGACGTGAGAGTAAGTCGTTTCCCGAGGACAAAGTGGGGAACCTAAGGAGAAATATTTTTTTCCGAAGTTATAAAGTGATGTCCAGACCCCATGGACACTACTTCATGTTTCGCTACCCTGGGGAGTCTTTGCCACCATTTGATGACTACGGCTGCAGAGGCAAAATAACCTGGACACCGACGTGTAACTTTGGAAACAAGACACTTGTCCTCGAGTTTCTCATGTTGCCCCAGGTACACAGATAGGTAAGCAGGTAGACATGTAGACAGACAATACACTCGCTTTATAACCCTGCAGTATGCGTTACTTGAACTTGAGTGACACTTGATATCTTTAATATCAGTGACGTCACTGTGACATATGGAGACTCAAGCATAGTATTAACAAGGTCAGGCAATATATCACAACATAAAACCTTCACATAAGAATTAACATGTTCGTTCTATTGAAATCCAGGAGTACATCTGTGATCGTCAGAGACCAGAAATATGTGCATGATCATCATGTATTTATACTGTAACTGGAGGAACAGTTCCGGGCGTATAACCCCTAACCTGTGTAATAAATTACTTGTTATTAATTAATTGTTTAATTTTTATTACATATTTGTATTTCCCAACCCCGGAAATTAATTCACAAAATTGCACGATTAGTTTTAACTTGGATCCACTGGAATTATTTTTGCCTTCATTTAATGCTTCAGCTATGTACTTTGCTACAAATATAACATAATCTTCATTTTTAGTGTCAGTACCTCCTCTACTCTCGTGGTGAGGCGGTTGGAGGACACAACATTTTTCTCTAATATGTTTGTTTATACAGCCTGTTTATATTGTTGTATCGGGGTCTTAGCTCTTTTCGTACCCAGGTGAGGCCTAAAGCATCCACTAGACACCGCAATGTTTGTCTGTCAGCAGCAAGTTCAGGTGTGTTGTTCCAGGACAGTTTCTGGTTCATTAGTTCTCTTTCCACTGACCTTCTCCATGTTTCTTTTGGCCGACCACGTTTCCTCCTGCCATCAGCTGTCCAATGATGTCCAGAATGTTATTTTGGTGCTTCTGATTTTACTGTGCACACATGCCCTCACCACTTCCATCTTCTTTTTGAATTATGGTTGTCATAGTTATGCAGCTGGCTCTTGTAAGGATTTCTTTATCAGTAATCATGTTTGGCCAAAATATCTTGAAAATATTTTATGGGAAAGTCTCTAGTTTCTACCTGATTTTTGCTGTTATTTTCCAGCATTCACTTTTATAAAGTAAGACTTAACGGCTTCTGTAGTCTCTCAGACTGATGATGTACAAAGTATCTCACACCTGTTTGTAGAGTCTGGAAACTTCACTAGCAGTAACCAATAATTAATACACTTTACATATGTCTATACATACAGATTGTAAGTGTCCATTTCGCCATACCCCATCCATTTAATAAATGAAGGGGTACATTGAAAGTATGTTTCATGGCAAAACTGTAATTTTATTTCATATTTTTATGCTTAAGCCCCACATCTCAGCTCTGTATATCATCTCTGAGGTCGAGGAGAGATGAGGAGGTTAGGGTGAGCTAAGGAAAAGAGAGAAAAAAAACATCAGACAATATAATAGATGAAAGATAATGCCAGTCACGTGCTAGGGTTATCAGAACTTTAGGGTTGCACGCTGATTGCTCCATCCCACATGTTTCTCTGCCTCCTACACACGACCTGGCTTGAAACTCTTAACCTAAATACCCGTCAACAATATTTCTGCGCCGTGTCCTGTCTCCGTGCTACGAGGTTTGTAGGTCGACAAAAGCTTTTGACAAAAGAAATTGTTGTACAGTAGCCAGTGTTCGCTCCCTGTCTGCGAACAGGCTAAAAATAGAACTCTGTAACGGGTGCAAGAACACGGAGGAGATGCCTGTTGGCCACACACCAGTTCAGCGTGGGAGAGAGGAGAGAAAACTGTTGCAGCAGCTTTGTCTCGGTGAGGCTGGAGTTTGAATCTCTTCCACGGCTTTTGCCCTCTGCCGTGGGCGCGCATGCGCAGAATGACGTGCGTTCTGACGTCATTGTCTTTGACCCATGGAGATAAGGGGACGGAATTCTAGCTAGACAGGTAGCAAAGGGAGTTAAGGAGGTGGGTACAAATGGTGGGGAGTAGTGGAGGTATGACGGACGATGGAAACAGTTGGCATCATCTGAAGCCAGCACAGACTCCATCTTTGTCTGTCCACATCAACACCGAGAATAACGAGGGGATTGTTGTAGGGAGAGGAGGAAGGAGATTGTGTAGAAGAAACAAATTTTATGCCCTCATCAAGAAAAAGTGTAACTTAGTTTTTAATATCATGATGGTTCTTCCTAGTCACATGGTTTGGCTAGCAGCTATTATGACTGACTTCGGGTTTTGTTTGTCGCCGGGCACAAAAGGTCATCGAGAGGTCGAGGAAGGGTAAGATCTCATTTCCGGACAGTTTGCAGGAAGACGAACAGGAGAAATGTGCGAGCAAGAGGCTGAGCCTGGATTTGATATCGAGGCTGTTATCCACTTACTGGCCAGTCAAACCGTTTAGGTGCGTCGTGTTCCATCACGCATGCGCCCGTCGTGGGGCCGAGGTGTGGGCTGCAGTTGTCCAGGGCGGGCGCATGCGCTGCGGAACTCGGAACACAGGATTTGGTTAGCAGAGCACGGTGCTAGACACTAGCTGCAGGGCTATCCTATCAGTCAGACAGCTGATAGTCCAGGCGGCTTGTAACTGCTTGACATTCGCAATCCAGCCAGCAATCCACCTGCTCTGCTCTGGTGAATTCTCTCAAGACCGGACGTCAGTCGTTAGCAGCGCCGCTGGCTCTGAAGCCGGGGGAAGCCAAAGCCTCGGATTGGGTTTGGATGGGGGTTGGTGGGGTGTGGGGTGAAGAGAGGGAGTAAGGGAGGCAAACGGAGAAGAACTGCTGATCGTCTAGAGGGACAGGCGAGGTAATCTATGAGAACGCACCTTGGGCGTCACCCGTTGGAATAAATAGCGGAATTGCCGACAGCAGTCGGGTGGGGAAGGGTGTGGGGGAGGGTAGCAGGGTAGCAGGGAATCAGGAAATGAAAATGAGATCAAGTAATGGAATACGCAGACGGCAAACCACAAAGTTATAAAAAACCCAAACTATAAAACATAATTTCTTTCTCTTTAGCAGATGTGTGTACTTACGTACTATGTATTTTTGTAAAAGGTAAAAAAAAAAAAAAAAAAAATACAGGTAAGGGCCGATAATTAAACTTTCGTACCTTGGGAAATGGGGTGCTAGAGACCGCACTTTTCTTGGAGCCAGTGTTTTTGTAAGGGTGGTGCACATCTCTCTTCTCTCTTCTCTCTCTCAACTGTAGCCTGTGTGGAGTCGGTTACCCATTCCCGACAGCCGGGTAGACTAGGCTGCGCCACACTGGCATCGAGGTAACACGTGAGGTAATATAGGTAGGCAGATAGACAAGGATATAGGCAGGTACGTAGATAGATAATAGAAAATAGGAAGGTAGAGTGGTATATAGACATGTAAATAGGCATATAATCAAACTGATATGTACACAGGTAGGTAGACAGATAGGATGTATACACATAGGTAAACAGGTATGTAGACTGATACGCAGACAGGTAGGTAGATAGGAATGTAGAAATGTAAGTAGATATGTAGGCATACAGATATGTAGACAGGTACACAGATAGGTAAGCAGGAAGACATGTAGACAGACAGGTACATAGAGAGGTAGGTGACATATAGGCAGGTAGGTAGATAGGTATGTACATAGGTAGGTAGAAATAGGCAGACAGGTAGGTAGCCAGGTAGGCAGGTATGTAGATAGATAATTACATAGGTATGTAGACCTGTAAGTAGAAATGTAAGCAAGCCGGTACGCAAATAGGTGGGTAGTAGACAGGTATGTAGATCGATAGGAAGACAGGTTGGCAGGTACATGTAGACATGTAGGAAGGCAGATAGGTGAATAGGTACACAGGTAGGTAGATAAGTAGACAGGTAGGTTGGGAGGCAGGCAGACGGGTAGGAATTAGTTTTCTTTGCAAACAAAGACTTTCTTCTCGACATCGTCTGGCTGGAAGGTGTAAAAACCGTTTTACCGAAAACACGTGACTGCTTTGCTGTAGGCGGTCATCGCGTGCATCAGTCAAATTAGCAGACAGGCCTGTCTTTAGAGCTTAATTGCTCGAATCTTTGAACTAAGCATGATGAGGCATTAATAAGCACGATAAATAAAAGAGGAGGCGGGTAGCAAATTAAACATGGTTGATACCAGGCATCTCGTACAAACCCGGGTGGAAGCAAATTGAAAGAGCCGATAAGGGTGTAATGGCCTGGTGCTCCATACTCTGTCATAATCACTGAGTGATTAGCTACAAAGCAGTTCGACGCCAATTATAAAATTATGAACAGCAAGGGGAGGGGCTGAAAGAGTGCTGAGTATCAATATTGACAAGATTACCAACAGCAACCATTTAACTTTTGCAATCACGCGACCAAGATAAATAATTCTTTTAATTAATGCTCATCAACAGTGCAAGCTGATATGTTAGGACACAAATTTTTAAGATTATTTGACGAGCACCACTGCCTTAAAAACTACTCAAAAATAATAATGAAATATGACATAATGCAATTGACAGGAAGGTATCTTCATCAACTCATTTAAAATGATTAATTGACTTTTTATTCATTTGATCATAAACTAATTGAACGACCTGTCTTCCAGCAGCAGAACAATCAATAACAATCAAAATATTTTATGGAGACTGACGGATATTTCTCACCATCAGAACTCATCAATAAAAAATTTTTCATAAATATCACCAATCATTTATTGAAATCAAGAAATTATATTAACAAACAAGTATTTACGTAATCAACAAATGATAATATTAACCACTCACTTAATCCACTCCTTAGAGATCAACTAACAGTATCAAGCGAGTGAAAAATACTGACAGGATAACTCAGAATCTTGAAGGTTTAGAGTTGCTTCCCCTGACCATTCATTCGTCCCTGCACTGATACACTGGTACCACAAGGTGGGGAGGCTGAGGAGCACCTGGATATACGCAGCAGATGACGAGGCCTGCTACTCACACCTGTCCTGGGCGATGATGAGCAGGTTGCACAAGATAATCAGTCCACACCTTGATGTTGGTAAGTCAGTTCTTCCTCGGGCCACCGCGGTGTCGACCGCCCTCCATGGCACCTTGAATGATAATCTTCCACAAAGTGTCGCATGATGCCCGCGGATTGAGAGGTTTTAATAACAGCAGGAAGATATTAGGATATAAATCCCCCAGCTCTGTATTTGAGGAAGATAAAGTTCTTACTGAAGGAGGCAGGCAGTTAATGTTTAGGATTAAGCATAATGTACCTAATTTTTGAAGTAAAAGGATTTCATGGATAGCTTCAGCCAGGCCCGGACTGTCAAGATGCTTGTTATTTTTTAGTCAGGGTTAGCTTCTCGAGAACTAACTTGTTTTTGGATAACAACTACGGTATATAAAAAAAAGTCAGCAAAGACATCGGACAGGATGAGCAACCTTCGGTGGTGGATAGAAACCTGATCTATGGGTCGTAGTCATGAAGTGATGGTTAGCCTTTGCCCCCTGGGCAATATGGGAAAATCAAAGTCAAGTGTCTCCTCCCCGTGATTACTAAGCGATGTCTCCAAGACATTTTTGCCACTGCCTTATACCTACAACCACAAGAGTAACGCAGCATCCGTGGAATACACCGCTTTATAACTAGGACAGTGGTTCTTAACCGGGGTTCTATCGAACCCTAGGAGTTCGGTGAGTCGGTATCAGGGTTTCGGCGGAGCCTCCGCCACGGAGGTCAAGATACACCCGACTGATTATGTAAATTCGTGATGACACTAAAGAAGAGTTCGGTGAATGTGCATATGAAACTTGTGGGTTCGGTACCTCAAACAAGGTTAAGAACCACTGAACTAGGAGATAAAGACGACTGTCCCTCAGTTTCCCAATGCTGCTCCGGGATAACGATTTACCCTCGTTTTATATCTTCGGCTCCAGGCATGGAGGAGGTGGCGGCCCCTAACGCCGAAAGGTTTACGAGGGGAGATGATTCTGGGGCCTCTCCAGCACGGTCGTGCCATCGTCTTCCAGCGAGTGCTCATGAAAGGATCATTTCGAGCCGCAGGAAAAGCTAACAGACGGTCCTTTTGAGGCAGTTCAGATGTCTCGAGAGACAAAGAAAGGCTGGGGGTGGGATGGGGTGGGATGGGGTGGGTGTCAACACTGGGTGTCTGGTGCGGCTGCTGGAAACTTTGAAGACCCGATGTCAGATCCGTGAAACGTGACTTTAATTTTTTTGTCAGATTTTATTTTATCGCAGGCAGGTTTATTGTCTGTCCGAAGCGTTTTGTATTCCAATGTTTGCTTTGTTTTGCTTGTTTCGTTTCGTTTTTGCTTTGTTTGGGGTTTTTTATACCAACTAAAAATATTCTCAAAAATTAGTACGATGATGCAGATAATCACTATATGTATACACATATTCCATGTAAAAATAAAACCAGGAAGAAAATCGTGTGAATGAAATAAGTAATCCATTCATAGAAAGTTCTTCAATGAAATTTTATTTAAGTGACATCACAAAAGATAAGAGAGTGAGTCTACATTTCATATATATTAAAGACAGCCCATAACACATCACAATGACAATACAAAGTCGTCACTCGACAGGATCACGTGATCAGAAGTACGCAGAACCCTTCTCCCCTCCCCACTACCCTGCCAGCCATTGAAGGTAGGTGCTCGCCACTCCGACATGTGAAAAAGTCTCGGTGTAGGTCTGCCATGCCAAGGGCCCTCCCGAGAAGGTGTGTCGAGCTAGATTACTGTTGACTGTTTAAGTTAATTACCCTGTGAGAAGGTCGTCGTCTGACACCACCAGTCGGAAAATGCGACCGAGGGGACGTAATTACGTCTCGCTGATTCTCGCGAGAAGTCGGGAGACGGGGGAGCTGACAGAAAACACGTTTCCCGGACATGAGTGGCCTCACCTGGAGTCTGTAGGAGTGGGTAGGAAGTTTTTACCTGGCGGGCAGCTGCTTTATTTTCCAGGTAATCTTTTCTCTTGTAAAGAACGTTTCGAGCAAAGTGCCGCCTGTAGGGAGGTGACGTGCGCAGTCGGTGGTCGGTGTTGAGAAACGAACCTAAGTCGTTAAGGAAAGGAAAGACAACTGGTTTCTCTTCGCAAAGAGTGACCCTGACAAGCTCATGACAACGGCAGAAGCAGAAAATCCAAAGGATTATTTATAGATAATGCCAGAGATCACATTTTATCTCCCTTGCTGTCTTACCTTCCCCGAGTCTCCAGGGAATCAGGTACATTTCAACAGGTGGGTCAACTCGGGAAATCACGTTGCGTCACACGGGTATCGAACCAGATATCATGCGCTTCTCTCGGTTAAGACGCCGCTGCTACAGCCACCAGGACATCTGCTTCATCAAAATGATGCAAAACCTCCACAAAATAAGGTCTGAGGCAGCGGTGGAGGATCCTGCTTTCATGTTATACCAGTGCTATTTTCTGCACAGTTGTTTATGATGGTGTAATTAAGTGTGATTTAAAAAAATTATTTGTTACAAGTTGGGAGTGTTTGCAAACTTTCTCCGCTGCTCGCTCGTTCACAAACTTCCTCTCTCTCTCTCACACACACACAATATTTTTTTCTCAGCGGCAGAACTAATGAGATGAGTGTCTTATTCCAAAGAGTACACATAAAATTAAGGAATCTCTTTTACGAGCAGCTTGTTTTTAAAGAAAGAAGATAAGTGGCCGAAACTTAACAACACCGGGCGTTTTCAAAAAGTAGCGATGTCTGATAAATTTAAATCTGGGTGGTGGAAGTGTTACATCCTGCCATAAAAAGTTTTTATGTCGCTTCCGGTGGATAAGTTAAAAACAAATTAAAAAAGAAAGATATATATGTGTCTTTTTAATATTTTAATATTAAGCTATACATATTTATGCTGAATAGATACCATGAGAATATTTTAGAAGGAAGCTAGAGCTAATGGTTTGTTTCTCAAAAAGAAAAATCTTTGTTGCTTCAAGTTCCCCAAGACATCGCATTTTTAAACAAAGATGCTGATGAGTGAAGTCTAAGTAAAGTCTTAGAAATATAATATCCTGCTTTACATATACTTACTAGATAAGATAAAAGAACAGCAGAACTAGGACCAAACCTGTTGTCGTCGTCATCGTCATCGTCATCATCACCAGATGAGGACCAAGTCTGCGGCCATCATCATTGTTCCATTTTATCGCCACCACTATCATCCCTGCACTATCAGTGTCGGTCCCAGCAAGGACAACAATGACAACAACAACAACAACAGCAGCAGTAGTATTAACTGCGTCAATAAAGCACACATCGATTGCACACGATGTCACGTGTTCCCAGCATTCAGTTTTGCCTGTCAAGGCTGTGACAACGTTTAGGATCCTGGAGCCACGGAACTAAACACTTCTATTGATTCATCTCTCCAACGGCAATCACCGGGGTGGAGTGGGGAGTGACACAGACCCTCCCACACCCCCGACATCAGGTCGATTCGGGGCAACGGACACAACCGTTCTGCGTCGTCTGCCATGTCCAATGCGCTGTGCATGGCTTACCTTTGATGTCACGTGTGTGATTGCTTGTCAGCTTCAAACGGACTTCGTTGGTCACGGCTGTTTCCATTAATTGGATATGCTGGAATTTGTCAAAATGATGGGCCTCGCTCAGCCTCCCCGCTTTCTTGATGTCAACGTATGTTGCCCTCCGTAGGGGTTAACTAGTCCTGAAGTAAAAAATAAAAAAAATGTTTCGATTCCAGTAACCTGATTATTTTAAACTCTTTCTCTCTCGTTTGCCCGACGATCCTGTTGGTGGCGAGAAAGGGAGATTATTTCTTAGGTGTCACGTGCTGTCTATACTAACCTCTAATTGAAAGGGAGACAATTACTGGATGGTCATGGATAAGGTTGTGTACCGTAACTCACCCCAAACTTCATGCCCCGTCCTGCATTGTTCTGATGTTGTGATATGATTAGATGATTTGACAGGATATGTTGGAATATAAGGTGATAAATATGTCAACTGTGTGTTAGACTGTGTGAATATGTCAAACTGTGCTGTGCTTTACGTGGTCTCCATGGCCTTTGATATAAAAATGTTTGGCAACATCTGGCTTTGCATGACGCACAAGCCAACTAGGCTCCATGATGTTTTTGTCATATTGCTTATCTGTGATGAAAAGGCTAAGGATAAACAACACGCATCCTCGTCTACCGGAAAACCACCCAAAAAAAATGTTTGCGCTTATTGACTCTTTGATGTCAGGGTTTACACCTTAGCGAAGCCAAATAGTGCCAGCCTTTCCTCTCATCCCATGATTGCTATAGTTCTTTTTCATCTTTTTTTAAATCTTCTACTTCCCCTTCATCCTGTGCTTTCACCTCTCAGCATCATCTCTCACTGTTGATAATGCCGAGTTTAAACATCGAGATGTTTTTTTTCAATACCCGAAAGGAAACACAAGAAATAGGCATATATTATTTGTTTTGTCTGGCTCGCCGCAGGTCAAAATACTTTCCCTCCATATGATTCTAACATTTGATATAACCTTACTACACAGCCGCATGAAATGTAAATTAACCGTTCTACATTCAAATACGTTGTCCTTTTTTTTTTTTTAGAAGCTAAATATATTTTGAACACAGCAGTTCTAACATTTATTTTACTTTAACAAAATATTTATAGACAAACAAAGGAATATAAAACAATGGTTTTATGAGTCTTCCATTGAGAGTTTGTTTCGCATTCATTATTTGCTTTCTGATTATTTTTCCGTGACACTTAATGACTTTTAGCCACTCTACAACTGTTGCCTCGTGGAATTTTTTGTTTTGCTTGGCGAGGAAATCGGTTTTTACAATCTGGCTGGCAGACTCTACAAAACAGCGTGAACCGAGGGTAATGAGTTGTAAGACGGTTTTTATGGGACTGGAAATACACTGCTGATGGCGGCCATTTCAACAAATGTGGGGTGCCGACAGGTCGCAGGCACAGCAAGAATGCTCGCAGGAGCACAGAAGGACAAAGGAATGGTGGTCAACTAGTACAACTAACAGGTAAACACAGACAGGTAAAGAGACTTGAAAATAGGTTCAGCTGGGTGGGTAAGTGCATGCTTGCTTCTTAAAAAAAAGGTTGAAAGAAAAAAGAATAGACAGAAAAATATCCTTGAAAAAAAAGGAGACTGGATACCAATAACGCTTGGAAGAGGCTATGGAAAATCTCTCCCTTTCATGTTGCTAAAAATATAGATAAATGTTAAAGTGGAATTACTTTTCTCGCTTCATTTCCTACATGGAAATATTTTTTTCTCCCTCATCTTAGCAGTGCATTGGGTTCTATTGTAATAAGTCCGATTGTTGTAATAGGCCTTGGCTTTACAATTTTTTTTTTAAAAATCGCCGTCTGCTGTTGAGGTCTCGCACAGTCAGTGGCTCTGTCTTTCTGTGACCCACACATACACACGCATGCACACATGTTCTCATTGTCACACACACATACATACAAACGCGCGCATGCGTAAAAAATGGGAAGAGTGACACTTGCTCAGGAACATGTTTATACTCACACACAAACAACGGAGGCGGATCCCTCTCACGAACTGGACGAGGCTAAATAAACCCAAATGTACGAGGCTGTTACGATGGAAGGTGAAGTGTATTGCTGTTAACTGATTGACGATGCATAAGACCCGATGTTGTTATGTTGTCATCAATGGCTCGTAGGTGCTAACAAGAAATTGGGGAGTTTACCGAGGGCCAAAGCGCGCGGTTGAGGTGGAACAGGAGGAGGAGGAGCAGGAGGGGGAGAAAAAAGAAATTGGAGAGTTTACTGAGCGTCAAAGAGCGCGGTCGAGGAGAAGCAAGGAGAGGAAGAAGAAATCGGGAAGGTTGCTGTGAGGCCAAGCATGGGGTCGAGGGGGAGAAAGAAGAGGGTGAGGAAGAAGAAATTGGGGAGTTTGTTTTTAATCCTTGCAGTCGTAGATAGTTCACAGACTGGTATTAGCAGTTTCTGCCATGGTTCTGAAGCGTACATAGAGAAACGTGATCACTAGCGACACTCGTCAGCTAAAGGCGACACACGCTTGTTCATCCATCACTCCCTAACGCTCACTCTCTCCTGTTGTTTGTCTCTCTGCCGCTGTTGAACTCGTCACACTTTTTCATGGCTTATCTACATTGCACAATGACAATCTAGGAACATCTAGTATCTACTAGTCACGCAGGCGCTTTTTCGCACCGAGCATTCTGGTCAACAAGACTTATAGTCACGCACGCTCGCACACGCACTAGAATCGTCTAGAAGGACTGGGTCAGGACGGGTATACGGGTGACCAGCAGTGCAGCGGACATCGGTCCGGACAGACAGAGGAGGGGGTCAAATCCCCATTACAGCTCCGCCAGCTTTTAATTTAATTTGAATCAGAAGGCTACTCTCCAATCTACCATTGAACGCTGCGACACTGTCCACATGTATAAAACTACCACTGTCTGCACTGTCCGAGCTTGAATAATGGGTCTGCATAGTCAATAGTCCCGTCCTTTGAGAATCTCTAGAAGTTTCTATTTATTTTACGACGAAAACAGCACCAGGTATGCTCCTCAAGTCTCTCTGTCACACAGTAGTAGTAGTAATGCATATTTATAGGGATCCTACAGAGGACAAGTATCTCTTTATGTCTTGACAATGCAGGTGTATGGAGGGTACACTTCACCCGTTGGTATTTACAAACATAAACGCTTTTACTGTATTTCAGTCGGTTTGTCAGTGAAAGGATTCCTAAAGAGGCAGAAATCAGTAAATGCGAGAGAGAGGGTGTAGCTCTAATCTGTGGAATTGCTAGAAAGCTTTCTGTCACATCAGCGTGGCAACCACTTTACCCTCGTCTCCTGAGACTGACTATACGTCTGTCAAAGGTATTTACCTGTCCTTGCCTCACTCATCCCTCTTCTCCGGACCGTGCCCGCCCCCTACTGATAGATTATCAGCCCTGACAGCTCCCTCATCGAACCATCTCTCTCTGTCTGTCTGCGTGTCTTGACGTCTGCTCTACTTGACCTCCTGACTGACCTCCTATCTGCGATCTTCTTGTGTCCAAAGCTTCTGTCTTACTCCAGCAGCCATCGCTGTCATCAAGCGATGGGAAAGCAAGCTTATTCAAGCGATCAAGGATTAGCCGCTGTTGATATTATTTTATTTTAATGAGGCTAGAATGGGTTATAAGGCTATTTAAAGTCAGAGGCGAGACCATTAGTCGTGTCTTCTATCCCAGTTCTTCCTGTCTTCCCAGCACGAAGTGAAAATGATTTCCATCTGTTCCAACAACAACAAGGGGAATGAAATGTTGATAAGGGACAGACAACCCGCTCTTTCCCATCCTCTTTTATTTGCTTCTATCTTCGCTCGGAGAAGACTTCCAGATGAGATACCCTTCCTTGCGTTCACTATAGGCGTTCAGTCAGTGTTCATTAGCGCCTCAGGTAAATCCGAGACACTTGCGTGCCTGTGAGAAAGGTGAGCGGTAGGATGTACCTGACCATGACCATTCTCCCATAAAGATGGTGTCAGGTTGGACCTGGCTTTGATGTCAGCGAGCTTGATTACTCCTTACTACTACTGCGGTCTTCACCTGTTTGTTGTTAATACGATGTCAGGGTATCATGGCGGTGTAGACTTGCCATCACTTGCCGAGGGCGTGATAGCAAGGTTAGATGTCCTTACAGGTGCGAATGATTATTGTACCTAAAGCAGTTTTTTCTTTATTTCTTTCTCTTTCTCTCTCTCTCTCTCTCTCTCATACGCAAAATCTTCGAGCTCACAATAATACTTGTTGATCTTTTTTTGCCCTTAAAATTTCATTTCGAATCTTTACTAGTATCTCTTTATGATTTAGTGTATGGTGAACTGTACTGATTTTGATTAAACTATATTTCATTTTATTTATTGTACACATGGAATTTTGCGCAGTGTTAAAAATCTGTCAATGAACTTAAACTGATAATGAGTTTCATTAGCAAATTACTATGAAAAAATTTAGAAAGAGGTGTCAAATATTTTTTCATTATTTTTGTGACAAACAAGAGAATGTACAGGATTTATTTTATAAAGCAGGGTTTAAGAAGATGAAGTTCATTTAAATATTATTGCATTACACCTGTATCTTAGACAAGGACAAGAAGCACAACTCTTGGAGTGGCCGGTCCATGTAATGACTGGACTTCATGTTTGGGGAGGGGATGGGGAGATGAAGAAGGTGAAAAGGGAGAGATGAGAAAATTAGCGTACACAGGTAAATCATGTTTCCCGTTTTGGCTTTCTGAGTCTTTTTCTTTTTGCAGCTTTCTTCTCAGCTGGCAACCTCCTCTGCCGTTTGTTGGCACCACACCTGACTCATTCCACGCTAACCTTGAGAAGGACAAGTACATGATAGGGGAGAGACCGCCTCACCCACGAGCTCTCCGCGAGGGACTAGTGTCGCTTGGGCAACGTCAAGCGATCCTGCAGTCGTGACTCCTCTCCCTGCAACACGATGAAACTCTAGTCGCCGGCTATCGCGGTCGTTGTCTGTCTTGAAGGAATGTTAGCAAGCTCTGAAAGGTTAAACGTGTTTTTATTTTTAGCATCGGTCTCACTTACGATTCTGAATGAGGGATCCATGTATTTCGGAACATGTGTATGTGTGCGTGCTCGCGCCAAGAGGAGAAGACTGGCGTGACAGAGTTGCTTTAGTTGTCAGATGGCGCCGCCTGTGTCACCAGTTAAGGTCAATTTTTTTTTCGTGAAAGAGTAGGAGCTTCGAGAACCGATGTACAGTCGTGTTTTAGATAAAATTGTAAATAAACATCAGAATTTTTTCTGAAATCGCGAACGATTCAAAGCATCAGCTTCTACAATTTATTATTTTTATAATAAAATAACCTAACTTTTTTTGTCAGCTTTACTTTTCCTTTAATCTTTAGGTTATTTACCCTATCAGTCACACACAAAAAAAATCACACACACACATCCGCGCCCCAATGATTATTTTATTCATTGACCTGCATAAACTCCCCAGTTCACGAAAAATCCTAAAATAAACTTGAAAAAGGAATTGACTCCAGCTACAGAAAAAATTCTCAATTTAGTACAAAAAAGTTAACAGCTTCAATATTCTGTATGAAGGCAGAATAGGGGAAGTTAATGAGAACACTAAGCCAGCCCGCTCGTTCCCATTCCCTGACCTTTGTCCAAAGGTGACCTCCAACACCTGTTGTCAGTGAGACGAATCTCGTGAGACGAATCTCCACATGGAATGCCGGTCAGGCTCAGGCAGTGAGGTCACACTGTGAGTACCGTGTGGTTAAACAGGTTTTATGACAAGGCATCATCGTCTCCTCGTGAATTTGAATACGGAAAATTTGATCAGGAGCATCTATAGAGTAGTGGATGATTCCAACGACAAGAAAATGGCGACAGCAAACTGGTGAAACATGTTTCGTGCGCGTGGTCGTAAAAATATTGAGAAACGTGCGCTGAACAGGATCTTGCCCTTGCACCTTGCACCTTGCCATGCAGTTTGTGCAGCTGTTTTTTTTTTCCAGTGCCTTCTCTCGCTCATCGCGATGCTGTCTGCCTCTTCATCTGCCTCCTCTTGACGCCGCTGCAGATGCTCGTGAACTCTTTCGACGTCAGCAAGGGAGAGACAGTGCGCGCGGGTTGGGTGAAGGGGGTGAATGCACGGTGAAGCCGCTAGTCTCTGTTTCTGTGGCACTCGTTCTTATTCTCGCAAAAAAAAGGTTGAAGGTTGCAATGTGTTTTAGAAATAAAGCGACTTAAAGAACTTGTAACTGCGGTAACGACATGGTTCAAGACACGGATACAAGGCCGGGAAAGGAAAAGAATCAGGAACAGCTTTTTAAAAATCAGGGTTGAAATTGGAAAAAAATATTAAGTCACTCAACTATTTACAAACGAGTCGGCGTCATCGTTTCACGGGAAAGTAGGTGGCCGAGTGGTTACAACACCAACATCATAGACACCCAGCACTTGCACACTCTCTGGTTCGAAACCCGTGTGGATACGTCTCCACCCACACCCTCCGAGCTGACCCAGCTGTTTCGTAAACACCTGATCCCTTAATTGGAAAACCGAAAACTTCCTTTTAAATGGAGGTCAGGCACTTGACAATTGATAAATACCAAAATCCAAACTAATCTATCTTTCAATGTTTTTACAGCTTCAAATGAATCAGTGCAGTCGTGAAGCGTTCACAGTAGAAAATAGGTTGACAAGTATAATGAACAAACATGGCCACTGATCTTGCTATCACTGTGAGTGAGGCTTTGTTCGTTCATTACTGTTATCTTTTCACTCATTTTAAAGACTGAGAAAAAAAATCAGGAACCGATATGTCTCTGTGTCGTTCTGTGACCAGTTCCTAAACGAAGTCTTGTTGCCATAGTAACTAGATAAACGCGTTCGCAACGTCCAGCAGTTAAACAAGACTCTATGCTGTATTTTCTTGTTAGAACACTTAATGTCGACCAGTCGTCATTGTCGAGGTCTGGAACACAAATTGCAGGAGTCAACGAGGCCACATTAATTCCTATCACAACACTCGGCGAGGGGAGAGAATTCACAAACCAGCCCGTTACATTTTTGCCTACGATGATAATTTTAGGAGTAAGTGTGATAATTGAGGCTTTAAAATGCTGGATCATGCTGTGAGGGTGGGGAGGTCTGGGAGGAAAGGGAGAGAAGGAAGGTGTTTGAAGTCTGCTGCAGTGTGAAAGTAGAATGAACGATCTCTCCCACACCTTATCTCCCCCTTCTCATCTTTGTTCACGAGCTGCGGTGCAACTTTAAATTCATGTTGTACTACTAAAACGAGGTAGATGTGTATAAAGCTTCCGGTCACATTCATTGTTAAGGCTCGCCGAGACTAACAGCGGAGAACTTCGCGTTGGTCTCGGCAGACAGACAGCAATCCACCTATACACATCTATGATATAGATGGATTACCATGGATTACTATATAGATTACCAAGCCTTTCTGTATTCCTCCACCACTGTGTTGAGGATGGTTGGGGCTAACAGCAACTGACTGACACACTGCACACCAAGAAGATGTTTCTACCTCCGTGCTTGAGTGTCTGCATGTGTGTTTGCGTGCACGTGACACCTTTCTCGGGTACTGGCTAAACTCTCCCCCTGTTACAGCTCGGTTATGTATACAACTCCATCACCCACGCTGGAGTAGAATAACTAAACACAATCTTTGAACCTACGTCAGTGCCAGCAGCATCCACTTTCACCTGAGGCACGCTTCCTGCAAAAAGAAAATATCTTTTCGTCTGTATCTCTTCGAACCTTGCAACACGATGAAAAGGAAAGACAACTCGATGACTTTGCCCGAAGACAAAGCGTGATGTTTTGCCAAAATACACCTCAAGGGGCTGTCTTATCCGTTGTTAACATTCATCTCAAAGCATTCCGCCTGGAGGGCAATGGATGTGTCCTGGCTGTTCCCGCCCACTCCAAGTTTTCAATTAATTTACACAAATGTGGTCTGCTGTTCACTGATGATATTTTTAAAAACAGAATCTTAACTAAATAAACTTCCTCTAGGCTTGCTAAATTAAAAGAATTTTTTTTTTTATTCATTTCAAGACTTGCAAGAGATGGTGTATGAGGCAAACCTATGGTTTACACCACTACTGCAATGTCCTCTCATGCGGTTGTTCGTCTGTATGTGGAAAAATCTGTCATCAGTCGAATTACATCCATAAAGCCTCTTCTCGGATCTCTCTGACACAAGTTCATTTTTTCCCCCATCTTCTTCTCTTCTTCCCTGTTGTTATTGATCTCCACTCACATCCTCCCCCTCACTCTCTTCTCTGACATTCCAAGTCTTTCAGCCATGTTTTCTCTCGTTTTTTGCTTTTAAGCCGCGGTGCATCCAAAATATTTGTTGGAAGGCAAGAAACTAGAGTTCACATAGCGTGCAAAGTAATTAACCACAAAAATGTACAGAAAAATATGTCTACTCATAAGGTGACCGCAGTTACATTCATACATGAGGAGCAGGAAGGTTGTGGTGCGAAGTCGTCGACTAATGATATTTGATTAACGAACAGCGGGTCCTCGACGACGACGATGAGGTTGAAGACAAAGGGGCAGAGAATTCCAAATGATGGGGTAAGAAGGAAAAGGAGGCTCTACAGAATTTTTATCTAAAATATTAGAAACACTAAATAAATAAAGGTACATGCAAGAATTCTGTGGAATTCATGCAAGAAATTCCAAGTCACGACCACCACACCAGAATAGTCAGCAACAACACACGGAGTCCGGCTGAATGCACGTGAAGGCAAAACATTCAGACATGGCAGCGGATGTTCTAAATCAGAAGCAAAGTTTCCCGGTATCACAGCCCTAAGACTGAATACATATCGCAGTTTTTTTTAAAAATTGAATAGTTCCTGTGGGGTATCAGCTGAACGGGAAGTGAACTATAAGTGGTTCACGTGTCTAGGACGTGGCATGAAGGAGGTAGTCGCTCCGTCCTTTCCTCCAAGCACATTTACCTCCCGGGTAAGTCAGCCTCTATAATATAGGTATATTATACTTAGTGCTAGGGGAGAGAAAGTACTCTTCCAGCGTCAGGATGGACTAATTTCCAAAAAATATGGGCAGTTTTTTAATCTTTACTTTAAGGGAATTTGCATAAATTTTGTAAATTGCACAAAGAGTTTAAATTAAATACGCAGCTCGCAGATTTAAGGATTGTGGGGGAGAGGGGAAGAAACCTTAAGCAGCCTACCCCAGTGGTGGTAGTTATGAAGTGTGGGTAAGTATATAGTTGCCCTGGGAAAACATGTGGAACTAAAGGACAAGTCTTGTTTTGTTTTGTTTTTACTCCTGGAGTTACAGAGCGGTGGTAAAGTTGCCCTGAGATAAAGAAACATGAAGTTTTTTAACTTCGGCAACAAGAAGCTTGAGTTCCTGTTTTTTTGGGGAAAAAACGACTTACTCTTGCTTCGTAACTGCGGCCCCAGGAGAGCGGAAGGATCTGTTAACCTCCGTATTTCTCAGCGCGCTTATTAGAACGCACCTCACTCACGCCGGATGTACGTCACAGACGTGTGAGTGGGGTGAGGGTGATGGTAGGTGCATGGCTAAAGGTTGTGTGTTTTGTGAGGAAACATCGAGAAACAAACACAAGATGTGCTTCTAAGCTCAGGGAGTAATTTATCTTAAAGAAAGAAACCAAGATTAACAAACTCTGCCCTCTCTCTCTCTCACATGCAAGATGGAGGCGCACTAGCAGTTCTATAACCTACCATGTCTGTGGTAAGGTGCACTTCGAGGATGGGTAAAAATGGTGTATTAAGTGCAGGAGATGTAATTTTAAATTATGGTACACAGCAGCAACCCCTTATCTCGCCAATCCCCGCCTGTTGCTGCACTCTGTAGCGGAAGGGATTTCCCATAAAGTTATTTCCAGATAAATTTTCATTTCCATTACAAATCAACTTCCATTTTTATATCGTCGGCCTTGCCTCTCGTTCTGGAGTTGTATTGGCCAGATGATGAGTGAAGGACTGCATCTTAGATCGCCTCACTATCAGTGAGTGTATATAGTATATAGTAGACACATAGATCGCCATGTTGGTAGTCAACCTGAAATCGCCATCACAGTAATAATTAACTTGATTTTTTCTGATTTATGCAGTATGAGCTTGACATAATTAAAGCAACACCCATTAACACATTCGATCGGCAGGTTAATTACACAGTTGATGACCTCACGACCTTTTAAAGGACGACATGCTGAGAATTCTCTCCCCTTCCCCCTGGCAGAAGTGCGACGCAACTCAGCAACCTCTTCTACTCAAAATGTAAATTTTTTTCCAGTTAACTACTAAAAGGAGGCACGAGACGACAAAGCTTCCGGTTTAGTCACATTCTTTGTTTAGGCTCGCCGAGACTAACAGCGGATCACTTCGAAAGAGGCTAAAGGTTGGTCTTGGCAGACAGACAGCAGTCCACCTATACACATCCGTGATATTAGGATAAAGGACATTGTGCACGGACCGAAGAGAAGGCAATTAAAAACTATTATTGGAGACTGCGGGAGCTGTTGTCAGTGACCTGTGACTTATTAACTCCCTTCTCTGTGGACCTCCCATACTGAAATCACCTTCAAAAAAACAGAACATATGGTTCCCAGACTTCCACGTCACTAGAAAGTGCTAGTTGTATATTCAGTATGGAACATATTACACGAGAAAACCCAACTTCTTACAATAAAATAAACAGAACTGAGAGAGAACATGGATGCACGGGGATAAACTAGGATAGAAAATATCCGCAGAATTCTGCAAAGAAAAAGAAATGAAGACTTTAACCCTTTGTTGGCTCCATCTCAAATCCCCTCTCGGCAGCTAGGAGACTGTTTTCGATCTTGTATGTCTCACCTTTTTGGCAGGTAAGTGCCAACAGACACGAAAGCCGAGTCTTGGATGCACGTGGTGGTAAACAGTGGCACCAGCAGCAACAATGGCGTCGATGCTTCTCGTCTTCTGTTGGTGGAGGGAACGGGTGGAGGGAATTAGCAACCCGTATCAGGATTCGTGACGTAACAACGTCTGCACGTCTTACCTGGACCGGCGGGGGGCTTGTCCCCGGAGCCAGCAGCCGACACTGGGGGAGCGAGTGCGCTCAGGTCTGTCTTTGATCCTCAGCAGGCCACGCAGAAATCTCGTTTCGGCGAGAACAGTTTTTTTTTTCTTTCTGCTTTCGGTTTCTTGCTTTGAGTGGACGTCAGTGAGATTAAAAGTGTCTACAAAGGAAGCTGTAGCTATTGAAACGGAGATGTAATGATGGTGAGTTGTAGAGAAAGAGCCTCGAAGTGAAGTTGTAGTTTTGCAAGTAGAGATTGAGAGGAAGAGAATCGAGCTAGAAGGAAACCTCGGAGGTAAAAAATTACCCAGCGGTTACTAGCCACGGGATCAGAGTTTCGTGTTATCTATAGCTACTTGTGACTAATGATTTGGCCTCTTCCTATCTTTGGTGATGTTTGTTATGGGGCTATTTTCTTAAACTTCGGAAAAAAAAGTATCTTTTATCCAAACAATATAGCCAAAATATTTAAAAAATAAAGCTATTCACTGCAGCAGTACAGGTTAGGCCTTTAACAACCCCCAGCGTTGACAAGACGCAAAGAAAATCTTCGAGATAGCCAACATTGACTTCCAAATTCTCCTTACAAAAACCGTAAGTGTTGAAAGGAAATACAGAAAGAATAGCTTCGAGATATCCAACACTAGCTTCCAAATTCTTTGTAGATATGCATATTCCTCGCGATGATTTTGCAAAGAGGTTTTTTTTAATTTAAGAAATGAGCTCAGCTGTCTGAAGGCCGCCTTTCAGGAGATGCTCGGGGAAAAAAGAGGGTGGGAGAGAATGAGTAGCGAGGAAGATGAACGAACAATGAGGCAATATATAGACGCACAAAAAGACAAACATACTGACGGGTGGACTGGCAGATGACAGACAGGAAAGAATGGCTGTTCTCTATCAACTCGCTTCTATCAAAGTCAAAAAAGAGCGACGCCAATGCTTTCTAATCTCTGTTTAGGAGCCGAGACAAAAGAAGCGAAAGAAAGCCTTCTGTTCCTTATTTATTTAAAGAACTAGCAGGGTGCAATATTTTTTCTAATATTTGAGTAATAATTAAAGATATTATTCCCCCAAGGCACGGGAGAATTCCCCACCTCAGCCTCTATCCGTTTTTCGAGACAGGTGTTACAAACATCTCCATGTAGTGAAAGACAACACAAACATCATGAAAGTGTATAAATACACTTATGTTATAAAGTCCTCAGTCAATGACAGAACTAGGAACATAATCTACTTAAATATACCTTGAGGTCACGATTTTGACCTCTTTCTGTGCATGGTGATGTTTGTAGATATGTATCTCGAGAACAGAAGAAAGGTGTATTCACCCACATTTGTACAGAGCTTGACACTATCATTAGAAAAAGACTGCACCCTACTAATCCTTTAAAGGCCAAGCAGAAATATTCAATAGACAAAAATATGGATGGGGCTTTTTTTTCTAATGCAGTCCACATTCTCGAAGATTAAAAGGGTTATCTGAACTACAGAGGATAATCAAAAGATCTTCGAGGAAAGGATCGCAAAACACACTTTCATCTGGGGTTTAGGGGGGAATATAATGAGACGCCGATGACATCAGATGCCAGAAAATTTCAAACATAGACCACAGCAGGTGCTTCACTGAAAGAACAAGTGGCCCCTGCAGTAGATATCAGACATCGGAGTTCTCGAGGTTAAAAGTCTGCCAGAAAGAGAAAGTTCTTTTATAGAAAGGATTTGATGCACGGATAACGCATTCCAGTTGGCTTCATTGTAGTCTTAACTAATTTTTCTTACAGTTTAAAGAAATACCTTTAGAGTTATGATTTTCACGTAGTTTATACACGTTTGTGTGATTTATAGAGCTCATGCTGCAGAAATTAATAGCGGTCGAGGGTTTAGGTTGTTGTCGCGGTCACCTGGGGATGTCTGGCACACGCGGAACGTTCAGAGCAGGTGCAAAGAGTCCACGCGAACACTGTTCAGAACTGTTTTAAAATGTGTTAAAGTTTGTTCTAGAATATTTTTATATTGCAGTGATCACTCCTCTCGAGGAGCTGCCATCCATCTCGCTCTTCTCGCGACAACGTCGTCAGGCCATTTTTTTTTGTGTGGGGTGGGGGATGGCCGACCAGGTCATTTCTGGATCCATTGGCAACTTTTTAATTTGAAACACTTTTAAACCTTAAATCTGTTTAGATAATCAGTTTTATAAAACGCAGTGCGCAACACGATTTTAGAAGTTTTTAAAAACTAAAATAGTTTTAAATCAGATAAAGCCAGACGTTCGTTGCCCTCAGCACAATGTTTCATGCACGCTCGTGCACCGCATCTAAGTGGCATAGGAGAGATTTTTGAAAACTGTTTCTAAATTTGCTTCTTTAATACAGTTTTAAAGTTTAAAAACATGTTGTACAACTAGTCCCAGAATTAAAAAAATGACAGGGTTTTTTTCTCCTCCCCGGTCGCCGAGTTCATCTTCTCCAGGGCCTCATGTCCTTCTGGCACGAGTCCCATGCTTCTAACTGCAAGGCATCTGGGAACGCATGTTTCTGCGAAGGTAATGCATCTTAAGCCATCACAGCTAATGTGGATGCATCTTCTCAGCCACTAATACCATACACCATATATAACTACGTGCTCATAACGTTACTACGTACTTCATACGTCTACGTGTACATTACGTGCTTCTGAGGTACCTACAGTATTTCTATTCTTTTGGAAGGCTTCAGACGTCTTCCGACCATTTGCCTTGTCCAGTATTGTAAAAAAAAAACAAGTAGGTTTACGTAAACAAGTTACAAAAATAAAATAAAAGGCTGAAGCATTGGCGCGAGAAACACGCGCGAACGTGTTATTAATTTGCAGGCGGCTGATGGAAAGTTATTAAGTAGCTGACGTGGCCAGGCAATCAAGAAGCCCTGTGTGGATGTGGAACAGTATGGTACTTGGATGCTGGGGGATCGGGGGCCTGGAACAGTTCCATCGCTTGTCTCTTTTGAGTCCTCTCGTGGTCACGTGGTTTGACCGTGCTGGACAGCCTGAACATTTTCTCTCAGTCTTTACTCTTTTCTCTCTTCTTTCTTTCATCGCCTTCTCTTTTTTCTCCTCTCTCTCTCACACACACATTTTTCTCGTTCTCTACTCTCTTTTTTCTTTTTTCGTTCTTTCTTTGCGCTAGGAGACGCGACAAGGAGAGGTGCAGAAATATTTTGCTTATGAGGTTATCTGCTCTCGTCGGAAGATGACGGAGAAGCTACCCTCCACATTGCAAACTGCAGGCGTGTGCTTCAACAGTTTTTTTCTGTTTTGGCTGGCAAGCCTGCCTGGATGGCATGAGCACGCCTGGCTGAGAGTCTAGTAAACTATGTTATAGTGACAAGCCACTTACCAAACGTGTAGCAGACGTCCAGGAGTTTCAAGCACCTTTAGCAACATTGAGGGATTCCTACAGAGATCTTTGTCGTAAAGATTTTTGTTAATTATCAGCGGTTTATTTTTCTCCTGTCGTCCTGACCTAAAAGCTTCATTCAACAGGACAAATGAATTCCGGCATTTGAAAATAGACCACATACAAATTTGGTTTAAGAAAAAAAAATCTTTAGTTTCGGTTTAATGACGCCATAAGAACTGGGACATTCGGAAGTACTTACATGATAATGAGTCCCATGGTATAGTCAGCATGTTGTTGAAGAGGATTTTGTTTTAGCTTTCTGAATGTAATAATGTTCTAACGATTTTACAAGGTTTGACACTATGGCTGCTTAAAAAGAAAAGTTAATGGTGTTGTAAGGAGGCTAATATCCAGGCAGAAAGCCACTAGAAATGAGGTGCAGAAGAGGCTGGAAAAAAAGCAAAAAACCAGGAAGATGGGTTTCAATCGGTCAGTTAAGGCAACGGCAACAGTGGCAAATGGAGGCGACCTCCGGCAACGTACACTGATTTCTCTTCTTGGGTATTCCCTTTCTCTCTTTTTTTTATGTTTTACTTCTTTATACGCATACATTTTTTTGGTATATTTCTTCTTCGTCTCTAGCCTTTTTTTCTTGTTTTATCACTCATCAGCTCACATATAAAAGCACGCACACACGCACTCACATAAGCCCACACATACACAAATTTATAAACAGACACACACACACACACACACACACACACACACACACACTTAAAAATATGGATCTGAAATATACAAAATACACAATCACTTGCACATACATGTACACAGATACATACAAGAACCACACACACACACAGTCTCCTTAATTTCTCGTGGTCTACTATTCCTTTCTTTGTCAAGCTTCCTTCTTTCCATCCCAGCGTGTTATTTTCTTTACAATCCTTTCCCTTCTTCCCTCCCTTTAATATTATTTCCTCTTCTGACACAATTCATGTCTCCTCGTGTCTCTGCAAATTCGCAGTTCCTACCAGTCTCGCTCCCCCTGAGAGCCAGAAAGGATCACTCCCGTTACCTCTCACATTATCTCCCCTCTCTCTCCTCACCACGCCCTCCCCCACACCGTCATCGGTGGCCAGATCCATTCTTCTGGCTTCACGCTGACTCTTCCGCCTCCGCTGGCATTTCTAGGATGAAGCAGAGCAGACGAGTGCATCTCGAGTGATCGCCCCTTGCCTCTCTTCGTCCTCCGTCCGGTAATCCAACTCCCAGGGTCCTGTCCCCCCGAAGGTTATCGCTTGGCCACCACATTTTTCGGAATCAACTTTTTTCTGTTGTGAACCGCCAACTCTTCCAGACATTGCGACTAACAACAATAAGAAACGTTGATTCAAACAGTACGAGTGTACAAACCTCGCTCTGCAACTAAACGCCTCATTGGGATGAAAGCCGTTATCAGGTGGATAAATAGTGATGGACGTTTGAGCAAGCCTGGCAAAGTTTGTATACAACCGTCACCTAAAACTTAAGGCCCACTACTCCGAAAATTTGTTACAGCGATGAGTTCCCCTTATATTCCAGTACGTAAAACCGTAATACAAGCCCTTCGCCCGTCTAACGGAAGCTACTTGCGTATGTATGTATTATTATTGCATTACAGCAGAGGAGCACAAGCAAAGACATACATGCACATATTCTTTGAGTATTTCACACACACACACACACATGTGCGCATGCCCATACGCACATACACCCCTCCCCCACCTTACCCACTTCTTTCAAAAACACAAATTGAAGGATAAATACATGTGTTCAAACGGTGCACTAATGCGAGGCAGATTTCAAACAAAGTGTTTGACATTTCCGTCTACAACAAAATCCCAGGTGTCTGACACATCTATCTACCTATCAACCTGTCGTGGAGCAGGCAATAACAGAAAAGAGAGGAAAACAACGAGTCCCTTCTCCTCTTGTCCATTGTCTCTTTTTGCCAGAACCGACATATGCTTCAGTGCGGTCACCCTTCTAACGCCCTTTCCATAGACCACAGAATATGTGACATCCTTTGAATAAAAGATCCTGTACATAGAAAACAGTATTTTGACACCGTTTGACACTCATTAATAAGTGTAAAAATATGTGACAATATAGGAGAAAACTTTTCACATCGTTTGAGAGCGTTCTATCAATAAAATACTATGCGTGTGACACCTTTGATGCAGTTTGAAGATTCTTGTAAATATAATTGTATATAGCAAAGACACAAGCCGGGGTAGGTCTTTAGGTGGATTCTGCTCTATACCCATGTACACCAACTCTATCTGTGAAGCCTCGCCATGCGAGGCACCTTCCAATCTTTACATCTACAAATGTTTATCCTCTTTTCGCCTACACGTGAATGAACTTGACTGCTATGTAACGTTCTTATCTTCTTTCCCTTCATAATAACAATAAATGTCAGAGCGCAAAGTGAACCTTTATGTCTGGACGAGGGAGAGAAAAGCCTACCCCGAGGTCTGATATTGTTTTTCGAAATGAGCTTCGAGTAACGCTCTTTGCACTTCTCTGATAAATAATGAGTGGATTCTCCTAAAATAGACTCCAGGAGTCGTTTCCGGTTTTCTTTTTTGTCATCCATTTTCGATGATGTTCGGTCATTCGTCTGTTCGTCTGTGGTCATTACACACAGTAGTCAACTTCAAAGAATGTTTTGTATTAAAATCGAATCTTGTCCCGGTTTTTGCGCCGAAACGCAGGTCGATACAAAAGTGATCAAATGATTTTTATGTTTTGTTTATGGTGGTGTTTTTATACAAAGCTGTGTCTAATTTCCCTATGGGATAAATAAAGTTGTATCTTATCTCAAACCCGAAGACGTGGACCTGCTTAAGACCGGCCTAACTGGTGAGCCTCGTCACTCGTCAGCCACAGCGTCTGTCCAATAATTTTCTTCTGACGACAGCTACTAACGGACCCATTCGTCACTTGGTACGAATGTATGTATGACTTGTAAGTACTAGCGAAGAAGCATGTCATTGTCTGTCAATGTGGGGACATATAAGCGGATATGCCCGTGAACGGACAGACCCACATACTCGTATGCACCTACACGCATGCGCACTGGTGTTCTGAAATGCCACAGCCCTGCCGCTCACACCATCTCCCCGAACCCGCATCTCACCTGACATTTAGGTCCCTATCGTGCGCCGCCCTGCGCAGGCAAGTAGAAATAGCACAATGTGCCAGAAAAGGAATTTTGCATTTGACATTTAGACGCCAACATCTTCACCTGCCCTGCACCCTTTCTGTTCAGAATCCTTGCCATCTCCAGCCATGCCGATATCTTGTGATTCCCCCGACGGGTACATACGGGCCTCCCTCCACCTGTAATACTGGTCTGGCTGGCTGGATGACCGAGGTAGGTCCCTGCCAGACCTCCTTCCGTCAGGCTGCGAAACCGTGTGTGTGTTATTGTTGCGGTAAAGTACATGTATATACTACCTATCCTCAATCAACTTGGTCCATGCTTCTTTTGGTTCGGGTCTGACGCGTACCAGGTACCCAGTGGTCACAAAATATGGTGTAACTTTGAAACCTTTTAACCTTTTACCTTCCGTGTCCATTAGCTTGCTTTCTCGATCTTTGGTGAGTCTGGAAACAACTTCTTACGATTTGTTCGTTTGTGATTCGTAAAGACACCCAGCAGGGAGTTGAGAAATATTCCCGAGTATGAAAGGTTGCAGACCTCTGGGCCCAGAAGGTGTGGGCGTGTCAGCAAAGGGGAAATACAGGGTGAGAATGATACAGAAAATATAAGTAGTGTTCAGGAATTCAAGCAGAGACTAAGAACGAGACAACGAGAAAGAAAGAGAATAAAGGAGATTTTTCCTTTCGGTAAGAACGTTAATGGCTTTTACCTTTACTGGTTAATCGACTCTTTCTGCAAGAACAGAACAGAACCACGCGCGTTCCAGCGCGCACACACATGTACAGGGGTGAAAGGTCGGTTAGCAGACGTCACAGGATACGAAACCTACGGCTTGATGACGTCAAAACACGATGCCAATTTCGTCATGACCCTTGCGCATGCGCACATTGGCCACACAGCGCCTGTCGGGAAGATTAGGGAGGAAGCCAGGCTAGAGATAACATTATCGAGAGAAAGGTGTTGCTAGCTTTGTACCCCTTGTTATGTCGATGACACAGATAATCTCGTGAATGAACTCAGCGAGGGGGAAGTTGGCCGCCTTTAAGGACACTTGCAGTAAATTGAGTAAAGAGTCGTGAAGATTGATCTTTGGACGGTTATTGGTAGTTTTAATAATAATAAAGAAAATATATACTGCAAATACTGTACTTTTCTGCTTTGAGACTAGTTAATCCCCATTTTTACAAAAAGGAGTTTACCCAATGATTATGCTCTTATTGGCACTGAGTAAAAATCGAGGGTGGTGGGTTCAAATCTCACAACCGGCCACTGTAATGAAGAAGTTAATCCAACACTCGAAATCACCAGCGTATTCGTATCTGGGACTACTGGTGCGCCGGTTCAGAGGTCGAAAGTCTTTCTACATGAAGTCATCCAGATTAGCCAAAGGCGAGAAGTAATTCAATTTTAACAAATCTTCTTGTTCCTAATCACCCCCAGTGGAGCATAGGGCCGCAACTATTTTTAGCAAATAATCTGATTTAAATATAAAGTTTTCACTTGTTTCACGACAGTAAAGAGTCTTATGTTTGCATCTAACCAGTTCAGAATATTAACGGTAAAACATTTTAACGGTTTTCAAGTGTTAGATAAGTATGAAAGGGTTGAAGCTAGATGTTTCCATGGTTGACTATATGTACGTCTCTATTTGTTTGAGCTGATCCCGGGCGTAAGCTGTGCAGATGCCTGTTTGCTTTCCGATCGTCGTGGAGAGTTAGATGTTTGCTGGAACTTCCACGAGGCTGGGAAGCTGGCGTCGCGGTCCATGGTGTGCTTATCGGCGAAGCAGACTTTTAGAGTCACTGACAGGCGGGATGAAGACGCCCTGGCTTCATGCTTATTTTTAGGCTTCACTAGAGTTATCAGTAATCACCTGGCAGCAACAAGCTACTCTTACTCAACATCTTGTGCGTAATCGACTGCATTTTTCTTTTCTTTTTTTAAATCCCTCTCTTCATATGGAACCTGTGTACAGGGTGGGACTAGCTCACCGTGAACTAACCGCAGTTGCTGACTCGGCGTTAAATACCAACTGTCAATTAATCTTTTGAGAAGAATTATTTTTAAAAAAATAAACTCAAATGATCTAAAACAAAACCCGCTAATTTTGTTTGCTTAATAAGAGCCTCTCTTTAAAAAAACAAATCAACAGTTTTGTATCTGATGATCCTAAAAAAGAACTTAAATTAGCAAAGAGCAGAAATCAAATGACAGGTGTGCAGGTCATCTTATGTATCAACAGTCTTGTCCAAACATGTCATTCTCAGCAACACGCTGGCTCCAACCTTGCCTGTGGTCTTGCCAGAGACAGTCTTTCTTTCTTTCTTTTCTTTCTTTCTTTCTTTCTTTCTTTTTTTTTCTTTCTTTCTTTCTTTCTTTCTTTCTTTATACGTGTCACTCTGCGAGCCCGAAGACCGCGGGGCCAGACCTGACTTCCAGAAATTCTTCGCCAAGGTAAACCGACGTCCAACAACAATAAACCCTCCCTGGGGGGAGAATGATCCTCCGTTGGTAGCAAGCCTTACCTTAACAGTTGATGGCTTTGTTTATGACAAGCCGATGAGATATATCTGTTTTGAAAATGGTGCAGCACGAAATGAGCTTTGCCGTCTCCGGCTTTACATAGTTCTCCACGTGGGACCACAGTCTTATGTCTGTTGGTTTGGCTGCTTCATCAGATGCTTACCTGCAACGAGGCTACAGCGGGACCACCTGCAAAATGTTTTAGAACAGGAACTCCAAGAGATTCACGGCTTAGGATGGCCGAGTGTAAAGAAAAAAAATCCACAACCTTTCACGCCCTTCCCGTGTTATTACTTCTGCTCAAGAGATGACATGTGTAGATCACAGGATGAAGCCAAGAAAAACAATGATGACACCAGACGGATATAAAGATATCTTCAGCTGTATGTAAAGATATATCTCATGGCCGCAACAAAAGATGGTTCTTTGGCCTAACAAAGGATGTATCGTGGCCGTAAAACTGGTTGCCAATAAAAATTATTTAAACATTCACCACTGAGGTTTTCAATTTGTCAAAAAAGTAAATTATTCCAAACCTGTAAGCCCGAGAAGAGTAAATCAAAATTAAGAAGTGTAGCAAAGTAGTATTAACACCTGTAAAACATTAAACACGCAAACAGATAGGGAAGTGCAAAAACAATTTTTATGGCCAGTTCGTGTTTAATGAATAAAACAATGCGATATGTTTCAACATGCTCTTTAAAAAAACACTGTGTATTTTGATCTTTTGTTCGTGTGTTTTCTCCTCTAGCAATCTGAGAAGGATTTTTATTTTAGAAGTTGTATCTTCTACAACCGATTTCTATTTATATAAAAATTATTTATTTTTCTTGGCCTATATAAGATTTCAATTTAACGCGAAAAAGTCAAGTCTACAGAACACTCAAATTGAGAAAAATCTTTATCGTCTCCAAATAACGTGCTAATGAAGGGCAGCCCAATTAGTGAGTCTTCTAAGGCATCGAGAGAAATGAGGTTGGAACCTCTTTCCATGACCCCAGTGAAAATTGCAAAATTTAAAGGTTCGTTTGTCGCAAGCAGATTCTCTCCCTTAGATCTTTGGGAATTCGTGAAACGTATTTGTCTGAGAATAACTTTTGCACTCAGGTTTCCATCTCTTTTATTTGACATTTTGGTCTTCCACTTTCTCTCATTTTACTTTTAATTGCCAAGCATGCACTTTCTGTCTGCAGGAAATGGATTCTGACGTAATTTTTGGCAAGGCCGGTGGGAAGAGGAGATTCTTAGCTCGGCAGAGAGCGAGTGATTCTGACACGAGCACGCAAGTTCAGCCAACGGAACAAGAAACAATGCCATCTTGACGTCAGCCAAAGGGAGAGAAATCTTCGACAGCATCACCAAAGTCACACCATGCTTAAAAAAAAAAAACTAGAAAATTTCGCAGAGAAATTTTTATTTATGATGTAAGCAATACCTTCTAATGATATTTGCCGACTTCGAGGTGGAAAATACTTCTACACAACAATAAGGGAATGAAAACAAAAAGCCTACAAGATAAATGGGCTATGGGAACAAGGATTCTAGCATGAAACATAGCTGAAATGTTTAATGGACTACATTCGTGATGGAAAAATCTTGTTTCTCACATGCTCCACTAAAAAAAAATTGATAGTTTGTGGCAGTCCTGAAGGTCTCCCACATTTCTATAGTTTCTTCTCTGGGGCATTAAATGCGTGCCATACGGTTTAAAAAAAAAGGATTAATAAATTCGTGTCAACTAAAGAATCGTAGCTGGTGGTGGTGACTACAAAACAAATTGCGATTGTCAACAGCCAGCCTGTTTTATTCAAGCATTTAGCGATGTTTTAAAAATAAAAAGGCATTCTCTAGTAAAAGAGGTTGAGCCGACCTCCAAACGACACCAAGGCTCTTGGGATCTTGAGAAGACCTAAAAAAAATCTGCCTGCCTTGGTTTCATCAAACAGCTACAACAGCAGTGAGAGACTTAAGTAACCCTGTTTGTCGTGCAGAGTCGAGCGATATTGAGATTACAGCAAAGTGAAGACGAGATCGTTACACAGAGAGACATCGGAAGCTGTCAATAAACTCATGTCGTGGTTTTCTGATTCAGTTCTTGACTGTAGAAAACTGTTTGAAAAAAAGGGGTTAAAAGATGTTTAAAAAAAACTCGTTTAAAAAACTCTCTTTTTAAACACGAAAACAAAAATCCTGAGACTGTACGATGATATGATTGACAGATCAGGCGGAGACTCTCTTTGATCTGTTGTGCATTGTAAAAATTTATTCTGGAAATTACTCAAAAACCAAATATAATTTGTCATGCTAACAAGACTGCTCATATTTCTATGACCACATGTACTGTTGTATAAATATTTGATAAAATTAAAATATCTATTCTTTAGAAAAAAATTGCTTAAAGTAGATGTTCATATTTTCTTCAAACCGTGAAAAATATTCCAAGATAAAATCTTGTTCTAGGATATGCAAAGGCAGTTCGGGTTATTTTTAATTTATGTGGGGTAGAGCAAGAGAAAACTTATCGCCTTTGTTGTTTGTTTGTAAATGATTTAAAGTCGCATTTGCTCGACAACATTGATTGTTGCAATATTTATCAAGAGAAGCTATTAGCAAATAATCTGTAGCTAATGATGATGTAGAAGCCTACTCCAAATGTTCCTACTAGTGTATTATAACAATCCTGTAATATGATCTGAATCTGTAAAAATGTTTACAGGAAACGCTCAATATTATGTCAACATATTTCCCCTAGTGGCATTAGTCTGTTCAGGTAAAGAAAATAAAAGTTAAAAACGTAAACTAGCTGTTTTAAGGTTGGAATGTGTTTATTTGACATGCATATCCAAAACTTTTGTAAGAATATATACTGGAATTATAAAATATATAAAGCCTATTTCTCTTGTGATAGCTATATTATTCTGTTATCTTAAAAGGATTGTGTTACATGTTTTAAGTGCAAAACTTTAAATAAAAAAAAACAAAAAACTACCTGTTCAGTCTGAGTGGTTACAAATCTGTGAACAGACTGATGCTTTGCAAGGTAATTTATCGTTTGCTTGCAAGACTTTGATCTAGAAACATGGAGAAAAGATGAAATAAAATTCTTCATTACGACTGGACCACAAGATGAGGACCACGAATAAACACACACAACTAAGATTAGGACGACCTGACAGATCAAATAAAGAGAAAGCTTGTGTGTCAGATATCATCTGAGTTCTAGATTATTAATAGCAAAAGAGCGAGGATGAAAATAACCTGAAACCGAAACAAAAAGGAAAATCAAAAAAAGAATACGAGACAAAATGAAGAAAAATGCATCCATGCACCAAAATAAAACTTCAGAAAAAAAACAAATAGCAAATCAGAAAGATAGAGAAAGGCAGGCAAAAACACAAAAACTAAGCCAATAATAAAAAACCAACCGAACAAAAAAGCAAAAACAAAACAAAAAACACGCAAAATAACAAAACACAAACTTAATAAAAGAAACAAAACAAAAACTCAAAGCAATCCAACACAAAGAAAACTAAAAAAAGGAAAAAACAAAAAACCAACAAAACGACAGACAAAAACAAAACCAAACAACACAATGCAAAACGACAAGCAAAAAACACAAACAACAGGAATAGCATGACACTCTCTGGCACAGATGTCACCATCATTCCTTCTTGTATGTTTTTATCTCTCTGCACCCCAGTGCCCAAACCGTAGAACAAACACAGAGAGAACAGAACAATTATTCACGACAGTGCCAATTTATGTATAACACCCCAAGACACATTCCAGACACACTGACAGTTAATTTTCCATTTTCTCCTTTCTGCGTTCCTTCCTCTTTATTTTCTTTGTTTATTTTTTGGCGAAATGACCCGATGAACTTGTGGTAAAGCGTTTCTCGTTAAGAAAATCCTGGGTTTTGGTTCAGATCTCGCTCTCCCTCAATTTAGTTTTCTCTAGAAATGACAGCTTCTCGTAAGGCTGGACTTAAAATGACATAAAAGCTGACAGCAAAAAACATTAGAAACCACCTGTCTTTTTTTACATTAATTTTCCTCGTTCTTTACTTCTTTTCTTCATTTCCAAAGAGCACATTGCTATAGACAAAGGAAAAGCTACGCAAATATATTATTGAAGGGTGTCGGGCCCGAATAGAGGACTATAGTCACATGCAACCTTTGGTCACTGCACGTTAGAATTAAGCAGTAAATATTCCGTATTCCGTATCTCTGTCACTCGCTCTCTCCCTCCTCACTGCCTCCTGTTAAACGCTTGTCGCCAGTACAGTGAGGATCAGGAGTCCTGTGTTCAAATCTCGTCTCGTGCGCGTTTTGGGTTTTTTTTTTTCTCTACATCTAGCACCTATTTACAAGATGGCTGCTGCGCCGTGGTGTAAGCTTTAGCTGCCGGCTCGACGTGAAACATAAATCTTTTCCCTCCCTGCATTTTCTCGTCCTCCATTTGCACTGAAATGTGGGCTTAATCTTCCCTGACATTGTGTCAAAACGCAGTGTGATAACGACCTAATGCCAGCCCTGTTCTTGCCAAGGGACAAGCTGACGGTAAGAAGCACCTTGCCAAACATATTAACGGTCTCCACGTGGCCCTCCACGTTTTTCTATACGAACGGCTACGTAATACCTCCAACCATCCTACATTTAAATTCAAGTGCAGCTCACATAAAACGAGCCATTAACACCGACTCCCCTGGTGGTTGCAGTCTGATGAATGGGTTACATTAAGAGCTGCAACTTGTTTTGTTCCGCTGCTTTTCTTCTTGAGCGAGTAAATGACATCTCGGGAAAAAAATACCCCACGCGAGAAACTAGAAACAGAGGAATGTTTTTCTCGTCAAATTAAATCCAGTCCTCCTACTCCATGAGGACAGGGCGGCAGTTCAACGTCCTCGGGCTTGCTCAGGGTGCAAGGTACCCAGACCCTCCACAAAGCCCTCACTCAAGTGACGGAAGTAGAGAAATGTATAAACATGATCAAACATGCTGATTTCACATAAATTCTGTTTGGTTTGACATTTCTGTGATTAGCATTTACAAGGCTAGCGAGCAGTTATATTTAGACAAGACTTTTTGACCCTGTTTTATTCCACTTTAAACATGAAATATTTTTCCCACGTACTCTGTTTAGTCGTAAAATATCTGAGGAGCCTGTGTCACGTGACTCACCTGTAGTTAAATGAAGGATCGCGTCGTCGAGACCCCAGCGCCGTGCTTCTAAAGCAAGGGGCAACAGGGGCCAACAAGTGCGGACAGACTAAAACATCTGTCATTACCACAGTGAAAATCGGGTGTTGCAGGTTCATATCTCGGCTACGACATACTTCTTTCTCTCTAAATGGGACACCTGTTTACAAGACTAACCATTATTATTATTATCCGACTGAAATGAAAGATGTAGCTGAGCTCAGTTCGAGATCTGAGAGAATAGCACCTTTCCATTTTGATATTTAAGCTCACCATGCACAAAAAGAAGTTTTAAAAAATAAACTCTCACTTTGCCAGGCTAAAAGCAGCAGGAGAGCTGAGACCATACATTAATTGGCCCGTTAATAGACATGCCTGAGGTCACAGTTTTAAACTCTCCATGTTTTTAGGCTTGCAGCTTGACATCAGAAAAAGACTAACTTCTTAACTCTTTGATATCTTGAAAGGAGAAAAAAGGCAAGGGAGATGACAAGTTGGGCTTTAATGATAAATACGGCCGTTCCGAAAGATGCTGATGCTTTCAACATTTCGGGTTTCAAAGAAGGCCGCCATGTTTTGTACTCTTTCGACAAGGAACACAAAACTGACTTTAATTCGTGACGTAGACAGCACCACATTGCTGTAGCCAGGATGGAAGTTGTTAGGCACGATCACCACTACCACTGCGTTCCGGAGGCCTCACCTAGGTACCTGAAGTAAGTAACGGCTTGAATACAATCAGTTAGATGACGTCACGCACTCAACAGCAAAACATGGCGACTTGTCTCTCCAAAGCTGTGTTCTAGACCCTATTGTAAGACAATATGTTAATTAGGAAGTATGGCGTCGTGATTTTGACCTATTTCTCTGCATGATGATTGGCTGTAGGAGTGTAGGAATGAGGTAGAGTAAGGGGAGGACTCCACTAGTCCTTGTCCCACCTTCAAACTGCTTGGTTCTTATGTGATCTGCGCATGAGCAATGGCGAGCCTGCCGTATAAACATCGATGGTTAAAATTAAATAAATATTTTTTTTACTGATAAAAAGTTTTAAAGTAAACTCGAAGAATATTTGTGTATTTACAGCAAAGAGTCGACTGATATTGGGCAGATGCATAAACTGCTAACGAAAATAATCGGTTTCTCGTGCAGAGGGGGTGGGATGGGATGGGAGAAGAGTTGTGCTGGTTGGGTCACGTGACCCGATTCACCGGTCCAGTCGCCATTCAAGTTGGTGACCGGGACATGGTCACAGAGTAAGCCCGTGAAGCCTGATCTCAGTGCGTGCAAACCCCGGCCTGACTTTCACCCGATCAGTCACCCGTAAAAACATGTGGTGCAGGTAGATGTTTGTAGATGTTGACGCCAATTACCTGTAGAAGCCAATGCCAGCACAAGCACTTCAGGCAGCTAGCGCCATCTTCAAGCGGGGAGGTAAGAAATGATGGTGGGAGGGCAGAGGTAAGGAAAGTTGGGGATGGTGGAGGGGAGGGGGAGTAGCCGTCAGAAACAGCTGGTTAACGAAAGAACCGACGGCTTGCTAAAAAAAAAAAGAAGCCAAGTTGGTTCTCGACCTCATGTTCGTCTGTTCTTTCCTGCACGATCAGTGAAGGGCACTTTTCCGAAAGCAGATGGCGGAAGATTTTGTACCTGAAGTCAGGCCGAGTGACGGAGGTGCAGCGTGTTCTCTCGATATATTCGTGATCTCCCACTTTTCCCCCCGAAAAAACTTTTCACGGGTATCGATTTCAGGGGAGGGGAAGGATTTTTGTTTTTTAGTGGGATGGAGAAGTCAGAGTAGGGAGACTGACGTTTGAAGGTGAGATGCAGCTTCGTGGGGGAGAGAACTCTCGTCTGCAAAGGAAGTCACGGACCGCTGGAGGCGCAGGTGGACGCGATGGAGCAGACGGTGCAGCCACCCTGAACCTCGGCGTAAGCTTCTCTGCATCATGGCTGACGCCCGTCGGAGGAGAGACAAGGTGAGATTCTTCTCAAGGTGATGCCCGCTGCGAAATGATGGCCGGGGGTGGTCTGGTCTTGTGTCACGTGACCTGGTTGTACCGCAGGATACGTCACCACCATCTCATCCTCGTCAGTTTTTCTTTTCTTCTCACAAAATACATCAAATGCTTTGGTCTGAAGACGTGCATGCACGATTCGCTTTGATCTTTAGCATCTCTCAAAAGGTAACCCTTTGTGGTTGTCAATTAGTGTTATTCAATATCTTGTCTTGTGGTCGGTTCTGAAAACAGACAACAAACACTTGAAGATAGTTTCAGAAACAGGAAGACAAGAAAGGGTTGGAAAAATCAAAGGTGAAATACGACAAATTACTAAAGAACACAATTAAAAACTAATAGGTTTTGAACTTCAAACAAGTCCTAACATGTTGAACACATGTTTTCTGTGAGACATTAAGCAAAAGAAAACAAGGTACTACACAAATATGCACGTGCATTGGATAAAAAATATGCTGCTGGCAAACATCTTTTTCTTTAATAGTTCCCCTTAATTATCAGGATGCAGAACATTATTTTTAAAAAAAAAATTCAAAGCTCGTTACGTGTAAACGGTCTGACGTCATTTTCTCACCTCTTGACATCCATTTCCGCCATCTTATAACCGGTGCGACATGTTGCACGTGCAAACCGTGAACAGCAGTTACTAAACGACAGCTTTCAGCATCCAACCTCACCTGTGCACGCTTAGTGAATCCGGGTTTTTATTCAGGTCTAGAAGTGAGTTACCTCCTCAGCCCCTCGGCATGCCATCTACCATCAGGTGGTCTTCATGGCGGTGCACGATTTATTTGTTCTCAGCGAGGCGATTCTTCTTTTGAGACTTAATCACATCTGACCCCCCCCCCCCC
>SRHC01003203.1:600880-617438 GCA_004794325.1 Pomacea maculata
CCCCAGCCATCCCTCTTTCAGTGTTTCTTAAGTCTCTGGATTATTTTCCCCTCGCGGGTTCATTTCTTCGCAGAGGATTCTTTCCCTCAGGGGCAGTAATTATGAAGAGAGAGTAAGTCGTTTCCCCAGGGTAAAATGAGAACCTCAAAGAGAAGCTTCTTGTTTCACAAGTTATAAAGCTGTGTCCAGACCCATTGGACACTGCTTCATGTTTCTTTACTGTACGACATCTTTGTACCACTTTATAACTACAACTCCGGGAGTAAAATATCTTTAGTTTGGACACCAATTGTAACTTCAGATACAAAATGTTTGTCTTCGTTCCCCATGTTACCCCAGGGCAGAAACTTAACCTCGCTTCGTAACTACGGCCCCTGGACAGAACTCTTTCTCGCTTTCCCCAGGCACAGATAAATACAAAGTAGCTTTTAACTTCACCCCTGGTGTATTTACGCTTCCATTCCACCGAGAGTGTGTAGAGGTGGTTGGTGATGGGGTGGGGAGTATTCGCAAAACTCACCGGTGCGTAAAATTGCTTGCGTGGAGTTTTCAGTCTCTCACACAGGGCAAGGAGACAACCGTAGACCAGATGGAACGTGACACCATTTGACTAGAGGATAGACGATAACAACGACCATAATGATGATAACGACCACGATAATGATGACAATAAGAACAATGACAGCGCTGATAACGACAATGATTGTGGTCATGCGTAGCCGTACATAATTTACATTTGTCCTTGATGTTTGTGCATATTTACTGTATGTCGTTATGGGGTGGGGCAGGCTGTGGTTGTTAATACCGTGGCTGATAAATTCATTCTCTCTTAAAAATAAAGGAGGAAAGCACTTCTTGTTTTTTCCATGCCTGCGCACACATTACTTTCTTCTTTCGTTCGCAGTTCCACTGAAAGGTGTGCATGAAAAACGCGAAGGTGATTACCTCACTTCTGTAACGCCTATCGGTTCTGGAAGCTTGGAGCATGTGATCTCTGACACACAAGCACTTTCCTCTCCTCCATCTGTGCATGTTCCAGATAAAAGCAAGAAAACTGTCTGTAGGTATGCACTTTACATGGTATTTGTGTGTGTGTGTGTGTGCGCGCGCGCGTGAAGGGATGTTGAAGTATTCTACCTAATGTGAAGATGGGAAAGGTTTGTTTATTTCTGTTCCACGGCCATAGTAACAGCTGAAAGAGAAGCTTGACCTCGCCAACACTCAGCCGTCCTCGATGACTGGATTTTCCTGTCATTTATCATGAAGCTTTCTCATTAGCTAGTTCTCTAATAGACTCGTCTCGGTTGGCTAGGCCGTGACATCCATGAAGAACAAGGTCCGGACGCATGCGCGAAGAACGAATGACCAATGCTCCGCGTACGTCATTAAATGATTGAAGACAGTTCGAAACTAATTCATAAAGCATACGTGAATGAAGACAGTTAATGTCAAATTCATAAATTTTTTTATTGACATAAGTTCGAAACAACTCCATAAAACATAGAATCTGGAATGAAGACAGTTCAAAACTAATGACTGAAAAATATAAAGTCACTCAGAAACTGGTGGGGGATTTTTTTTTTTTAATGACTGGATAAAGTTCAAATACTCTTTCTTCAAATTAAGTGAATATTCTCCCTTACGTTTTCTAGATATTCGCTGCAGCAAACCATACAATAAGAAAGATGTCAAAATTGTGACGTCACGTTTGTACACAGATACGCCTACTTAACGTATAGTCCTATCTCTCCCATTGGCTGGTTTCACAACATATAAGTATCCATGTACAATGTGATGTCTGCGTCGATATTTAATATGTCAGGGATGTCCGTTCGAAATTGATTCATAACCACAGTTCAGAGACGACAGTTTGAAACTAATCAAAATAAAAAATAAAGGTGAGCAAAAACAGTTCGACACTAATCAAAGGCAAAGAAAAGATCAACAATGACATTCAGTGACTGCCTCGTAAGGAAATTAATCTTTATTGATAGAAATGAATCCAACAGATGAATGATGAAAACAATCGTATGCTTTCCTTCCGCAAAAGAAATTTGATTAGATATAAATAAAAACACAGAGAGAGAATTCTGTATTATATAAGCAAGAATTTGTGTAAGAAGCGTCCTCACTCTCAATGGGTATACTAAGGAGACAAGTGCGAAAACTCTGTAATGATAATTCATATTACTAACATAATGTATGCGGGCCCGACGTTGGCATATTAACACTTTTAGTGTGAGACCCTCCGACAAGAAATTATTCTGAAAATAAGGAGTGGCGGAGGGAATTATGATGATGATTATGATTGATGATGGAGGAGGAGGATGGCGGAGGAGGATGGATGATTGATGGATGGATGATGGATGAAGGATGAGGATGATTGATGAGGATGATGATGATAATGATGATGATGATGCCAAACACTTTCAAGAACAGAACCTGATATAGTTTGGCATCCCAAGTAAACTTCAACATGCTCAAAACATTCCCCTTGAACTGCCCTTGGCTTCAGCAAACAACGGTTTTTGCGGTTGTCTATGTGCGGTTGTCGACTTGCGTCATCGCACTTACACCCGCTTCATCATAAATCGTTTCGATTCGCACTCTCTGCTCGATCTCCCCATGGCACGGGCGATACCTGCATACTTCCGAGGCGCATCAAGAATTTAAAACATACGGTCGATGTTAGAAGATAAAGAAGCTTCAAAGAACCTCAGCCGCACGTGCTTCTGATAATTCCGTTGGGAGTTTTGTGTTCTGCTCGTTGTTTTATTCATTTCTATATAATTTTTCAAAAGTGTTTTTAAAGTAAGTTGTCTTTTCATAGTTGCGTTAATGATGAATAATCAAATCTGAATTATTTTTTTTTTTAACGTTCTGATCTCTCAAAATTGCTATCTTCTCACCGTCAAGGCAGATATTTCCAAAATGAAGAGGGGAGGGCAGCAGATATCATTCCGCTAGAAACAGAAGACGCTAGAGCGAGCGAGCGAGAGATAAAGCGAGCGAGAGATAAAGCGTGTGTTTATTTGGGGGCAGGGGAGGTAGTGAAATTTGTGTTTTAAGCCGAGCCAGCAGCTAAGGCTATATCACATCAAGGCTGGCAGTCCTGTGAACAGATGCCACGTGCAGAGAAAGAACAGTGTGCCCGAGACGAGATCTGGACCCAGGACACCCAATCCTCACTTTACAGGTGACAGGAGCTCACTAACCGTCTTGCCATCGGACCGCCTTAGAGAAATAAAGGGTCTCGTATCATCTTGGAGATGCAGCAAGCTTGCCTGCAGGTCTCTCATCAGTTTCCACGCTCAAGAACGTGTCTGGATCCTATTTTCGACTAAAGTCATCAAGAACGGGTAACAGTGACCCAGCGACAAATACAGACACCAACCCTCAACACATTTTAGAAACGAGTCCATTGGACCCTCTCAGAGTCTGCTCTTCATTCCTTCATTTTGCTTGGAAACTGTGCAGGTTTGTGGGCAACGAACCATCAAGGTTTTTCGGTTAGTCTTCCGATTAGTTTTAGTTTAGTCCTTGTTACTCCTCGAGGAGCATAGGGCCGCAACACCACATTGCCAGGGAACCCGCTTTAGGGCATCCCCCATCTGTTGGGCCCATGTGGTACCGACGTCCTTTGCCTCGTTTTCTGCTGGTCTTTCCAATTAGTTCACGATAAAGAAAATTGCCTATAAGGTTAACCTTCTGACCTCAATGGTAATCTTCACGAAAAAGAACAGGAATGTAAGCGATGGCTTTCTAGAAGGCTGATTACAGAGGAGTACGGAACAAACTTTTTTTTTTCAAAGTTTTTTTTTCCCCCATCATGAAACACCGACCAAAAGCAGTTTGTTACTGTCTGACATTACTCAAAGGATATCTTACACAAGACCTCGGCGCATCTATCGCGTCAGGTATTGGCACTGGAAGTGACCTCCCGCGGCAGCCATTGAGCTAAATGTCGTTCCAACATGCCAGAGTGAGTTTAAAGCACACAATAACAGTAAAAACACCCGCGGCTATTTCCTTCTCTTCGATAAGATAGCGTCGGTGTTCTCTTTCTGCATCGTTCGTTCGCGAAACAAAACTGCGACTGACTTACGTGTTGTGTAACGGAGAGAAAGAAGACAGAAAGAGTTGGGGTATGGCGGAGAAAAAGAATAAACTGTGATATGACGAGAGTAGAAAGCGATGTAGACACCCTAGATGACGATGATGTCTACAAATGGTTGAAACAAGCAGCCAGCACATAGTTTCCACCAGTAGCTTATCTCCAGCGCGCACTCTGCCACAGACCTCATCAATGGCGTCCACAGGCCAGCGACCGCTTGCATGGCGGCACGTGCATCGCGTGTGCACGGCCCGATAACGTGCATCTCCCCCACCCTCTCCACCCCCTATTCCCTTGCTGCAGCAGGCGCACGCACCCGCACAGCGTGTTCGTTCATGTATGCAGAGAAGGTTAGAGGTGTAGAAATGCTGGGAGAGAAAAAAAAAAACCCCGATGCCTATAGAGCTCCTGGGAGATTAACTCTTTCACAGCTCAGGGTTTGTTGCCGACTATACGATGTTCTTGGGCTAGGAATGCTCAAAGTGTAAAGAGTTAAATGATAGGCTGGTTGGTGGAGATGGGCTGCACGGACCACCGTTCCGTTCGCCCGCGTGCACAAGATTTAATTACGCCTCGTCTTAACAAACCGCTTTGGGCCCAGCTGCACAAAAGGTCGCTAAGCGCGAAGTCGGATAGCTAACGCGTGACAGTCAGCGAAACTCGTTATTTCCATCAGCACTTTAGCTGACTGCTTGAGGTTAGCCATTCAATCCACGCCTATTACGACATTCCGAAGATCACCACTACATGATTGTACATGGATACGTCGTGGAGGCCTCAGCCAATGGGAGAGCTGGGACCTTACTGGCGCACATGTACAAATGTGACGTCATTATTATGACCTCCAGTGCATGGCGAAGTTTGTAAGTACCCTGAGAACGAAGGGTAAGTGTTCACCCTAGATTGGTGATCTTTGTGAAGCAGCCGTCTGGGCCATAATGGGCTACCTGAGAGTAAAACTTATTTTTAAATGACAAGGTTAAGTATGTTAACAGACATTTGTGGTGCCTTGATGTTTGTAGGAATGTATTTAAAAAAAAGATATTTATCCAGACTTAATCTACTCATTTGAAAACATTTTTCTACTCAGGTAAGTCTTTAAGTTTCCCAGTCTGACCCATAAAGTACCTCTCTCTCAATAGGCAGTTCCTGGAAAGTGGAATTCACATTTCTCCGCCACGAAGACGAACAAATAAAAAGTTGCAATTCATCTCATGCTGACAAGAGCAACAGTTCGTGCTATTATCTAGTTTTTGTTTCACTTTATTTTTTTTCCCTCCAAGAAGTAAGAAAGTGGCGCCGAGCAGCGCTGCGGGGAAAAAAAGCTAAGGAGAGAGCATGAAGTTTGTACAAAGCCAGATGAAACCTTTAAAGAAAGTCTTCCTGGCAATTTCTATCTCGGCAAAACAGTACATCAAAGAGTCCTAGTGGCCGAAAGGGCAGCAAATTGTTGTGGCTACACGTGTCTAGGGTACAGCAGGCAGAGTGCCTCTCTCCACACAGACTGACAGACTTGCTGGTCCTTAGTTCCATATACAGTGTCGATTCTCACAGCTACAACACATTTCAATCGTCCGTTGCAAACAAGTGTGTATCTACCTCTGCAGCAGTATAAACAGAATCGTTTTGATACATGTCTGCAAACGGCGTTAGCTTACAAAATGTTTTTCGCTCATCTTATCAATCTTTTCGCCGAAGACCCGCACAGACTGAAAGTGCATTCTTGCACACACAGGTCTTTCATCTCTTGCGCCTGTGCTCTGCAATAGCTGCATTAGCTATTCTCTCTACCGTCTTCACCCCCCACAGAGAGAGACAGAGATAGCACTAATGATAGCTATAAAATAGTAGAAGAATGAAGACTGCACATGAACAGTTCTCTGTCTAGCACGAGAAGGGTGATAAATGACAAAGTGATGGTGCTGTTGGGCAACGAAGGACCTTTTTGTTTTCAATTTCCTTTTTATTCTCCTCTTCCTTCGTTTCCCAGGCGTGTGATGCCACTGAGATGTTATCAACAGCCGGGTTACTGCAGTCTTGGCGTCTGACGTCATCTTAGTAACGCCGAAACACGTGATAACCACCCCGAATGCACGATTGTTCTGTAAGTACCCGAGAACTACACTGCCTGAAGCCGTTAATAATCAAGGTAAAGAGTGGAGAGTCATGATCATTGTTAAAGAATAGCCAGTACAGTCAACTGCTACCCAAGATGGGAAAGCGGGTGACTGGGGGAGGAGTCGAGCACTGGCGCACACGCTACCCGATTTAATACCCACGTGGGGTAGCAAACGTGCCCCAGCTGTTGAATGGGTACATAATCACAGTTGGGACAGGAAAAGCAGAGAGTAAGAAGAGATGAGTACCACCCTCACAAAACAAGCTGGCTATGAGGATAATACAGTTTCTACCACGTCACTCCCCAACCACCCGAAAGTAAAGGGACCATTTTTTATTCTAACCCTCTTACTAACCATGATGATGTCGGACTGGAGTCTCTGTTGCTGCCTGTCCTTCGTCTCGGTTGAGTACGAACTACACAAGTTACTATCCCACAAAGCAGTCTGAGGTTTCTGACTAGGACTGCAAATAAAATTTGTCCAAAATTGCTGGGTCTGGAGCGAATTGGAGATCGAACCTAGACACTCCCCACCACCAAGAATCAGCAGCTTGAAAAATAGTCGGCAGGCAGGACAAAGCAGACATGTCTATGGTCGAGCCGACTTTTGCAGAGGTGAACTGAAGGAGAACAGTCGACAATGAACACCACATCCATCAAAGAAGCGTCACCGTAAATCTCAGACGCACTGAGACGTTTTCCACCCGAGCTTCTTGAGAGGTTGAGGAAAACTCAAAGGAATCTCTCGAATATTTACAAGGCTCGCAGCTAAACCACTATTAAAGAAGAAAAACAAAGACGCCCACCCCCCTCAAAAAAAAAAAAAAAAAAAAATCACGCAAGGGAGAGAAGTGGGGTGGTGTGAGGAGGGAGGATAAGTGGGTAGATAAGTGTTGGAGGGGATGGGTAGTTACAATTATTGGTGATGATCAAGATGTGCACCTCCTGAAGATAATGCCTTTCTCAGCCCAGAGAATGCAGCTGCAAATTGCTTGGCTGTGAATAATGGGCTTATGGGTGGAGAGGGAAGTGAGCAGGGCTTTCTCTGCAGCTTGAAAAAAAAAGTCTGCACTGGGGTGCATAATGGCCCACGTGACTCTGAAACATAGAAGTAGGTAAATTCTTGTGCCTTGCTTTGCCGAATTACATGATCGTTACTGAAAGCAATTAAACTTACAGACGGCTCAAACAAAGGTTAAGGTAATCCCTGATCTTAAGGTCGTAGAAAAGTGAGATGTCAGAGACCTCCCATACCCTGGGGCCAATACTGTGAGGGCGATGCCCATCTCCTCTCCTTCTCAACCTCATATTCCTCCAACCCTCTGCAGACAGGTACCAAACTCCCGACAGCAGAGTTAACGCGGGAAAACCCGCTGAGTCCCACGGGTACTGAACCAAAGAACGCAGGGACACAGTAGGTCTAACTACTAGGCTGTCTACTGCGTCACAGATTAAAAAATATATATCAATCGCAGATTAACTAAGAATTGTATGTCGATCATATGGTACGGGAGAAATCCCGAAAGTTTGCTTATACAAAGACTGTTTTTACAAAACGTTTTCTAAATGAACACCACAGAGGTGCGATCACAAACAGCTACCTCTTAAAATTTTTCTTTCCACTTTAGAACAGTCAAGCTGAAGACGCAGTGACGTTTTCTCTATTCTCCTGAGCGGTTAAAAAAAAAAACAAGAGAGGTGACTTATGGACGGTGTTGCCAATGTTCCCACGCTCTTTCTGGCGACGACACTCAGGCAATAATTTTATGTAAATTGATGTTTATTTATGTAGCGACATTTGCCAAAGATCAGGGCTCCACACAAAGTAAGCCATGCTTAGGAGCTAATCTAAACAGGGTAGTGTCCAGGACTGCAAGCACCATGCTTGGGGGGGGGGGGGGGGTGGCCAGATCCCCAAGTATGCTAGTGTTCTTGTATACGGGTCAGGAGCCTCCTTCTCGATGCTGCGCAGGTCTGTCTCAATTTGACGTGCGCGCTCACCACCGGAAGTCATCCATGTTCTCGCTGTGCGGGATGAAGCTTCCAAATCTTCCGGATGCTCTTGGAGGTGCTGGGTCACGGAGCGGAAGGTCAAGCCTAAAAGCCTGCAGAGTTCTCCCCCGTGGCTGGAGGGCCGCACACCTTGCGGACGCTCATTTCCTGCGAAAGAAAAATATCACGGAACTTGTTGCGAGCTTGTCACAAGAACTAACATCCCGCAGATAACGAGTCCAGAGGAAACCTGTACAAGGCTTTTTACCCCATGCTTTATAAATTTTAACAGAAGCATTTTAACAGAAGCATTTCAGATGTTACAAAAAGCAACTAGTGTCTCCAAGGACGGGAAAGGAGTGAGACAGGAAGCAAGATAGAGGAAGATGAAGAGGGAGGCCACAGAGAGATGGATAAAGAAAACAAACAAGTTATCAGTAAACAATTTTAAACAATAAAGAGTAATCATTTCTCAAAAAAAAGTTAGATCGTGAAAGCATGATGATGTAAAAGAGACAGGGACTATAGCTGCAGCCTGTTCATCGGCGGGTTCCTTTCGACAGTTCCTCCCACTCCCTAGTCCCACCCGCTTCCTACACCCTCTCACCACGCTTTCAGACTGTATCCAGACCTCTCAAGATGAAGTAAAACACGCCCGTTACGTGAGCTCCGCAACATATCACATCAGCCTCATGCTAACAGCCTGCTCTTCGTCAATTCTTTAGAAAACGGAAGTTGTACAGTGTGTGTGTGTGAGAGAGAGAGAGAAGGGACTGGGTTAGTAGGGGAGCTGTGTTCAGGGGATTGTTTCCCATCTCCTGTCCACGCTCTGGCTTCCGCAGCACCGAAATGTAAAGTTTACAACTGTCTGCAAGATAACCGTGTGCACAGTCTGAGGAACTATTTCAACACGACAGACGGTTCCCGCTTCTAGCTTTCCCGACGTTGTTTGCACCCGCGGAATCAATCCTTCAGTTACAAGGGTTAAACGGCGTCAACACGCCCCCCTACCCCATTCACCCGTCTCCACCACTCCCCCATCTCCTACCCTCGTCAATACCTGCGATTAAACCGCGCACTCAATCGACAGGCCGGCGTCAGCGGATGCCTCAGGTGGGACCTCTTCACCTGCACGTTCTGAGAACGCGTGACTTCTTTCCACTGAACCCCTCACAACTTGTGGTTTCTCGCTTGTTCCCCGTGGTTTGTCGACTATACATCATCGAGTGAAGAACAACGAGTTAAACTTTCCTCTAAGCTTTTTTTATTTTTTAAAAATCTGGCAGTCGTCGTCTTTACTTTTTTTTTCTTATTCTTTCTTTTGTTTAAATCATTAGAATAACCTCCCCTCCCACCCAAAAAAGTATAATTAATTATGGCCGATGATTTGAAAATACAGGTTAATTGATCGATTGTTATTCTGCCCCAACGGTCACCATCCACCCACGCCGCCCCCAAGACCGGCAGTCGGGCAGCTGGCGGCGAGGAAATACTCACCCACGCGTTGAGCAGAGAGGTCAGAGTGAAGTTGTTGGACATTCGCCTCGTCATCTGCGTCAGGACCTCGGCGATGTTCTCGAAAAAGTCACTGGCATCTGCACAAATCAATCAATCATCGATCAACCAATGTGTGTTCGCACTTTTCTGTCTACATGAAAAAGTAGCAGGGGTATACAGGTAGTCCTCGGGTTACGACGGTCTCGAGTTACGTCGTTTCGTGGTTATTCAATTGAACTTTATTATCTCACTAGGAGAAATTAAAAGACGTGGTAAAACAACTGGCTGATAATAAAACTTATAATAAAAACTTAATAACAACTTAATTCCACTCAAACTATCATCTCACACAAACACCTACAGTCCATGTAAATACCCGACTAAATAAGAAACAACACTAAAACTATATTCCCAAAACCACACACCCACACCCTCACACTCACAAATCCTTCCAACACTTATTCAGTAAGACAACAGACTGGTGTATAAAACTATTCCGAGAACGGGCAGTGGAAGCTCTGGGAACAATAAAACGTCTCTTGGACGGAAGAAGGTTATAGTACTGAGCTAAAACATGTGTACTATCCTTCACAATCGCACTCGCTTTCCGTACTACTCGCCTCTCATACAACTCACTCAGACACTCCTGCTTCTCCCCAATCACCTTCCCACTCACACTCACAACTCTATGTAACACATTCCTATTACTAGCTCTCAATCCTCCATACCAACATAAAAATCCAAATGTCAACACAGACTCAAGAAAACATCTATAAAAAGCACTTAAAACCTTTTTGTTGACATCCAGGGAACGGAGTTTTTGTAAACAGTACAATCTAGATTGACATTGGTTCGGTGCACCAGTTCCAAAAGGTGACAGTCTCGTGAAGATCCGACTCATCAGCTACATACTGCAAGAAAAAAATATTTCCAAGCTAAAGCTTTTTCAGATGCCATAAGGTTCAAGTCATTAGCTTACTTTAAATCCACGGAACTCTCCCTTGATGGCTGTGGGTGTTTTGTTAATTTGTTGATAATCAAAATCCCATGTCAGCACTGCATAGGTGTCTTCCACCAGCTCTGCCTGCAAAGCTTCGGGCACAATATTGGGAACTGAAAACGAAACTCAGGATGTAAGACTTTAGAGGAGATAAAAAAATTAAACTGAAATAAAACTGAACTAAAAATCAAACACTAATAAGACTGGGCCACCATTACTGGTGTGTTCAAGTGATCTTTAATGATCATAATAATCATAATATTTCATAATCGTTGATCAAAGCCAATCATTCAAAATTTGAAATTCTGCATTATTCATTATTCTTGTCAGATCATTTCCCCCCCCCCCCCAAAAAAAAATCACAACTCACCACACATTTGTATACACATATTATATACACATGTTTTTCAGTCTTATTTTATTCAATTTTGCAACTTACTTGACTCGGCTGTAAAGCCTCGAATTGTGGGAGGGTCGTGCAGAGCATCACCAATGCTGTTTTTGGCTCTCATGGTGATGATGTATGGTTCATAAATCTGGTCTCCAACTGTAATAAACTTCTCTCTCGTTCTCCAATCATCGATTGGAATTTGCTGAACGATGTTTTCAAATCCTTCACGCTTAGTCTGCAGTATGTACTGAAAGCCAGGCCCGTTGTGCTGGATCTCTGGCACTGGCTGCAACAGATGCATTGTAGAAAATTTTCCAGAAAACTGCCGATCGACCACTGTAAAAGGAAGAGAAAGGATACAAAGGATACAAATCACGTTACACCAAAACATAGGGGAAGTGGATAGCCGAGTGGTTAGAGCACTGGCGTCTAAACTGAGAAGAGCGCTGGTTCGATACCCGAGTAGCGCAGCAAACTTCTCCAGTCGACCCAACTGGCGGGAATGGATACCTGACTTGGCAGCAGGGAAGAAGAGATGGGCAAAGCCATCACATAAAGCTGGCCCCGAGAAAAGTGAGATCTCTAACACAGGATGACCTGAGAAGGCTACGGGATGACCTTTGCCTTTACACCAAAACATACTTTTAACAGAAGTCTTAGAATGGACCACACAGGTGTGTGTGTGTATGTGGGTGTGCATATATTCATATTCTTAGACCACCTACTGTCCATTCTATGTGAAGGAGACCAGGTCTGTCTCCAATGGTTCGAAGATTCTGGGGATGAGCTTGAGGGCGATCTGGTTTAGTTTTGCAGCCTGTTGGACTATGGGCGCTGGGGTCACTCTCTCCAATTTTGTTGTAGGCGATGACACGGAAGGAGTAGGTAACCCAGGGAGTCATGCTGAAGTTAAACTCAGTTTCGGAGGACTCCACCTTCAGAAAACAAAGCAGTTGCAAGAGTGGGTCATTAGTTTGTCATGCTGAATTTAATTTAAATATTACTTTAAACTGCTGTAGAAAATGCACAATAACACAAAAGGTTTAACAAAAAACCTCGACAAATATTTGCTTTTCCTTCAGTATTATTCAATTTTGGTTGTATCTCATTTTGAAATTTAAAATTTATGATTATATTTTTCAGGCATCTACGGTGTTTCCCCTAAAATAAGACTGGGCTTTTAATAATTTGTGCTCAAAAAGAGGTATTATGGCCTTTTTATAGTGATTTCTTATCTTCTTATGTACAAAAATCTACATTTATTCAAGTGTCGATGAAATTTTACAGAAAATAGAGGGAAAGTGTATACTGCACATGTGCCACCAAGGTTTGCGGTACTTATACAGATGAGTATTCCTATTGTCAAAAAATGTCGGCTCGGGCATTTACAAATCCTTTATATTATCATGTATCATAAGCATTGATGAAATAATATTATATATATTAATATAATTGCTTTATAATTCAATGCGTCCTTCGTGTGTTTCAACAGACGAATTAAATGTGACTGGCTGACTAGAGTTTATACATGGGGTGGGGCTTATATTACGAGTATCCTGAAAAATCATTCTAGGCTTATTTTCGGGTTCTTTTCGAAGAAACAAGGTAAGTGTAAATATAGTCACCTTTGCTCCAAACATCCATTTATCCGGGCTAAAGTTTGTGTTGTATAAGACTACAAAATACTGAACAGGTGCATTGTTGAGGCTGCCTGGTGTCCAGCTAATTGTTGCATAATGGTTGGTACACTTGACTACGTTCACATCAGTTGGAGAATCAGGTCTGTCTACATAAAAACAAATGGATGAAGCGTTATTTAAACACCGACGAGGTGAAGAATTTATAAACTAAGGTACTAAGCTACTTAAAAAGTCTGACATCAGGAACTAACCTTTGACAATTACCATCGCAGATGCTTCGTCTCGATCTAAGCCGTTGGTAACAACACAGGTATATGATCCAGAATCTCTTACAATGGTTCCCGATATTGTCAAGGAGTTGTCTTGCTTGTTGGTAGTTATTCTATGCGAAGTTGATGAGAGTTCCTTGTTGTCCTTCAGCCATTTTATTTGCAGCTTGTCCACCTAAAGGGCCAGTAAAATAATAATTTTACACAAGCCTTAGTCTCTTTATAATGAATATATTACGTTTAACTTTTTTGTGTATCCTTTATTTGCTTTATTTTAGACAAATAGGCTCCCTAATTCTCCCATTTTATATCTTTATGTTGCAGTCTTTTGGTGAAAACCATTAAACTCACTGCCAAGCCCAAACAATTTTTTTTAATTTAGTTTGTGGCAGAAAAGTGGCCTGACCAATCACTGATTGAAAAAGTAAGAGAATGAGTAGTCTTTTAAGGCTAGTCATTAAGACATTTCCAGTGAAAGTTCACCTCTGCTGGGTCGGTTGTTCCAGAGCAACTTAGTTTTGCATCATTCCCTGCGTTCACCTCCAGGTCCAGAGGCCTCTGTTCTATCACCGTCTTGCGCCTCACCAACAGTTTCCCAGAACTGCTGGTCGTGTTGTAGACATTCTTAGCCTCACATGTGTACAGCCCCGCATCTGACAGCACTACTTTCTTAATTAAATAAAAATATGTTTTAAACAGGCAATTAAAAAATTATAAAATGAAATAAAACAGATTCAAAGCAAAAAAATTTGTAGAAAATTCAAATCTTTGACACAAAGGTCTGAACTCAATCAAAAAACAATTTGATGTAGCTATGGAATTTCAAAGTAACAAAAGTTTTTAAAGTCTTATCCATTCCTTTCCTAGTCTTTGTTTACAAATATTTTAGCTCAAAATATTCTCAGATTGCAGCTAGAGATTGTTAGAAACATGCTAACGATAGATATGAGGTTGAATTATTGTGAAGGACAAGTCGTGCCTACTTTTATATAAAGGTCTCCTGTGGGCATGATCTTATACCTCCCACCACTGATCTGCTGGTTGTCTCTGTACCACGTGACGATAGGCTCTGGCTTGCCCGCGACCCTGCAGGTCAGGTTTACAGACGTTCCCTCCGCCACAACCTTTAGCTGGTCTGGAGGAGTAAGGATTGTTGGAGCCTCGGCTGCAAATACACACAATTATTGTATTGCCTCGTCTATATCTAATCAAGAAACAATAAGAAACACACAGGTGACAAAGATTCTATGATTTTCTGTTGGTTTCAGCATCTGGTTCTTTGTCTTTTTGTTCACCATTGTATGATGGTTATGGAAGCCCAATATGGACATCAGATGATGTTTAAACAGATGATAATATGCATGTGTGGAAGAAGTTCAACCCAAAAAAAGTCATTTACAACGTGTATACAACATTTGAAAGGTGTGTGCGTTAATGTTCGCCAAAAATGCTTGTACACTCACACGCACACAAACCAGACATCACGCGCATGCTCTCATGCTCACGGAGAGAGAAAGAGAGATACACAGAGAAGCATAAGTTACAAAATCGCACGCTAACAAACAATAAGCTACAGTAATATCCACTCACAAAGTACATTCAAGTAAACATCGCCCCAAATATAACCATGTTTGTTCGTGGCATTGCACTGGATCACCATGGAATCCTCCCTGTTGACATTTTCAAACACTATGCGGTCAGGACGCGGGCGCTTGAAGCGGTCTGGGGTGATCCTGCTGTCCCTCACATCTGTAAATGACAAACAAACAAAATTTTAGCTCATTTAGGGAAAATTGAACGAGGACTTTGACCTTCTAGACAGGTTCTAGTCAGTAACTACTATACCTAGATATCCGTGGTGTATAAACCTAGATATCCGTGTTTTCTGGAAATCACTGATCAAAGCACCGATTGATGAAGCCGATTACAATAAGTATTCACACAAATATCCAAGTAAGAGGAAATTTGTTAGTACGTTCAAAGGGGACTCCATTAATGAACCAGAAGTACTCTGGGGGTGGAACAGCCTTTGCCAAGCAGTCGAACTGTGCTGTGCCTCCAACTCCAATTTCTACATCCTTTGGCTCCAGCAGCCAGTAAGGTACAGCTGAAAAAAAAAAAAGAAAACATAGGTGTTCATTTCTGTTTGTTTACATCATCTATGTAGCCATCCTTTGCACTTGCTTTCAACACTCGGAAACATGTCCTTGTTATGATAAATGTTATTTGTATGAAACGAAACTGATAGAATTCCACAATCATCATTCAAAGCATTGAAATGTCGTATTCACGTTTTCACGTGTTTTATACTAAAAATAAAGCTTTTTAATTGATGTTTTTTTTTCCAATACTCACATTCCACACGGACTGAGATAGTTCTCTGAACTCGTTTACTTTGACTGGCGACCCAACATTCATAAGTTCCAGCGTCCTCAAACTGTAGTTTATCAATAAACAGTTCCATCCCAAAAGCTTGTATTTTGATCCGATCAGGGATGGGTGTACCATCTGCCCTCTCCCAATGTACATCTGGTGTCGGGCTGTTGAGTACACCCAGAGCAAACATATCCTTGAGAGAGAAGGTCTGGGGTAGACAGTCCTAGCAAGTAAATGATCTTACTTTCGGAGGGTTCTTTCCCTTTGAGAAGGGTGGGAACTGTTTCTTTGCTTTCGAGGTAACACAAATCAACAAGATCTTTTTATTTACTAGGTTTAAAATCAACTTTGTTCTCAAATAGTAAAATAATGACTTTGTAACCTAAGAGATTTTAAATACTTCTCCAGACCTAGGCAATGTTACTGTTATCTCCTCCATCTCTCACAATAAGAAAATTCTTCATCTGTTTACACATATAAAAAAAAATTAATACTTTGCCATAAAAGTACCCTGGACTCATCTGAATAATTTATGTTAAATTTCACAATACAGCAAATCAGAATGTTGACCACAATATTGTCAAAAAGTAGTCATCGTGAACTGTTTGTAAAATCTCACACGGTCACAGTCTTACTGTCTCCTCCACAAAACATACTTTCCAGAGAAGATGCACTTGACTTTGAACTGGTCTCCAAGAAGGCCAAAGTGGTCCTCTGGAGATGACCACATATACTTCGGAGGGCTCGTCACTTCAGCTGAAAATAAACTCATATTGTTCTCTCTAGAAATATAAAGTGTTCGAACATCCACCCCACCATTCCAATGTTCTCCACAAGTAATCGCTACTACAATCCAGCTGACAAGATTTATTTCCAAAAACAACTATATGGGAAGTACGTTTCTTGCACAAATTAAAATATTATTAACTCCAATTAACTAATAAATTTGAATAAAATGAAAAAATAAGAAACAATTGCAGTAGATATGACTGCATGAGACTGTACTTTTATTGTGATATGCACCATCAATCAGTTCCACATTCATTAAGTATGATGCTAGAACTCATTTTTTTACAAGAGTGAACAGAAGCGAATGAGAACGGAAATGTCTCTAAATTAATAACATAATCTGCTTTTCACAAACAGTGTAACCAAAATAT